>PVKB01002672.1:0-259966 GCA_004027205.1 Ctenodactylus gundi | reverse complement strand
CCCTCCCCTCCCCTCCCCTCCCCTTCCCTTCCCTTCCTTTCCCTACCTTTTCTTGCCTTTCCTTCTTTCCTCCCCTCTCTTTTCTCCTCCTCCCCTTCCCCTGTTGCACTTTGTCGTTGGCTGCATTCTCAAGTACTTCTCTCCTATCCATCTAGCTCTTTTCTTCTCTCTACATTGCTTCTGGGCCCTGCTTTTCTAGCCTGGGATCACCTCTGATCTGTTCTGTTACTTGTTACTATCTTTGGTCTTGGATTACAATCTACATACAGTAGGGCACACAATCTCAGCAGACAACTGGATACGTGTGTACACCTGTCACAGCACCACTAGATCGAGGTACAGAATGCACGCCAGAAGCTCCGCTTCCTTCACTGGGTGACTGACCACTGTTCTGATTTCTCTCTTTTCTTGAATTTTATTTGAATGAAATCCCAAGTTCCCGGCTAGCATTGCTGAAAAGCAGCAGCTTTTAGGGGGTCTGTATCACCCTTCCTGATATCCCACTCTGAAAGTTTTCTGTGCCTGGGGTTTCCTTGGTCCACACTGGCCTGGCTTACTCCATGTCCCAGGAAGAATGACTTGCACACCAAACATCCATCCATCGATCCATCCGTCCGTCCATTCCTGGCCCTTTGTGGTCTGGGTCCTGCACCGGGAGAGCTTCTGTTACCCTTGATGAGGTTTCCACAGATTCGTTCTCACCCCACATGGCCTCAGCTTCTTTCCGATGTGACCGTAAGTGGCAGATATGAAAAGCAATCTAAACGACCTTCTGATCTGTTTTTTAAAAACGAGGCAACTAAGACTCGTAGAGTGGCTTGGCTGGGAATAGAAATCAGGTCTCTTGACTCTATTCTGTGCTCTTTTGACCAGAGCATTCTATTTCCATGACTTTGTCCCCTAATTCTTGAGGAAGTTCTGCTTGAGCCCATCCCCCTTTCCTGGTCTTTCCTGCTGGCCTCTGGGGCATATTTACCATTGAGGCCTGCGTACTTGCTATGGGTGCTACCTGAGGCCAGACACTGGAATGGTAGATGCCTGTAATTGCAACTTGTTTCGCCTTCCTGACACTGAAACCTGGAGTTCCTTTCTCTGGGTGGTGCCTTTCACCCCAGAGTAAGTGGGCAAGCTCAAACGCAAATATTCCCAAGTGGGAAGCATTCATTTTACACTATTTTCAAATAATGGCTTTTCATTCCCCTTTTTCCCCCCAGCAAAAACTTGTAAGACTTACTAGTTATTAACACCGAATTTTTACTCAGCATAGATTTGAATAGGTGGGGAAGAAAAAGCCAGATGGCTCTGAAGAATAAAAACGTACAGGTGGCATCCTGAAAGGGGAGGGATGCACAAGGTGTCTACTGAGAGCTCCTCCAAATTCCACAAGTTTGTCAGGCGGGCTCTTTTACTCAGCCTCCTGCGGACCCAGCAAGGCTGCGCTAGGGTCCTAGGAGGCATGCAGATACTGTTCGGCTACCATGCAGCAGGAGACTGGGGCAAAGGCCCTCAGCAATAGGGCTGCCCTACTCAGTGCCGCCTCCTCCCATCTGCCCTACTCAGTGCCGCCTCCTCCCATCTGTCCTTCAGCATTCCCAGTCCAATACAGAAAGACAGTTCCAGCCACCCAGGGGCTTCCATCTGATAAGAGAATGAGGGATCTCACACGCCAGTGAGTAACATGCGGTGTGTACAGCACAAACCAGCAGCCCCAAAAGTTCTCAGGCTGATTGGATCTTCAGTCTCCTACCCACAGGTGTCCAGGCGTGCACAGGAGCCACTGGTTAGGAAAGGCCTGAAGGGGAGGTTTTATCCTGCCTTTATTGATATTCAAGTCAGGGGCTGGGCTGGCAAGCTCAAGGCTAATCCAGCTATCTCCCGCTCACAGACAGTATAGCCATGAAACAAACCTATCTGTGGTCCTCATGTGACAGTGAGGGATGAGATCATGTGTGTTTCTTTTCCCTTGGTCTCTCCAGTGGCCTTCCTAGCCCCACCCTACTTCCGTTATTTGGTTCTTTTTGCCTATCCTTCCATGCCTACTCAAATGTGTCCCACCAGGTACAGGCATATTTTGGGTCATCATTGTTCCTCTAGCAACTTAAAACAAAATCAATGGGAATATAAAGGGAAAAAAATCCAAGAATTTTTTCCCCCAAGATAGCAAAAAGTAGTGGAACTGAGCTCAAACTTCCAATTCCAATTCTAAATCCAAAGACGCTTCCTAGGATGGGGCAGGGGAGGTCTTGGTGAGCAGTTAGGAAAAAGAGAAAATAATTGAAATTGAGGGCATTGAGAGCCCTTCAAATGCCAGAAGATTATTTCCCTATTGGGAGGAAAAGAGCTAGTTTCCTAAGTTCCTCAAGGCCACCCACCGGAATCACTGCATTGTGCCCATCTTTGGCTCTGTTTGGTCTTTCTGAGCAGGGTATCTATGCCGATTTTGAGAGGCTGTGTGCAGATGTCTATGTGGCTGAAGGGGACTGATGGGAGAAAGAAGGCAACTGTGATTAAGGTAGACCAAGGTGAGAGAGAAATCAGAGAATGAGTACAGAGACGGCTGAAGGAGGCACTTGGGAAGTTTGGTCATTTGATGCACAATGTGATCTCTGACGTTTCCATCCGATCTTTGAGGAAAAAGGACACTGTTCATCAACATTTTTGTATTTCTTTTTATTTTATTTTATTTTTTCCCATTTTATTGGTATGTATAGGTGCAAAATTTAAGGTTTACGTTGGTTTGGGGCATTTTGTGCACATACATGTCTTGTCAAGGTAACAAGACCTTCCCCTCTTTCCTTTTGATCCACCCCCTACCCACTCCCACAACCCACCCCCCGCCCTCCCGTCCCCTTTATTTTTCACTTTAAGTTCTGTGGGATAATTGTGATCTGGAATCTGGGTTTCTACCATTTTTGTATTTCTATAAGTGGGGTGTGTGTGTGTGCGTGTGGGTGTGTGTGTGTGTTTGTGTAAAATGAAATACCCACAGAGACCAGCCTCATCCAGGGGCTACCTACAGATAAGTTAAGGTGACTCCTGGAGAGCCAGGAACGCAAAGTTTTACCTTGGAAACCTGACAGTGTAGCCTAGGTCACTGAGAAGTCTTCTGCCTGGAACGTCACCAGACATACCTCTCTGAGGTTCCAAGATGAGACAGGACCTGGCGAGTAAGCAGGAAGATGTTCAGAGGCACCTGTGAGCACAGACTTGAGAGAGTGAGGCAGGCCTGCCAGAGAAGAGGAAAGAGGAAGATGGTTGAGAGCCGCTGCCCTGGTGTTTGCTGATCTCTCATCAGCTCTGGGATGGGGCAGGGTAAGAAAAGAGGATTTTCTCCTCCCTCCTTTTTCCAATAAGCACTGAAACCACTCAAAGCTTGAGTATAATCCTTATTGACTCCATCTGCCAGGGTGGGAGGGAGAGAAAGAATTTCACAGATCCATGGTTTTTACCTGCCAGTACTCTCAGAGCTCCCACCCAGCTGATCTCCCCAAAATCTCAGACTCCAGCTTTCTGGGGCTCTGAGCTGAAACAGGAGCTGTAGTTGGCGTCCAGGGCCAGCTAGTTGGAGCAAAGCCCAGGTCCTATTTGTCTTCTCTCTACTTTGGCTGGAGGCCAGAGATGAGGCTAGTGGAGATGAGGGACTTGAAAGAAAGTCCTGGAGCTAAGAGCCTCAAACAATTGCTGAAAAAGGAAAACAGTTCTAATTACCACCACCACCCCCCCAAATTAGGGGGTTTCTTTGTACTTTTACAGCTATTCTTAGCTTCAGAAAATTTTTAAGGGCGTTGTTTTAGCAAAATGCGAAAGTGAGCAAAAATACTATAGAATCTGGGAAGATCTTAGAGTTAGATGCAGAAAGCTGCTTTGCCCAAGATCGTGCTCAGATAATCCTGGTCCCCATCAGATGACCGAGGGACGTCTAAGCCTAGCCACTTCAGTTCAGCATAGGGTGTCTTATCTCCAAAGTTTCCTGTGGGATTGACCAAGGTTATTATGAATGTTGCATAGAAAATTAGCTTCTCGCCTTGCCCACTCCTGCCCCCCTTCCACTAGTGTTGATCCCAAGAATCTTCTTGAACGTGTATCCTGCAAGCTAAACTCCATCTCAGAATTTGCAGAGAGTTTAACTGGACATATAAGATAATCAGGATTTATGAGATAATAAAAGGAAAGAAAGAAAGAAACACAGCTGGGCAGTGCAGGGAGACGGCAGAGAGATCAGCAGAAAGATGAGTCTCCTCTAGGAAGAATGGCCAGGACAATGGGTTGGTCCTGAGAATGTATTGGCTCGGGAAAGAGCTATAACAAAAGCTAGTCAGAAAGAGAAAATATTTAAAGGGTGTTAAAAGGCCTGGCATATTCCTGATGCGCCTATAGGTGAGACTATTGTTGCAGGTAGTACAGATAAGGAGGGGATTTTTGGGTTAAGGCTAAATATGAATTAGTTATTTCTAGGCATTCGAGCGAAAGTAGGGGTGTCCTAGTCCAAGAGGAAAGCAAAGATAAAACCTTGGGCTACAGGCAAGCCCCTGTGCCAAATAAAAAAGACAAATTCTTGACAGATTTTTGGAAGTGAGAAAGCAATACACAAAAATAGCAGTGGGTTTGCATAGCAGAAAAGTAGAAAAGGTGAGACAGTTTCATCTGCACACATCCAAAGTGAAGCTGGAAGAGAAAGAGGGGTAGAGAGAACCATCTAGTTCCCTGTCACTCACTAGTGGTGCATGAGGCCAACGGGGAAGGTGAGATCACTCAGGAGACAGCGTAGCTTGAGATGAGAAGAGAGAAGATTAGGCAGACTAGAGAAAGAAGAAATACGAGCCAAGCAAGACTGATGCAGGGTGGGCAGGAGTAACGCTGGTCATGGAAGCCAGGGGGGACCGGGAAGGAGGAGGCAGGAAGCGTCAAACTCAGCTGCCACAGAAAGGCAGGCAGAACAGGAAAAGGAGGAAGTCACCCTGGAGGCAGCACTCAAGAAAGTCGCTAACGATCTTTACTTGAGTAAGGCAGGTGGATGGGAGAAAAGGCCGAGCCTGACTGCAATTATTGAGAAATGAACAGAAGGTAGAAAGTAAAAGATAAATTACTCCTCTCACTTCACATTTATTGAGAAATTTGCATATGCTAAGCATTCCCCAATGGTGGGAATTGAACCCAGGCCCTGGCACCTGCTAGATGAATGCTCTACCACTGAACCACAACCACAAGGTAACCACAAGGATTGTTATAAATGACCAACTTAATCCTCACAATGACTGCAAAATGGGTGGGATTCTTTTTATTGTTACCATGTTTTTATTTTCAGCTGAGAAAACAGGCTCAGAGAAGTTAGAAAATGTGTTAGCTGTTACTCAGCTCTAATGACACTGTAAAACTGAGATCCACATCCTCGTTTCCTGACGCACAGTCTTGTGCGCTTTTCCATCATCCTGTGTTGCCTTTTCTTTTAAAACTAAAAAATTCCTTTGAAACCAAGGGAAAGGAGAAAACAGAGTCTTAGTGGTTTGTTTTTTTGGAGTTGAAGATATTTAGCATGTTTGTAGGTTTTGGGGAAGGAGCCAGAGGATATGTTATGATATGATATGATATGATATGATATGATATGATGATATGATATGATAGAAGCAACCTATGACTGATAGATTCAGAGACAAGAGGGAGTAGAGTCAGAAGCATGGGGATCAGCTGGGAAGTGACTCTTTCTCTGACCTCGAGGGCACGACAATGACTGAGGGAATATACAATATCGTTTAAGACCCAAGCGTCCAGGTTGGAGGATGTTTGCATTTGATGGTTTCAGCCTCATTAGGCTGAAAGGTGAGATCACTTGCTGAGTCTTAATCAGGAAACATGGTTATTCAAAATGGAACTCTATTCTGGGTAGTTTAAGTACAAGTGGGAACTTGTTGGGGGGCAAACATCTTTGGTTCTCTTTGTGCCTCTCTCTATCTCTAGCTTTCTCTGCTTATCTATGATTGTTTCGTTCCCAATATTCAGAATCTAAACATTTATCAGCTTGAGATCTGGGCCACCCTCGGTCTGAGCAGCTGTGGTCAGGTTTTGGATAAATCTGAGAGATAGGCTGAGAGCAAGATCGTAAAGGATAGATATGGCAGTGAGGGACCATGAGCAAGAGTAGAGTGTCACAGGGAAAAGAACAATGAGGACCAAAGCTGCCACTTGCTCATTGCCAATGTCCTGCCAAACATCCCTCTGACCCGCTGCAGCTGGGAAACCTTAGTTCATGCATCCCATCAGCAAGATGTGGACTCTGGGATATTTTTTCTTAGTAACTTTCAAAAGGTTAGGAGAAGTGAAAACATCTTGACAACTCCCCTGTTTCATGTTCAGGGAGATGATGAAAGTGACGGGAAAGAAGCCAAGAAAACAACCGAGCTAGTATCGGTGACAGGGCAACTGGAACAGTGAGTCTCTTTGAGCCAGCTAGAGAATGTTAGCAGTTGGGTGGGCTGGGGACAATAAGGAGAAGTGGGTGCTTGATACTGGGAGAGGGTGAAGGGCAAGTCTGAAGAGCAGGGGGAAGTAGCGAGAGGTCAACTAGACCCTTACGGCCCCTGGAGAACTTCCACTGGTCTTCATCTCCATAATGACTCTCTAGACACGAAGATATTTTCTTGGGCTTCTCAGCTTCCCTCCTTTAAGAAGATAATTGTCATACAACTTGGTCAAAAGAAGGAGTTCCTTCAGGTCCTGGTAACTGTAAGTAGAAGCAATATATATATATATATTCATAATCCCTTCACAAGAGTGGGAACAATCCATCATCCAGAGGAAAAAAATAATCTCTCCTACCCCCATCACATCAAGGTGTGTTTCACACATTTTCATGTTTAACGTCTGTATTACTCAGCTTTCCGCTATTGTAACAAAGTGCCTGGCATATACAACTTGAAGGAGACTGGGATATTCGATTATTTTGGCTCGCAGTTTCAGAAGGTTCCGTTCTCCTTTGGTTGGATCGCAGGCACCAAGGTTGGATCACCTACGGCAGCTGAAAGGGAGAGACAGGAAATGAGTCAAGGGCAAAAGAGCAGTTGCCCCGCCCCTTCTCAGAGCATCGCTGGATGCTACTGTTAAGCAAGCACACCTTGTTCACCTGTGAACCAGGCATCTCGAGTTACGACACAGTACCTCTGTCTGCAAATCAGGTAGATGGACAGAAGGAACTTCTCCATGTCTCCTCAATCCTAGCTTCTGATGAAAGAATTCCAATCTGTGCTAGAAACATGCTTCAAAGAGTCAGGGGACAGCTCTGCAGGCTAGGGTTTAGAGTTAGGGTCCCATGGGCAAGCTCTCTGTCACTGGTCTGCAATGATCTCCACATTGACCCAGGGGACACCCTATTAGAAGGGATATTTGCCAGGAAACTGTTCATTTTTAGGGTCAAATGAGAGGCAACGGCCAAAGGTTGAATCGAACAAGCTAGACCTGCTTTGAGAAGATTGTCCCTTTGAGATCCAGGTACTACTTTTTTCTGCCCATTCAGCAATTTTACTGAGCACCTTCTATGTGCAAAGCACTATTTTTCAGTCATAGGAAAACAACAGGAAATGAGATAAAAGTATTTCTCTCCTTGTGGCATTTTTAGTAAGATGTTAAGAGTTACTAGATACAAAACAAGAAACTCACTTATGCTACATAAAACAGGAGGAAAGAGTTCGCTGGAATGGTACAGGCACAACACGTGCCACCTGGGACGAAAGTACAACCAAATAACCAGGAAAAGCTGACAGTGGACATGCAGAATCAGACCCTAAGGTCGCTACGGAGCCTCTCTGAGGTGAGTGGTTGTTCCCTCCTTTGTACAAATTGCATCCTTTTCTCTGTGAACTTGCACACTCTACTCTAGCCCTGACTTAGCAGGATCCTGTTTCAGCACCCAACACAAAACCCTTGACCTTCTGTCCTGATAGTTGGTTCCTTGAGTTCTAGTGTCTATCTTAGCATAGTCCGCAATGGTCTAAGAGGGCACCGACTAGTAATTCAAAGAGCATTTGGAGATAGAGTGTAGAGAATGGAGGTGCGGAGGAAGTGACTGGATTTTTCCATCCATTTCACCGCGGGATTGCTAACTCAGTCACGAAGTGGTAGGATATCATCTGCAGGGACCTGCTCCCTACTCCCTGCCCCAGCAGCCTGGAAACCTGGGACCACCTACACCAGGCAGTGATGCACATGAGAAACTCCACCAAGGCGGGCCGAGGGCTCTTCCAACTGCCTTTCAGCCTGGAGAATTGTTTCATAATCAAAAAGAAAAACGATGAAGGCAGAACGAGGACGTCCCTATACTTCATCCTTATTGCCTTAGAATTAGCAGCATAACACATCATGTTTTATTATAACTTCAAAACAATTACAGTTATTACTGAATTTGTGTGTATGGAAAAGGCAGAAATCCCATCACTATATTAATTTGTGAGGCCTTCAATGGGATTTATTGAGCAATATGTAAATTCCAAGCTCTTGGCTTTAACAGAAGTCTTTCCCCGATGCAGGACTCTATTAGCTATTGTCAGATGTAAATAACTCACTCCACAGTGGACAATTACTCTTCTTCCCCCTGTTCTCCTCCAGGTTGTCTGCCCTGATTCAGGGAGAGGGTATGGTCACAACTTCCCTCTTCTCTCCAGAGCAGAACTAATACCTACTCTCTCCTGGTGTATATCAAAGGTCACAGATGTCAGTTCAAATGCTTAGATAAATCTTCCACATTTGCACATAGTTTTATAGTTTTCCAAACATGATTACCAATATAACCTTTCTGTTTGAAAGGCCAAACAGAAAACTCTTTTGAAAATAGAGATATATGGGCCTCAGGGCCGTCAAGAAACTTCCCCGGGGTATATGTGGTGGTGAAATGGCTGCAAATCAATATAATGAAAAGCCCAGGCCATTTTAAAGAAATTATTGAGCAAGCTGTTAGCAATGGTCACACGTAATTAAAGAAGCCCACTTGCGGGTACCTGCTGGCCAAGAGTCTAGAAATGAGTGTTAAAGAAAGAGAGAGGCTGAGGCAGGGAGAAAGTCTAACATCTAGCTCGGAATGAAGGAGATGGTCCTAACTGACTGAAGGGCTTTTTTTACGTAGATAGAAAAGAACGTTTCATGGCTCTGGGACTGGGAGTGGAGGACAAAGGTACTAGCGGCATCTTGAGTTTATCTTGAGGCGCAACTTTCAGGTGGGGGTGGGGATAACAGTCCAGTACCAGTGAAGTTGGGATTTTTTGGAATTTTCAGCAGCTAAATCATTAGTTTATTCAACTATCATAGTATTCACTATCTGCAGTCAGTGGGAACCACATTGCCCTTGGACAGATTATTCAGATAGGAGTGTTGGACAAGAAACAAGTGGACAAAAATCAGAAGCAGTTGTAAGTTGTGAAACAGGTTCTGTAAGAAAAGGGACTGTATACGAAGGAAGGGAGCAAAGTGGAAGGAAGGAGAAAAGAGAAAGAAAGGCCTTTGAACTTAGTTCCTGTCATTAAGTATCATTGCGTTTTCGTCATTAAGATATATCATGTTGTCCTCACGATCTGAAGGTAGGTATTATTTCTATTTTATGGATGAATAAACCAAGATTCGGTGATGTTATACGAGCTATCCAAAGTCATCGGTCAACACTTATTTTTAGACACCTGCCTCATCAGTGATTCCTCTGGGAATGAAGCCCGGTCTGGTGGGTAGAAGAAGGTCAAGAGGCTTAGGAGGATTATGAAGTACAAGGAGGCTTGTCCCCTGTGGAGTAAAGTTCAAGTTTTATGGCCACTGAGGCTTCATCTGGCCCTGAGATGAGGTATGTATGCACATGTGTGTGTCTGGATTGGTATGACAGCTCACAGATGTGGAATCTCAATGAAGAGACAATTTAAGGCAAAAAAATGTCAATTGTTCTTTCAAATTGTTGGGTATGTGCCTGTGTGTGATCACCTACAGCAGTGGGGGGTCACCCTCTCCACAGGAGTTCACCCATCTGGGCACCTCTCACATGGGGAATAACCTTCCTTATGTCAGATCAGACTGCGTTACCTTGGAACTCACACATTGGGTAGTTCTTCCTATGGGGCTCCCTTCCCACTGGGTTTCCAATTAAAAAGCTTTCTGGATCCAAAAGAATAGCTGGGCTTTGTGGGTATAATTTAAACCTAAGAAGATACTTTCTGGCTTATGATTCTGCAGTATGAGAGAGAGATATGGAAAACCCCTCATCTCACCCCATGTGGACATATGGTATTTTGCCAAGATGAAGTATGAGATGTACCCTCTGTGGAGTCCAGTGCATAGCCAGTCCCAGTAGCAACTGTTCGCTTCAGGTTTTTCTGGTCCCCCAAAACTGTTCTAATCGCTGTCTTGTCCAATGAGGCTGTTGGAATTTGTGGATTTGCTTGGAACACTCATAGGGCTCTAAGTAATTAGCAAGTGATTGATGGAAGGTTTATAGGCACATCTGCAGACTATGATGGACCAGGCTGAAACTTGATGCCCATAACGCAAAGTCAGATGATATTTAGGCATCAAGAAATATTTAGACACGCTGACCTCCAAGTTTCCTCCTAGTCTAGAAATCTACAAGCCATTCCTCCAAAACCCCACGGTGGGGAAGGGGACCATAGTTCCTAGCTCCTAGGTGAAGACCAAAGTCTCATTCAACTTGCCTGCACCAAATTTGATGGGAGGGTAGGCAACTGTAATGGCCACACAAGATATTCCTAAAGGCTCTGACCGCCGGTGCTGGCGATTTTGCTTGTGGGTTTTTGTTGTTACAATAGTTTATTTTATTTATCAACTCGACCGCTGTAGGCCACACAGATATTCGATAAAAGTATTACCCTGAGTGTGTCTATGAGGATATTTCTAAATGAGATAAACATTCAAATGGGTTATGGAATAAAGCGCATTGCTGTCTCCAATGTGAGTGGGCCTTGACCAACGCATTAGAAACCTGAATAGAACAAAAAAGGAAAGATAAAGTAGAATTTGCTTTCTTTTAAACATTGTTCTTCTCTGGTGCTCAATCTGGAAATTACATTACCTGCTCTCATGGTTCTCAGGCCATTTGCTGGTATTACCGAACCACATCAACATTCCCTTTGGGTCGTCAGCCTAGAAACAGCAGTTTGTAGAATTCCTTAGCTTTCAAATCATGTGAGCCAATTCCACATAATAAATCGCTTTTTACATGTTTTCAGTTGATTCTGTCTTTCAGGAGAAGCCTAACGAAGCCAGCTACGGTGGTGGTAGAATAGGATGTTTAGAAATGAGAAAGATGCATGCTTATAGCAGCACAATTCCTAATAGCCAAATCCTGGAAGCAACCTACCCGTCCATCCATACAGGAATGGTCAAATAAGATGTGGTACCTATGGAATACTATACAGCCACAAAGAAAAGCAAATAAGAAGCATTTGAACAAAAATGGGGTCACCTAGAATCAATAATGCTCAGTGAAATGGACCAAGCACAAAAAACTGACCATAGTGAGTGTCCCTCTCATGAAATGCGCAAAAATAATAAAGTATAAAGGCCCAAACATGAATGGCAGGATAGAAGTAGAGACAACCGTCAGATAGGAAAAGGGGTGAGCCTCTGAAAAAGGGGTTGGACATGAATGCTCACGAATTCCCCGAACCCCATGATTCTAATGTGTTACAGAATTTGGAATTCACGTATTTACCAAAAAAAAAAAAAAAAAGTTAAATTTTGTGTCAAGTGAATTTTTACCAAAATAAAGAAATGAGAAAGAGATAATAGTAGCAATAATTACTAAGTGCCTATACCATGTGTGCCAAGCTTTTTACTGAGCGTTTCACAGAAGGTACATTATTACCGAGAGACCACGCAAGGTTTTGTTTTTTACTCTGGGTGCTGGTTATAAAGTATGTTCAGTTTATGAAAGTTCATTCAACTGAATGCATAGGTCATAGACTTTATGCCTTTTATATTTAAACAGTTTTGGTGTCTCTCCTTTTCTGGCTCTGGTTTTTGTCTGTTTCCTGCTGCAACAGGAGAATAGCTTTTCTCTGGCTAGGCCCTCTGCTGTGCCTCCTGTCATTGCCAGCCACGCGTGAATGAACTGAGACCTTCTAAAACTGTGACCTGAAGTCAACCTTTTCACCCTCGAAACTGTGGGTGCTGGGTGTTGTGTCCCAGCAATAAGAGAGTGACTGACTCACAGACACTTGCACACTCACATTTGCCTGAAGTCAACCCTAAACTGTGGGGCCAGGGGAGAAGAAATGGGGGTACGCAGGGTAGTTACAAAGACAAATAAGCACAAGAACCCTGTCCTCGGAGAAGCCTCCTGCACGAAGGGGGAAGCAGGCACAGCACGCGCCAAGACTGTGCGCGTAGGACACGGGGACGGCGTCGAGCAAAAGGCGGGTGTGGAACTTGTCAGCCCCTGTGAGTCTGGGGTACTCTAAAGAGCTGCTTTCAAAGTCGCCTGGTGGAGGGAAGCCGGATCTAGAGCCAGGTCCTTTTTCCACTCCTTTCGGCTCAGAGCTGATGTGAAGGTGGCTGACGGGCCCTGCATCACCAATGACATCGCAGGGTGGCGTGATTGGACTAATTAGGTTTTATTAATAGGCGAGCACTTCATGAATTGTAATTAAGCAGACGTGCATCTGGTGGCGGTGGTGGCGGAGGGTGGGAAGATAGGGCTCTGAGAGGCTGTGAAGTCCTCTGAAATATGAATGCCCTGGCACAGGATACAAGAACTCCATCCATAAGTCTTTGTTAAGCAGTCTGCCCATGTGCTCTGGTGTCTGAGACCCTGATTTATTCAATAAATAAGGCAGGCTCCTACTATGAGCTCTGATGTCCAGGTGAGACATAGCTGTGGGTGAGAGTACAGAGGATAGAACAGATCAAATGTCTGGCTCTCTCCAAAAGCAAGGGAGTCACGAGGCTCCGTAGGCAGAGACAGGGCTGGGGGACCAATTGCTTACAAGAGCTGATTTTGAAGCCTTGATTCTCACTGTGCCCCTACACCCCTGCTTTCATCTATCTCTGCTTGGCATTTGGATGCCTCCGCCTGACCTCTAGGGGCTGACAGAACTGTGCAAGGCAAGAGGTCTTTGTGTACCCAGAGTGCACACGGGCCACAGTGGCAGGCAGCCGAGGAGGCAAGCACAGATGCAGGTTGGAGCGGGGTCAGAGCCCCACACAAGGCACAGTGTGGGCCGTGGGGAAGAAAGGTCGCTCAGCACACAGAGGGCAGCCTGGAACCAAGTGTTTAGACAGGAGAAGGCATATTTAGCTTATGGAAACAGAGACTACAGAATGATAAAGTGGACGACGGAAAAAGAGGTCTGAACAATGAAACCCTTCCCTGTTGCTCGCAGCCTGACAGCCTGACAGATGCAAAGGATAAACTTTCCTCTAAGCCCATCCTCATTTTCCATGCGGCCTGTGAGAAATATCCCAGAATCGCTCTTCATTTTTTTTTCTTTAGAAGTTTAAGATGATTTAAACTTACCTCCATTCTGCCTTGAAAGGGCTTTCTTTGTGTGTGTGCGTGTGTGCGTGTGCCTACCGGCAACACAGTCTGCCAAAGGAAGCCAATTAGGGAATATTCCATGTACCTGCCCTTCCGGATCTCATTAACGCTACCCTTCCATTGTGAAATGCCTTTTTCACCAGTGATCCAGCCTGCCACTGGCCCTTGGTTCATATGTAACCCCCTTGGAGAAGCCTTACCTGAAACCATCAGTCTGGCTTGGCTGTAGCAATCCGCTTCTGCCTTTCTGGGCTATAAAGGGGAGAACCAGTGTCAAGTGAGTCTCAGCTCTGGTTTCCCTGGGCTGCAAGTCATGCAAGGCTCTCAACCTCAAGGGTTCTTACCTGCAAGATGGGGAAGAGGTCAACACCTACCTCATAGCATTGTGAAAATCACATGAGGTTTGTGAAAACGCTTTGCAAGTCATAAGGTATGTATGCACATAAGAGCTACTGAGCACTTGGTGTGGGTTGACGGTTCTCCTCATGTCTCTGATTTGCTGGGAAGGGGCAGCGCTCTCTCTCTCTCTCTCTCTCTCTCTCTCTCTCTCTCTCTCTCTCTCTCTCTCTGGATCTCCAGGAATAGGTGCTGACTGCCGACTCACTGAATGAATAAATGAACGAAGAGGACACAAGATGAATACTTCAAGTTAGTTGGTGTGTCTGCATTTTCTCTCTGCAGGACCTCAGGGGCCGGTGTCTTGGCTAAGCAGTCAACCCCAGGCAGAAATACAATAAAATGAAATGTTTGGGTGGCACAGGAGCGTGTGCCAACCTCCAAGGCCTATGTGTTTTAATTAGTTTAATTAATGATGGGACCAACTGGCTCATTACCTGATGGAATTAAGGGGGATCATTTGTCTCCCTAAAGCAGCCGTTGTGTGACTTGGAGGCTGTTAGAGCAGGAGACGCAATGTTCTTGCCCTGGGGTGGATTCCTGACCTGCTCCCCCAGCCTCCCACCACTTCCTGTCCTCTCCTCACTCCCTCTCTGAGGCTCGGGTTCGGCCACCCCTCTGGAGCCCAGCTTCGCTTTACTTCAGACTGACAATAGATACACAAACACAAATATGTACAAATATTTTGAAAGTAAGAGCTGTGGAACCTCTACCTTTCACTTGGCCTAAATCTTCCCTTTTCGCTCTCGCTAAGCCACAACCAAGACCTCACTGGCTACAGCGTTAGCCTGGGTGAGTCACATCTGTACAGCCCCCGGCAGATTTTAAGTACCCCTCTTAAGAAGACTTCAAATCTTGTTGCTAAGCCCAGTTTAAGGGTAAGTTGGAGGCAAAGCAATTAAGCTCTGTGAAGTCAGATTCTGTCTTGAAGCATATGGGCTGTCTCTTCTGCTCCAACATCGGATGCCTCAGTGCCAAGCATGTCTCCTTTTCAGCTATAAAGAATTGCTTTCTGCAGCCAAAGCCTGAATCTACCTTCCTTATCAGGGAGCAGAATCGCAGCCCCGGACCTATCTTCTTTCTGAGAAGCCCAGAGCACACTTTCTGGGCTGAAGAAATACTGCCTGGAATCCCTCAGCCGGTGGACCCCAGAGCTGTGCTGAAGCTCTTGACTTCTTCAGGGGAATCTGATGGGCAGATAGGAGCGTGGACCCCTAAGGGGAGTGAGGCAAAGCCTTGTAAATCACGCTACAAAAGCACTAAACTGTCCCTGCATATTTCTAGCAGCTAGTAGCCGACCACCCAGAAAGGAATGCCGACCACAGAGCTTGACCCCAAGCTTTGATGATTAAAACAATGGGTTAGACTTTCTGGCACAATCTGAGTCTCAGTTACAGCCCACAAACGTTGAAAATATGGGTGGTTTCTGGAACTATCTTTTTGAGCATATACAATATCTAGAGTTTACTCGTGAATGTGTGTTTGTGTGACCTAAATATGTGCTAGGTGGGCATTGCATGGCTTCGTCATCCGTATATCTCTATAAAAGAGCTGACTGTGTCTGGAAATAACGGTTATTGCATATTGAGTCACTACTGAGTCACTGCTGTGTGTCAGATCCTTGCTGGTGGCTACATTTGTCTTACACTGGATAGACGTTGTATCTCCTGGTATACATCTTCAGTGTATGAGTGACTAAAAAAAGTAGTGACTATAAAACATCTGATGTGTCAAGAGTAAATCTCCCACTTTCCTTTAGTGGGATATTGAGCACTTGATTCCATCCTCTAAATGCACCATGATGCCATACTACCGGATTGGTGTAGACTAGTAGAAGTGCTCTGATGGCTGAGGTACTCGAGGAGTATGTTCACGTGTGTGCTTAGGATGGGCCTGGGCAGGGTGCACTCTGGTGCTTATTAGAGCAGAAGTCGTCCCTGTGGACCGTTTCATGCATGAGCAGCCTCAACAGCAGAAAGCCTGGGGCCTGAGAGGTTCAGAGCAGCTCCGGGAGAAGGCAGAAACACAGTGTGTGTGTGTGTGTGTGTGTGTGTGTGTGTGTGTGTGTGTGTGTGTGTGTGTGTGTGTGTGGTGACTAATCAAAGCCACAACTTTGCCCCACACTATAGACACCATTTGCTAGTCTTCTAAAGTGTCCCAGAAGGCACCACCTATCCTGAATCCAATGCACAGTGCCCCTGAAATTCTACAACAGAGAAGTTCTGGGCAGCATGATATGTTGAAAGCAAGCCTCTGTTCCCCATCTACATCTCAGCCAGCGTAGCCCCTGGATTGAGCTGGTATCGCTACGCCAGCCACTGTCTTGCTACAGCTCTGACCTAAGGCTGGGCAGAAGGAAACCCAGGGACTTATCCCCAACAGCTTGTTTCCCCAGAGTAGGGACACTGCTAGAAATCAAGTTGTCGTCCCTTGGAAGGTTGCAGTGACTTGTAAATAAAGTGCTCTTGCTGCTCGATGGGGAAAGAAATCATATGGAAAAGGAGGGGGGAAAGGCCAAAAAAAAAAAAAAAAAAAAAGCCAACCTAATTTTTGCTTTGGAAAGGTCAACAGCAGGAACCTGCTTCCTTGCTAGCTCAACGCTGGTGCTCGTGCTCAGCATCCTCTGCTAGATCAATACAACACTGATCACCTCATCAAATGGTGTCCAGGCAGCAGGGGTCAAGGTGGCTGCCGGAGGGAGCCATGCTTGCCACCAGCGCTGGGTTCCCTGGGGTGGGGTGGTGGCTGAGCCTCATGCTGCCAACGTGCCCCTGTCCAAGCTCTCTTACTTCTTAGGAGACAACGGCAACCTGCTCCTCCTTCCAGGGCTGTAGATCCAGAGGCAGCTCTCCTTGTTGGTGACTGACTGGGCAGCCTGAGCTCCTGTGGCTAGACACTACCATGAGTGACTGGAGGTGACTTTGCTTGGTCTCCAGGAAAAGCTGAAATTCCAGAGGGCATTTTATCAGTGGTCAGTGGAATCACCTGCAAACTGTGCTGTTTTCCACTAGAGGTAGAGACAGAGACGCAGGAGGGAGAAGCTGGGGAATGCTGAGACTTCATCCCAGACTCCTCTGTGCGTATCCTTTCCCTGCACCTGGGTCATCTGGCATTCTCAGAGAATGTTCAACTTTGACATATTTAGGCAGCCCTAGCGATAAGGCACAGTGCAGAACAGTTGATAGGCTTGAGGGTAGAAGGGACAGAAAGGGGGGACAGTGACACTTTCAAAGAATGGAAGATGCTGTTAACATGTCAGTCCAATTATGGTAATGTGCTGGGGTAATTGGCCCTCCAAGGGCGCAGGGGATGCTCGTGAGGACAGTAATTGCAGGTTCACTTTGCTCCGCATTCTTTATCCCACTTCGGTGACTAATTATTAGTATTTAGCAAGTGGATATTGTCATCTTCAAAGCAGGTGCAGCTGGGGCTTAGGCACCAGAGCTGGGGCCGGCTAAAGGTCAGCTTCTGCTCGGGGATAATTAATTTGTCTTTTATGGATCGAAAATGTGCTGCAAGATTGTCTCTTCTTTTTTGCTGTCAAGCAAACAAACAAACCCAAGGGAAGGGGAACGTACCTCGTGGTTTATTTTAGTGCCCTTTCAATTAAGAGGCCAGAATCAACAATAAGAGTAAACAACTGGAGGGGGTCATTTATGTACCTCCATCCTCTCTAGGGAAAGAGCCAGACATTGATCACCAGCCAAGGTACGCATGAATAGGAAAGTTAAATTGTCTGGGCTGACCAACAACAGGTGAATATAATCTTTAACCTTATGATATCTTGTTTGTTTATTACTATTTCTCTAATGGAAATGAGCACACTCTGCTTCTAAAAGGGTTAAGGTTTTAGAATTTTAGAAGGGAGGCTGATCACGGTAATTAATAGCTATCGAGTCACTACTGTGTGTCAGATCCTGTGCTTCTACACATAAAATATTTTGTTTAATCCTTGCCACAGCTCTAGGCAATAGATGCTTTTATTATCCCCATTTTGTAGTTGAGAAGCTGAGGCTCAGAGAATTTGCATATGCAGTTCAAAGCTGCAGCATTGACAATTAATCGTTGGGCTGTGAAATGTCTAATAAAGCCCTTTCCTTCATGCAGTGCTATGCTTAGCTCTGTGGCTTTTATGGAGGACTAAGAATTCAAGCAGGTTTTGCCTGCTTCAGTAGAGCCTTCTAGTGTACCTGAGGAAGACCAACATTTGAATTAAGCTTTATTCCATGACCATGATGCTTGATAGACTTTTAGAATAAACAAAATAGAAATCAGTGGAGATAAAGAGATAGGAAATTGCTGTAGTCTGATATTAAACATCCCCCAAAAGCCCATGTTCCATGTTTCAAAGATTTAGTCTCCATCATGGCACTACTGGGAGATGGCAGCAATTTTAAGAGGTGGGGATGGTAAGAGGCCTTCTCGTCACTGGGAGTGTATCCCTGAAGAGGATATTACGACCCTGGCCTCTCTCCTTCCTCTTTGCTTTCTGGCTGTCATGAGGGGAGAATCTTTGCGCTGTGTACTTTCATCTTGACGCACTGTCTGACCATAGAGCCAAAAGTACTAAGGGCCACAAATTATGGACCGAAACCTCCAAAATAGTGAGCCAAAATAAACTTTTTATCTTCTTATATTGATTATCTCAGATATTTTTTCCAGTAACAGAAAGCTTATATATGTACACAGAATATCCAAGCTCATTGTAACCATTGTGTATTGTGCATATATATATATATATATATATATATATATATATATATATATATATGGTAGAAGGAAAGCCGACTGATCCAGAAATAATTCTATCATAAGGCCTGCCTCCTCTTTGAGTTTTCTGAACAACCGTAGCCTGTGAAACCCTTTTCCTACTTTGGCTGCGGGTAGGCTGCTAACTCACTCAGACTTCCACTTCTTTTTACGAACTGTTTTTCACTGTACTTTAATTATTTCACACCCCATTGCCTTTGCCTCCAATGAGAATCTGACGGCCTTCAGGTCAGGGAACAGACCACCCCGGCCTTGGCTTCATCCTGGGTGCCCAATGACTTTTGCTTAAATCCAATCAGAGTGAGAAAATAGACAAGTTTCCTCTTGTGATTGGTAGGTTGGCAAAGGGAGACCCCTGGCTTCACGCTGACTGGTCAAATAGAAAACAGACAAATAGAAAAGTTTAGAAAATGTAAGACCCACCTGAGTTGCAAAAAGCAATTCTGTTCATATTGTCTCATTCAGAAGAGTGGCTGGAGGGTGGAAGGAGGGAGAGTGTAGGAAGGACTCAAGGAAGATAGAAAGCGTTTGGGAGTTCAGCTGTGGGGTTGGGGCTTGCTGCTATGGCAGGGCAACACATTTTTTCTGTGATTTTTCTGCAGCCTACATATTGATGCAGCCAAATGAATTCTCCTCTTTGCAACCTGACCTCCTTCTCACTGTGAAATGATCTCATTTCAAGGCTAACCACAAGAGGTTTGGCTGGGCACCCGGCACGCCGTATGCCTGGCATTTGCAAATCTTCATGCAAAGTGCAAAGTTTTTTTTTTTTTAAGACAGTAAATAATTCTGTCCAGAGAAATCTTGGAAAGGTCTTCTCCCAGCCATGAGGTGAAAAGAAAAGCAATCGCTCTCCCTACCTCGCAACCATTATCGGCTGCTCTTCTCAAATGCTACGGCTTAAGTCACTTTTAATTTTAGATCAGGAACAATCTGATTTGGGGCCAAGGTCTTTTTTCACTGTCCTTCAAAATGTATTAAGCTGTGGTGTTTTTCCACCTCCAGCCTGCTCTGTTTCAGTTTCTTGAATGCCAAAAACTGATGTTCCACCAAGAACTCAACGTACAGTCAAGATGCAGTTAAACTGCAAGCAGCAAAGAGTCGCTCCCTCCTTCCTGACTATGGCAGGAAACCTGGCAGCTGAGAGACAGAGAGAGAGGGAGGGAGGGAGGGAGGGAGAGAGAGAGAGAGAGAGAGAGAGAGAGAGAGAGAGAGAGAGAGAGGACCACCCAGACAAATGACTAAGCCAGTAAGCAGTGTTCTCAGAAACTCAGGTCACTCTGGCCCCCATCACCCCAGCCCCTCCCCTGTTTCCTCCCCATTACTGCTATTGCCACAGAAATGAGCAGACTCCTCATAGAGCAGGTTGCGCCATGACCAGTGCCACCTTGCTCACGGGCTTTGATTCTATCAGCGGATTACAAGGTATGCAGAACACTTCTCACCAGAGGTTTCAACTACATATGGGGCAGAAGCCAAATCCTGAACTTTGCTTCCGATTCTGTGGACAGACGGCCCGTTGTTTCCTCCAGCCTGGCTGTGAAACCTGAGCTCTGTCTCGTGGGGGCTCTTCTCCAGGCCCGGAACTCCCTCTGAGATGAGATGTGTAGGCATAGTATGGACCGAGACACAAAGGACATTTCTTTCCCTAACTGGGTCTAGTGTACTGTGGACATCAACGTTCAGCCTATATAGTAGGACGTCTAGCCTTTGATTTTGTTCTTTCAAGTTATTCCCCATTTCAGAGAATAAATCTGATTCCAGGCTTTGGCTGGTGCACATAGTAGGCCCATGTAGTTTCTAGGACAGATCCCAAGGCGGGACCAAAAGAGCCTCTGGTTCAGCATGACCTGGGCACTTGGCCTCTTGCACTGAATGGAGTCTTCTGGAAGCTGGAACTGTCTCTGGAGCAATGTTCCTGAAGGCTGGGGGTGGAAGGATGCTGAAATATTTGTTAGGACCTGATTCTGACTAGCTGTCGGTTTATTCTCTGTCCAGGCCTCTGAGAAGAATGGGGTGGGTGAGTGAGAGAGGACGTGTTTATAGGAGAGGGAGGGAATGGGAATGGTTTAAGACACTACTGGGCCCCTAGGGATTCCAGGCTCTGACAAAGAGCCTAAGAAAGTGACAAAATATTTATGGCTTTTACTTCCTTCAGCCACAGCCTTTCTTGGGAGCAACTGACAAGGCTGCTGGGGAACAAGCTTGCCCAGTGAGCAGCCAGCCTGGCTGGCAAGGCACTCAGAGAGGAGTAGTGGCACCACTGGTGACGCAGCCTCCCTTGCACAGGAAGCATGGCCTCTCCTATCCTCTCTGCCCTGGGCTGTATGGCCCACAGGAGGGACACTTGGCCTCCAGAAGGAGGCAGGTGCTTCTGAGTTGCACTGATGAAATGCCCTGAACCCCAGTGCACATGCCACAGAGGCACAGAGGGTGGGTTGAGGGGGGATGGCCGAGATGGTATTGGCCCAGGCAGGAGGCTTATTTTCTCAAACATCTGACTGTATTTGGATTTGAGCCAATGTAACCGAATCTTTGTAAGAATCTAAGTAGTTGTCCTGTTTCAAAGAAGTAATTTAAAAAATTCAACCCATGGGAGACCCCTGCAGTGGTCCTTAGAGCACGCCTCCTCTCCCCATGGAGACATTGTAGGGAGTCAAGGTGCTGCTCCGTGGTCCTGATCTTCATCTGAACTGACATGTCATCCCACATATGCCCATGCTTCGTTTCCCTCATCAAACTTCATTAGACTCAACACAGAATAGTGGAAAGGGCACTGGGACAAAAAACAGAAACCCCTAAACAGCTGTCAATAGGCAATCTGCTCTTCTGCTTCTGTTTGATGATTCTGCACTTTTCAAGATTCTGTACCTAAATCTTAGCACCTGGCTTACCGCTAGGTAAGATTTGATTTTCCAAAATGTCTTCTCTTTCTAGAACTTCAGTTTGGATAATTTAATTGCTAGTGAGGTTTGGGGATGAAATGTGAAGTTATTCCCTCAGCAACAAAGCTCTTCCCTGAGATTTGTCCTGAAGAATCTCTGAGATCTTCTTTCCTCATACGCTGTAGCTCATGCGTATGAGCTTCCAAAATTCCACAATATACATTTTTCACTCAACTTTTGTACCTTTCTTGAAAGAAAATGTATTTTTCAACCACTTCAGAGCACTTCTTAGATAGCAGACCCGTGTAGCAATTAGCTCCTGCTATAACAATGCTACATAAGAAACTTCTCAAAATTTAACATCTGTGTCAACAAATGTTTGTTTCTATTGCTCATAGATCTACATTCTAATTGGCCGGGATGGCGTTTTTCCAGAGTTCAGGCGTGGGCTTCCCAGGTCTTCTCTGGAGGCCCAGGTAGAAGACGAGAGCTTTCTAGCCAGTGAGAATTGTTTGTGCAAAATCCTGAGCAAATAAGGTCCTTATTGTGGTAGAAGAGTTAGAATAAGGTTCCATGTGGCTACAGGATACAGTAAAAGAGGGTGAAATCGTATCAAATAGAATTATGATGCCTGTGGGGGACACAGCATAGAGGGCTCTGACTAGTCACTGCTCTCCCTCAAATTCCCCAGCAATTGGTTGCTCTTCTAGTCAGTAAACACTGCTTAAATAAACACACACACACACACACACACACACACACACACACAAACCCCTTCTTCTTGACGCCTCCTTAGTTTGTCCAATGTGTGGAAGTAACCTTACATTTTGCTAAACAAACACTAACACAAGAACAAAACCAAAACAGAAAAATTCTTCAAGTCTGTGTGTTGTAGAGGTTTGTGCTGGACTAGAATTCAGGCAGCCTGGACAACAGCAGAGCTTTCTGCTCTGAGGAGATGAGGATTGGGGTCTACTGGGTGAGGAGGATCCAGCAAGAGAGAAAACCAGGCCTGGCAAGGCACTGAACGTGATGAGAAGCTCATTTTCTGAATACAACTTATTAACTGGCCCTTAAACGTGCCCTAGCACAAGGGACGTTTTGGAGTGATGAAATGTTTTCTATCTTAATTAGGGTGCTGTTGCACAGACTTGGCATTTGTCAAGACTCACTGAACTATATCCTTAAAATAGATTCATTTAATTGTATGGGAATCATAATTAATAAAGTTGTATTAAAGGTAAAAATCAAAACAGAAAGTAATAAATAGAAAACAAAAGGAAGCAAAAACCTGATACTAGCTGATCTCTTTGTTTACTGCATGAGATTGTAGTAAATAAAAAAGATATGGTTCCAATGCACTCTAAGGGACAAAAAAAAAAGTGACATCTGTACATTACCCCTAAACAGCTGTCTACAGGCAATCTGCTCTTCTGTTTCTGTTTGATGACTCTGCACTTTTCAAGATTCTGTACCTAAATCTTAGCACCTCACTTACCGCTAGGTAAGATTTGATTTTCCAAATGTCTTCTCCTTCTAGAACTTCGTTTTGGATAATTCAATTGCTAGTGAGGTTTGGGGATGAAATGTGAAGTTATTCCTTCAGCAACAAAACTCTTCCCTGAGATTTGTCATGAAGAGATTGTCACAAACAGATTTCTCTGTTCAGAGAGCTTTTAAAAAGGAATATTAAAAGGAAAAATGGTACTCTCTTCCTCCTTGACAAAGATACCAGGCCACTTTGAGATCTTGTGGACTCGAGGGTGTTGGTGGAAACACCGAGTGGGTTATGTCTGGTAACAATGCAGGACTTATTGAGGCAAGAGAGACTTTGTCTAGTAGAAGACTAGACTTTGTCTAGAAGAGAAGAGAGGACTTTGTCTAGTAGAGACTTTGTCTGGCAGCGTTAAGACATTGTGGCAGCAAGGTTGTGTGCTGGCCATCGCCGCACAGGAGTGGCAGCATCAACAGCGGTGCTTTCCAAGAGAAATACAATGCCAACCACAAGTACAGCCATAGGAGGAATTTAAAAATTTCCGGTAGCCACGTTTGAAAAAGTCAACCAAAATCAAAGGTTTAGAAAATTTAATTCAGTATCCAAAATATTCATGCCAACATGTAATCAACAAGAAAAGGCTGGTGCTGAGAAACCTTATTTGTACCAAGGCTCTCTGTGAAATCTGGCACACCTCAGTTTGGACCAGCAGCATTTCAAGGACTTAATAGCCACGTGTGGCTACTGAACAGCACGGGGTCTATGGAAGACAGCACCCAGAAGATCAAGTTTACTGTGCATGAAGGCTCTCTGCACCCCACTTCACTCACACACACACAAAAAAGGCTGACAGCTCTGAAGATCTACAGCTATACTAGGAAATATGGAGTCAGGTGAGGGTGGGGAGCTAAGTCCCAGGAGAGCAGCAGGAGGTGCAGCTATGACTTGAATGAGAGGGCAATTGTACCCATGAACTTGGAAGCTTAGGGACTCCAACTACATGCTCATCCTGATGTCATGTTCTAGCATAAGCTTAGAAGTTCTTTTATTTGTGAGTGTCACCAAAAGAGTCAGTTGTACCTTGTCAACCCTCTTGTTCTTTGTGCTTCTATTTTCCTGTAGTATGAGTGTTACATTTAGAGATCTCATTTTCATTCAAGCCACCGGTAATTCTTTATTGTTACATATTTATTTGCCCCATCTCAACCCAACTGGCAGAGCAGAATGTTTTAAAGTGTACTTTCCATACCTTGCATCATAAAAGAAATTGGAATACTGAGCGTGAGTTTCAAACGTCACGTACCTTCCCTTTCTCCTTTGTACCCTGCCCCCCTTATTCTTAAATAAACTTCATCTGGTTGAAAAATCACATGCAAAGCCAGAAAGTAGTAAATTACATCTTAGAGGGGATGACAACTGTCAGATCTTAGCATGTAACCACCATTCATCATATGAGTTGATATGTTACAAAACTTAGAACCATGCCTGATACAGCGGTAGCGCTCGAAAGGTGTGAGTTATTGTCTACTACTAGAACCTCAGTAAATAGAGCAATTCAGTTCAGCTGGTAGGTCTTGGGTACCTGCTCTGTGCCGGGCGCTATTGTAGATGCTTAGGAACAGAAGGGAAAAAATCAACCCCTAACAGAGTTAAACTTCTACCTAGAAAAGACTGTGAACAACAACAACAACAACAAAAAAAAAAACCCTTAGGATTATGTAGATTTTATAGAATGCAAGAAAGTGGCAAGGAAAGTGGAAATAAAGGTAGAGTGTCATAAGGGGATCGTTGTCGGGGCATACTGGGCAGGTGACATCTTAAATAGGGTGTCTGTGTATTTTTGTCAGATCTAGGATACCCCCCGCCCCCAAACCCTCATGTTCAGAGGTAGGGCCTGTTCAGAAGAGGCAGGCCACTAGAGGCATTACTTTAAAGGAAGTATTCTTGCTCCTGGTTTCTCCCACCCCTCTCTGCTTCCTGGCCTTCAGGGGTTGAACTTTCCACAGGATTCTCTTCCATCACGCTCTTTGTGCCTTGTAGCCAGATCGCTGTGGACTGAGTCCTCTAAAATACATGAGTCCAGATAAACCTCTCCTACTCTATATTGTCTTGTATTTTGTCTTGGCAATGGGAAAAGTGACTGAGACACCACAACATCCATCCTCACGGAGGAATGACTTGTGCAAAGCCCTGACGGAGGGGAGAGGATTCTCAAGTGCAACAACCAGTAGAAAGGCCCAATATTTGATATGCCTGATGTGTTTAAGTAATTGTGTCTTCATCCGTTTTTGGCTGCCATAACAGAATACCATAGCCTGGGTGGTTTACAAGCAATAGGAATTTATTTCTCACAGTTCTTGAGGCTGGCAAGTCCAAGATCAAGGTTCTCTCAGATCTGATGTCTGGTGAGGCTTCTCTTCCTGGTTGGTTCCTAGGCAATCACAGTTTTGTGGTGTCCTCACCCAGCAGAAGGGGCAAAGAAGCTCTCTGGAACCTGACAAGAAAACTAACCCTGTTCATGTGGACTCTGTCCTTGTGACCTAATCATCTCCCAAAAGTCTCACTTCCAAACACTGTCATTTTAGAGATTAGGCTTTAACACATGAATTTTAAAGGACACATAAACATTCAGTCTACGTCAAATAGCAGAGGGGTTGATGTAGAAGGAACAGAGCAGGTGAAGACAAGAGCATAGACAAGGGAATCTTTTAACATCTACAGAGAATCAGTTCCATAATCCCCAGGATACCCAAACCCATGGGTGATTAAATCCCTTATATAAAGTGCTGTACTATTTGCATATAACCTATGCATCCTCCTATGTTATGTACTTTAAATCACCACTAAAGTGCTTATAATTCCTAACGGAATGCAAATGCTATGTAAATAGTTGCTTCACTGTATTGTTCAGGAAATCGCGACAAAAAAAATAAAAGACTATACATGTCCAGTCCAGATGCAATTTCCTCTTTTCAAATACTTTCCATCTCTATTTTTCAAATGGAAGGTGGACTCTGAAGGATATTAAGGGAAATCTAAAAATCAGCAAAGAGCAAAAGCTGGAGCAAATGTCAAATTAGGAAGGGTCTTTGAGCTGATGGAAAGACTTTAATTTCTGCTCTGATAATAGGGAGTCATTTCCGTGCTCAGGACTGAGGAGAGGCAGGCGAGATTTGCATGTTAAATATACTTACTTCATTGGCTGCTGTGTTGCACATAGATTGTGGGGTGTGATGTCAGGGAGAGTGGCAAGGAGGCAACTGCCCTGGTCCAGGCGGAAGATGGTGTGGTCTGGCCCATGGAGGCAGCTGGAGACTGTGAGCAGCAGTGTCACCGTCACCAACCTGCAATCCGTGGGCATCCGTATGTCCTAGAGATGTACCTGGCCATCAGGCAAACAATGGTATTTCCTACATCTTCGAACCCTGCTCAGGGATACATATTGGTCATTTATTTTCTACCTAAACCAAGATTGAGATGCAGCTATAAGGAACTGTCATCAAGAAAATTTATTGGTTGCATTCAAATTACCAGCAGCACATTTTTTAGTAAAACCTAATATATCTTTAATGGAAGTGTTCATGAAGCAGGTAGAAACTTCGGAGAAAAGGGAATCACAGGTTGTCTGCTGAACAGGAGGGATGTGGGGGTGGGGGAGACCAGAGGACACGGAAAGATCTGCTTACATCTGAGAAGAGCTTTGGGTTAAGTAAGAAAGTTCCGTGGAAACGGCCGTGATGGGATCTTGGTCTGGAACTGCACTGCTGAGAAGTAAGGTCTCAAGGGGAGAGAAAAGAATTTTTTATTAAAACCCAAAAGGGGAAAAAAATCATGTTATAATAAAATCCATCATTAAGGGTAATTAAGGTAATAAATTCAGAATAGATGACATTTTTACATTCACTTTTTAAGATGCCTTCTTTCCTGGCTTATTATTATTATTGTTAGGCTTTTTTTTTTTTAAAGAAGTTTTATTTCTGAAGAACAAAAGCGTGAGTGTGGCACAGCCCAAAGAGCACAGGTGGTCAAACCCAGACCCTGGTTACTTCTTACAATTCAGAGAAAGCCTAGCCTTGGCCTTTCTAGGAATGACACTTGCCTGTCACTTATGTTCAGTAATTCTTGGTGATGCCTGCTCAAATTTTTAAGCTTTATTTGAACAATCTGACACCCAATTGTCAACTGTTCCTGCCGAAACACACACATGTGCCGAGCATGTGCAGTGTGCAGGCGACCCAGCTGTTAACAAAGATGAAAGCAGTCCCTGCTTGGTGACATTCACAGTCTGATGGGGAAAACAGACTTTAAACAACAGCTATGAATGATTTATTATAAAACTCCGAGCATGCAAAGTGCTGCAAAAGGAAATACCAGGAACCACAGAAGCATTTAACAGAGGAACCTAATTTAGTCTCTCATGCTGAAGAAGTGATATTTAAATGGACCCCTCCAGGATGAGTTAGAATGAGATGAAGAAAAAAGAATATTCTGGATGGAGCACAGAGGAAGGGAGAGAACAGCATCTTTTCTTGACATTCCTTTTCTTGTGCCATTGCGATTTCTTGAGGCTCCTGATGGTGGCTGGGCCTTAGAGGAATAACTGGACTCATCCATCTCTTCACTCAATCCCAGCCATTGTACGACTACGATACACTGACATTTAGCTGGGAATAAACACAAACCTCACCCTCCCCTCCAGAAGCTGTCCTACTGGAACCTATATTCCAGTGGAGAAGACAGACAGGTGTACACATAAAATATGATGGAGATCCAACATGGAACAGAAAACAGTAGCACACAGGTTCAGGGAGAGCTCATTTTGGAGTATTTATACACAGCGGTCAGAGACGGCTTTCGTGAAAGTCCTAAAAGACTTGCCCTGCCCAGAGGAAAGCAGTCCTAGCAGAGGGAACAGCTCTTGCAAGGGGGTTGAGCCTAGAGGGTGCCTAGCAGATTCGAGGAACTGCAACAAGCTGTGTATACCAGAACAAAATAAGCAAGACAGCGAGACTGTGGAGATGCACAGCGGAGCTGTAGGGCTGGGTTTCTGTGACATCAGAGGCCACTTAGGGACATAGGGATTCCCCTGAGTAAGGATTTTAAGCAAGGGAGTGACATGGATTTCAAAGGAGCTCTCTTACTGGCTAGGGAGAGCAGGCTACAGGAGTCAGAGCAAAGGTGGACCAGAGACGATCAGGAGAGACAATGGTCTAGATGTCTTGGATCACAGAACAATAGGGACTGAGTAGTAAAGAGTGTTGAATTCTGGGTGTATTTTTAAGGTAAAGCCACTGAGATTTATTGGTGAGTTGGATGTGAAGAATGAAAGAAATTGTAAAGGAATACCAGTCTTTGGAATTCCGTACCTCTGTAAAAAGGACTTGCCACTGACAGACACAGGAAAAGCTGTAGAGAAGAAGTTTCAGAGAAGCAGAGAGAAATCAGGAGCTGGATTTGGGACTTGTTAAATTTGAGATCTCTAGTAGGCACCCAGTGGAGTGAGAGACGAGTTGAGAGAAGACGGAGGAGTATCCAATACTTAGAACCAGACAACTGGATGGCACCATCTATGCAGTCAAGTAAGCGGGAGAAGTGAGGCGTTCCCTGGAGCCCTCCAGGGCTGAGCAAAACGCAGCTGCGAAGAAAAATGACAAAAGAAGCCATCAAAACCACCTGGAGTGAGCCACTTTGTCCTCTACTGTATCTCTTCCCTCTTCTCCGCCATGCCAGCCTCCTCCTACATCCAATGCCTGAAATGAGCGTACACATATGTGCAAGCGCACACACACACACACACACACACACACACACACACACTCAGTTCAATTTCCTGTCTCCTCTGGGTTTTATGCCCCTGAAAAGAGCTGGAAGAGCCTCTTGCATTTTCCTCAGCCATGCCTTAAAGGGCAAGCTTGAATGAGGCCAGAAAAGCTATCTCCCCAGAGATCAAAAATTGCAACGTTGCTTTCATATCCCTTTCCTATTGTTGATTCTACTGATCATTGATAACACTGCTCTAGAAGAATGACAGAAGAAAGATTTCCTATATATATTCACAACAATGTGAACTTGAAAAGCAGGGGGTGATTTTGAATACCAGAAAAAAAACATGAAACCTCTCATCAGAAGGATAATGAGGAGAGCCTGGGGGAGTGGTTCGGTGCTTAAAGCGCTTGCTTAGCTAAGCGCTACGTCAAGCTCTAAGTACCTGAGTTTGATTTCCCAGCACCACAGAAGCTGCGCATGCTGGCACATGCCTGTAAACTCAGCACTCAGGAGGCTGAGGCAGGAGGATTGCCATGAGTTTTAGCCTGGGCTACAGAGCAAGACCCTGTCTCAAAAAAAAAAAAAGGAAAGAAAGGAAGAAAGAAAGAAAGAAAGAAAGAAAGAAAGAAAGAAAGAAAGAAAAAGAAAAAAGGGATGACGAGGCAATCACCCACCCCTGTGAGCCTACCTCAGAAGGCCATTTTGTCTATTTTGTTCCTGGGATCGCAAAGAGGGGTCATCAGTAAGGACCTGGTAGCCCTGATCATGTGCCACATACAAGCCATTGGCCACGCCATAAACGTCTTCACTCTTAAGCAGTTGTCAGGGAGGACGGAGAGGGAGCGGACTCAATCCCTTCTGGGGAACCACGAACACCACGCGAGCACCAAATTACCCCCATGGGGTGGAGACACTAAATTCAGGCAATCTGCTTTTAAATGTAAATCAGACATAGCAAAAATGAGCAGCCAGGAACCAGATGTCAACACTGCTCCTCGTTCTTCTGTTTCATTAAAGCCCCCATTTTGTATAGCTATAGTATGTCTCTAAAGCAGGGTCTCTGGGAAGCGGAGAACAGCTGACAGAGGTGTCAATAAACCAATTTGTGGCTTGTTAGAGAGTTACACTTGTTTATCGGCATTTAACGAGACAAGACATTGATGTTAACACAGTAGGAGGGGAGTTGCCTGGGCCAATAGTATACTTCACTGAAAATTAATTTAAGCCTTCTTTTCTTTGTGCCAGAAATGGTAGAGCTAATTTATTACGAAAGTGTTGAAATGCCACTGAAAATGAGCTAGGGTAATAGGGACAAGTCATCAGCAGCTGAACAAAATCCCAATTTAGCTTTCTTTTGGTAACCTCTAGTAAATGAGACATCGTGAAATAATATGCTTTATGGCAGAGAGCAAAGCAACAGGGGTTTGTTTAATCTGGGGGAGGGGAAGGGCTGTGAGGCTGAGAAGAGAAAGTTTTATGCATAGATTTTGGGGAACCATGAGAGTGGCTGTCTCTACGGTCTCATCTGCAGCCACTCTGCACTGGTAGAAACTCAGTCGTCTATGGTAGAGACCTCTTAGCTTGAAGAGTCCAGACTTACGGCAAGGCCAAACCTCCTCATCTAAATTCTGTGAAATATCTGGGTCATTTATAAGATCTCAGCTGTATGCACCGGTTTCCAGTCGAGGCCAGACACCATCTTTCTGGATCACTTCCGGTTTAGAAGAGGGCTGTTTAGCAGTAATTTGTGTCACCTGACCTGATATTATAGTAGTTCTTATTTTTTCACTCTTTGCCAAGTGTTTCCTAGACATAAAAATTTTACCTTATGAGGACCAAACTGCAGTAGGATCCTGGGCTGGCCCCCACCAGGACAAAGTAACGAGGCATCGTGGCCTTATCAGTGCGGAAGCGGCACAACCTTGTCGCCAGCAAAGTCCAAAGCCCACAGGCTGCTCTGGCCCTTTGTAACTCCAAGCAGTGAACAAAGCACATGTGGCATTTTAACAGGACCTGCCCAGCAACTTCGAAGTAGCCAATCACAACTATCTGTTGTTATACAGGGGAGACAAAGAAGTCAAAACTGTAAGTAAGACAAAGTCTTCCTGTACTCTGGGCTGGATTTGGGATATTCATTTCCCTGTTCATGTGCCATCAGCCTCAGTGTCCTGTTTCTCCATCCACCTGGCATCAAAGCCACCACCGAGATGGAAGCATCGCCTGACTTGGTGCAAACTCGCTGTCTTCCCCTTCTTTATAGGGCACATTCTAACCACTGCAGGATAGATGGAGGGACAGTCATGGGGCAAAGTCACCCTGGCTGGGTCTTCCCGCGCAGGGTGCCCCATCCCACCAGCTCAGCAGAAAGATGGAGAGAGGGAGACTTCGGAAAAGATGTAAAGGAGGCAGCATGCTTCCGGCGCCTGCTGAGGTCTGTAGGCTGCGTCATCAGCACCCGTACCTCACCTCCGTTTGCTCATTGCCTTGGCCTGTGACCTTGCAGTTCTTTTCATAGAGCAGTCTCTTTCCCCACTCCTTACCTTTGTCTTTGGCCATGGGACAGCGTGGAGTCTAGGTTTTAAGATACCTGTACGTTTCTGCTCATCTGCAGCTGGTTTTGCCATTGCCGTTGGTCCCACAGTCACGCATGGTGCACAGACTAATCTAGATTGCCTTGACTGTGGGTGATTTGCTGAATTGTTCACTAAATAAATGTCTACTCTTGTACATTGCCGAATTACGGGGTGGTCCGTTATACGGGAATAGCCAACAGTAATGGTCTCTTCAGAACAGGACAGAATTCTTGCGCACAAGTAGACTAGTCCTGTGGGAGGAAAGACTGGCCTCTGCTTGAGGATTATCTAAAAGTAAGAGAGTCAGAGTACTTTTCCCAGATGTAGGTACCCTTCTTTGAGTGTCTTAAGCCACTGCACTATCACCAAGTTCTCCTTTTTGCCTCTGCCCCCTCCTGAGCCGCTGGTTAAAACCTCAGTGTCACATGGTAGGACTCTGGAAAAGTACTGCCCTTCCTTTATAGAGTCCCAGTCTCTGTTTACCTTCATCCTCCACTCCCCAAGCACAAAAGAAAAAAACAACTCTGTATCTGTTAGGAACCCATTCCAAACAATGGTTGTGGAATCTGCCTTGGACTTATCCCTCTCATGATAGGAAGACAGGCCTCTGGATTAGTACTTTCAGGATCTAATGGCAGGAGACATGGCAGAGTATTTGTCCAGAGCTGACTGCACAGAGATCCGCCCCTTCTATACCTTCCAACCTACGGGAAGAGCTGGGAGCTCAGGCTAGCACGCCCATTGGCTCTGGAAGGGCAATACATCTCTGTCAAAGTCTTCAAAATGAAAGCAAAGGTTGCAGCAGCTTAAATGTTAGCTGTTTGGGAATAAATGCTTCGATTATTCATTTTCTGCACACGAAAGGCAGCAGTTCCTATGTTTCCGCTAAGCATGGCTGGCATGTAGCAGCGTCTTTTTTCCTGCTGTTGACATAAATGGACTCACCCCGGCTAGGCTCCCGGCTGCAAATGCGTGATTAAAGGATTACAAAGGTGATGGAAATAGTAATCACGTCTGTTTTCAGACAGTGCTTTCCCTCAAGGGGCCTCAAATGGCTGTGATTTTATTCACACCCTCAAGAAAAAGGCACCTACAGGCACCTTCCTAGATGGGCCAATAGACCACAGAAGGGGTAGGATAGCAAGTTATCCAGGCTATCCAGCTTATCGACTTCAGCTTCAGAGGAGGGGAAGGGGTAGCAAAAAGAACTTAAAGCTTATAGACATCTAGATCACCAAACCACCCAGGTAAGGGGCTTTACCCTCTGGGATAGGTGAGCACGTTAGGGCAAATTCAGAAGCAATGGGAGGTGGGCAGCCCGGCAGGCAAGGGATCTGACAAGCATGTCACGAAAAGTAGACAGAAAGTAAGACGGGTGGTCAGCGTCGGGGAGGTCCCGTTGGTGGTGATCAGCTGTGGTACAGAGCATAGCAAAAGGCATCTAGACACAGGAGAAGCAAAATGGCTTAGGGCAGAGGATCTGGAATATGTTTCAAAGGTAGGTTTTCCGTGACTGCAGTCTCCAGACTAGGCTTCAAAAAAACCTAGAGATTGAGGCAGGTAATCAAAGGAGTCCAGCCTGGTCACCGAGCCACCATAGCTCAATCAGAGGCTAAAACAGATCCAACAACAAGACCAATTGGAGCTCTATTCATTCTGTGGACATGAAGGTCTGGCTCCATCCAGCACCAGAGAAAAGCTATTACTCTATCTGTAGCAGAATGAGTGCAAACTATGGTCATGGGGACTTTGGATTGCTCCCAGACAAATTTTTGCCTCCCACATGGAATCACGGAACTAGTCAGGAGTCAGAGATTTCTGGGTCAAGCCCAGTTTGCACTTCTGTTTCACAGTGGGACGGAGGCCGAGTAGCCTACCTCGAATCTGCCTCAGTTTCCCCCACCTCTAGGAAAGACTAGTACCTCCCTAACTCCTTCACATCATTGTTATGAAGAACATGCAAGGTGACACACAGAGTCACTTTGGGAAAAAGTAACAGTCAGGTATCTTCATAATTATTATATGTGTGTTGTATGCGGCACAGTTCTCAAAATAGAATTTCCCAAGGCTGACTTTCCAGTTTGAGAGTTATCTAGTCCTTCTGATTCTTCCTTCTGGTGTGTTAACTCTTCTCCACACAAACACACCCAGGAGAAATGTCTACAGTCTCAGGAAGAGATATACCTTTAGCATATGAGAGTCGGTGAGCACTGAGGCAAACAGGGGGTGTGTTACACACTCAAAGTCACAATGCAGCCATTGGCTGAGCCATAAAGCATGGTGCCTGGCACTCGGTGAGAACTCAGTATACTGTAGCCTTTGTTATATTTAATCCAACTATTGCATGTTTTCACAAAGTAATTCCTTTTGTAACTTATGAATAGCTTTGGTTTTAAAAAAAGTTTTGGAATTGAAAATAGTGAAGCCTAAAAAAGGGGGAGGACTGTAATTAATTTTATAGGGGATATAATTAATTATACAATGTCACCTTAAATGCTTCCTCTTTCAGGAAGGCTAAGTGCAGAAGTGACCTTCACATCACCCCTTTACCTCCTTATGTCTTCTTACCTTGCCATGCTAAACTGAGGTTGCTTTGTGTTTCACCTTCTAGACTATAGTTTCCTTCGAGGGTAAAGGACTGTGGCTTTCTCAAAGTCAAATCCATAGTGATTATATTAAATATATACAGCTGTAGGTTTCGTTATAGTTCAACAATCTGTATGATGTTTCTTAGACTATTTCTTTGAGCCTACTGGCCAGAAAGTATCAGGTCAAAAAAAGAAAAATCCTTATTTCTCACTGCATTCATTTTATATAAAGTCTGTATGACTTAAGTCACTTGCCCCCTTAAAGCTCTAGTTTTGCCATCTCTAAATATACTTGGACTATCTATGGAGGGCAATTTGTCAAGAACTATCAAATTTACAAAAAGCTTTGACCGAGAAATGTTTCCTGTAGAGCTTATCTTCACACAGATGCACTTGCACACATCCTGCAGCTGTATTGCCACAGGTTACTCATTAAACGGTCTTGTTAAATAAGTTAATTTCCATAATGCAGTCTAATCCAGCCACCAAAAGGAATGATGTAAGTATACACATTCTGTAACAAATAAGCTCCTAAATATATTAAGTGGAAAAAATCGCAAAGCACATAACAGTGTGTAAAGCAAGCTTTCCATCTATGTAAAGGGAGAGAGAATATATACGTGGATTTGCTTTTATTTGCATAAAACATCTCTGAAAGGTTACTTGGGGGAACTAGTGACATTTGGTTGAACCATATGAAAACAAAGAATACATTTTTAAAGAATTCCAAAACAAAGAAGAAAGAAAAAGGCACACTGGTCCCAGCTCAGTCATCTGTCTGCTGTGAGAATCATATGGGATGGCAGCCACTAAGACGCCCAGAGGCAGCAGCAGGGGTGAGACAGGGCGGGAGGGTGGAGAGGGCGATGGTGGTGGTGAAGCTCTCAAGCTTTGGGTGACTCCTCACCTCTGACCTGGAAATGAATAACTTGTTTATTCTTTTTGAGATTCTGTGCTGACCAGCCACAGTAGGCTCAGAGAGAACTTTCCATTCCCAGAAATCTCTCATGACATGCGAAAGGGGGCAGGAAGGAGCTTCCTTACGCCAACATCTGAGGTCAGCTCACTGCTGCACTCTTTTCCTATTTTATGATGAATAAGGCAATGTGAGCTTTACATCCTCTATATGCATACAGATTATGGTGACTCGGGCCCCATAGAGGACTTGGGAAATATTGTCTCTACAGCCAGAAGAGTTCTCTTTGTCTCTTTTACTCCTTTGCTGCTTCTCTTTTTAAGGTTTTATTGCTTTTAGAGCTAAGAAGGCAATTCAACTTAGAAAAAAACTATCTTCGAGCTGCTGGCCAGGAGGATGGCTAGCTATGTGTCTAGGAACATCAGGTTTGAGATGAAGCATGATGGGAAGAAGCACTGACTCTAAATCCCTTCCCTATAACTGCCAAGAGTGAATCATAAGCCATTTACGAGTTAAGCATTGTCATCAACACGGAGATTCTTTCTAAAGTCCTCCTGAGAAGGACAATGACTTTGGATACCTCAAAATAACATTCACTAATTCATTAACATATCGCTGTTTCTGCATTCCAGATATTCTACCAAGTAGCTGACAGTACAGACAGTAAGATAATAATAATTGACTTTAATAATAAATATCAGAGCAATGATGATAATGATAGCTAACACATCCTGAGTGTTTAGTAAGTGGACGTTAGCACTCTTCTAAGCTCTCTGCGTGCATTTGCATTGAATCTTTAAAACAAATCTGGGTTGTATGACATCTTCATTTGTTGGATGAGAAAACTGAGGTACAGAGGAGGTAAGCAACTGCGGTAGGTAGCTGAGGCGGTATTTCATTCAACGCACATTCTCCCAGGAAGAGGCAGTAGCCACGAGTTATGGACTTGGGTACTGTCTCCATGTGGTATAGACAGAGGGGACAGGGTCCAGGATGAGAAGGTAGTTAATCTCAGATGAATTCTTGCCTTGGTGACGCTGGGAAGAAAGCTCATGGCTGCCCAAAGATTTGAGGAGACAAGAGACTAACGAAGTAAAGAGAACACTGCATGGGGACCCTGCGTGGGAACCAGCCAGGGTGATGGAGCATGGGGAAAAGCCCCGAGCTGTGCTAGGAGCCTTGGGGCTGTAAAGAAAGTGAGTTCTCCTCAAAACTCACTTGATTCCTGGGGCTCAAGCATTCCAGAGATCAAAAGAAATGAGAGAAATAAATCTGTCATTGGCAGTAGTACGGAAATTGAGCAAGCTAGCAAGGAAGGATAGAGGGACCCAGAGGATCCGGCTACACAAGCAGTCAGCCAAACTGGCAGAGATGAGAGAGGAGAGAGGCAGGGATGGCCCACACGTCCTGAACCCCACTTCAAAGTCAAGCTCTGCCAAGCTGGATGGAGCTAAGAACACGAGGCTTAAGGCCTGGCTGAGTGTCCCCAGGCTCATTCTAAGTGGCTTGGAGTTGGATTACTCAGCATAGCACACTGGGTTCTGTCTGGCCACTGGACAGTTCGCTGGCCTCTCGCTTTCCTCACACAAAGCCTTAAGATGTTATTGAAAGGGGAAATAGTTCCTTCCTAAAATGTTCCCTGGGACATGGAATTGAGCCCTGAATAATAACTTCCTTCCCTTTCTAAGTCCTCTGCCAGTTCTCCCCGGCTGAAGTGAAAAATGTGTGCTTTCAAGAGAAGGCCAGCCTCCCGGCTCCAAGCTGGGTCTTCGAGGAACTGGACGAAGGAAAGAATGGAAGCAGGGAGAAGCGGAGGGGGTGGGGCTAAAACGGACTTACCTGTCACTCTGTCGCATCCAGAATGAGGTCCGTGGCACTCAGATGGGGCCTTAGAAGGGAGGGGGAGAGATGAGCTTTACTCTATTCTAGAAGAAAACGAAGCCTGGTTTTTTCCTCCTTCCTTGATTAGCATTTTTATTGCATCCCTCCTATTTGCTCTGCCTGCTCATAATTAAATACTGCCCATGGTGTCTCGTCTGTCTTGGTAATGTTCTCTCGGACACCGATGAATTGGATTTTCTTTACGGACTCACTCCACTGGTAGAAAGTAAGGCCTACCTTTGGCGCATCCCCTGGCAGGAAGAGAAAGCCTCAAGAGGGTGCCTAGTATTGAGAACAGGAGGATCCTCCAGCAATGTCAGGGTGTCTGATGTGGGTCCTTGGATATAAAGAGTTCCAGATCTTCTTGTCTTCAGAGAGACCCCCTGTGAAAGACGAAAGCAACTGCTTCCACTCTATTTAGGAAGGCATAAGGCCTAAAGACTGCAATGGGCACAGAAACTTAGATGACAGGGATGAACAGAAGGATTTGATTCTTCAGGAGGAAGATTCTAGACTTTCAGCCAGGGCGCCTAACAGAGTTTTGAGGCTAGTTTCAATGGCTATGTTACCTGCCTAACTCACCACTGTCCACTTCACATGACCCGCCAGTCACCAGTCACGGTCCAAAGTCAAGGCTGCAGCGATGGATCTGCAAACCACCCCTTTCTCTCGTGCCATTGTATGTATTCCCCGGGCCTGCCATCCTCCTCCAGGTCAGCACTCTCCCCGGCCCCACATAACTTCCCCAAACATCATTCACTCTCTTTCAGAGCTGCTTCCCATTTTCCATCATCTTTTCAACCTCAGCTCTTTATCCAATGCCCACCTTGTCCTCTTCAAACTAGAACACAGTAACGAATGGATGAATCTGATATTTGAATCTTCTCAACTACAGATTCTCCAGTCTTGACCAATAGTTGGCCTCCAGATCAGCAGCATCAACTTACGTTTGGCGATGATTCCTGGGCTCCACCTAGTAAATTAGAAATGCTGGGGCTGGAGCCCAGAAGTCTGGGTCTCGACAAGATTCCAGAGGTTCATACGCACACTCATGTTTGAGAGCTTCTGCCTACACCACCTTTCCACAATCCTCTCTAGCAGTATTTCTACAGACTTGCCTTCTCCCACCCCAGGGTCTCTACACTGTTCCCTGCCACCTTTCTGGAAGACACTGGCTGCCTGCCTCTGACTGATGCTTCTCATCTCTTCCTACATCCCTATTCTGTGCACTCTCCCTGGGAAATATGTTCTTTCCCACAACTTTAGCTGGCACATTGATGTTGACGATTCAGGCGTGCACATTTCTAAGGAGCACCATCCTCACAAGCTCCAGAAACACACTTTTTTCTACTCATCAGGTGTTTGAGCTCGAACATACCAGACACTTGAATCACTTGTCCCGAGCAGAATTCCCCGAAGCTGGCATCTGGGTTTCCTAATTTCAATTCCTTCCCCAACCCAAGCCTGCCCAGTGACTTTCGCTCTCACATGGCCTTCAGCGCTTGCTCCCACCTCTCATACCGTCCTGTAGCCAGTCAGTCTCCAGGGGCCACAGTCTTTGCTTCTCTCTCCATTCTTGGCTGGGTCTTTCTTCATTGCCAGTTTGGCACATAGGTTCCAGCCTCTCGTCACTTCTACCCATCCCTCTCATTGCTGCTATGTTGTTTTACTAAAAAATAAATAAATAAATAAATAATTTTTTCCAAATTTTATCATAACTCTTGTTGCTTTCAGGACAGGACCCAAGCTGCACCATCCAGGTTTTCTTGTCCTGTCTCACTGGCTTCCACCACTATCCTCACTTAGCCTGCCTTCCCAGCACTAGCCGTGCTACACGCCGTCAAACCTCTGGGCCCTTGCACATGTTCTTGTCTTTGCACAGGGCTTTCTGTCTCCAGACCATCTCATCTTACCAGTGCAACTCAATACGCTTTACTTTGTGTGCATTCTTCCCAGATATTCCTCCCATTTCTCCTCGTGCTAGACTCCCAAAGATCTTGCCTTTTGCCCATATTATAGGACACGTCCCTTTATGTTATTCACGTGTCATCTTTCCCAGATCGTCAACTCCTGTAGTCTTTGCAGTGCCTCAGCCATCGCTGTCTTCCCAGTCCACACACAACTCCTGTTATATCATTCAAGCTATATAAATTTTTTTGTTTGCCTCATCCAGCTGTCACTAAAGGACAGAAAGTTGCAAACATATACTCACGTGTAACCTACTATAACCTTCTTACCCCTGCTTTCTCATCATCCAAGCCACGTGGTGGTGGTCAGGGGAAGGGTCTGTCATCCTCACACAGCTTCAGGCAGTCCTCTGACACTGGTTTCCCCCTTAGCCATCACGGTAGGTGTCAAAGCTCCTCCTGCATTAGAATGGCAGAGGAAATAAACATGAGTTGGCTCTGAAATCCCATCCAGGGATGGTGCCATCTGCAGCAACTCTGTCTTGAAACTCTCGGATTCTTCACTCAGTGCTTAGCACGCATGGCACAATGCACGTCCCTTTGGCAAAGAAAGGAAGGGAGGGAATTTCTTATAACCCCAGCCTCTGTCAGGTTCTGACCCTGGCTAGTCATTCTTCTGAAACCTCACAGTAGTAGCCACATGAAAATGTGCTTTCAGGAAGCATTTTTATGGCTTTGGATGCTCAGCTGCCCCCAGAGAGACCCCTGCGACATAAGCAATAGTGCCTAGAATACAGTCAGCTCTCAGTATGCACTGAATGAGTAACAGAATGCTGAGGAATGGAAGATGCTTTCAAAGTGTCCTACTACAGTCAGCAGCCCTCCCTTTCAAGCTTAATTCTAGAGTTTCCACACAGAAAGGAGCTACAGCAGCAAAGAAGATGGGAAGACACTTAGAAAGAACATTTCTCCACAATTCTGTCTTCTGTTTGCCATTGAGGAAGACCTCCAGATCAAGAAAAAACGCAGTTTTCCAGGGCACCAGTCTTTCCTCCTTCTTGCCCTCAGCCCTAGGCTCCTGCCCTTCCAGTCTGCAGGCAGAAAGAGGTAGACAGACTAGCTTGGAGACAACTTTAAGTGAATTCAATTACCATAGCAACGAAAACCACCAGCATGGAGATTAGGCCCCAGACAGCAGCAATGCACGCAGCCAAGAGAAGCAGTGATCCAAAGGCCATTTCTGAGAGACGGGGAGCAGCAGGGGAAGGGACACCATAGCTTATCTAACCAGCAACACCCCCCCCCCAAACACACACCCAAATTACTTGTACGTTCTAGGACTCTGCAGAGCTCCAACCCACCAAGCAGCTGGCACTCACCTATGCCTAGAGCTGGAGAATTTGAAAAGGGGTTAGAGCAACGAGCGTGTTCTGGCTTGTGCATGTTCTGGGTTATCCAATCCTGGTGGGTGAGAGGGCAGGTTGCCTTCTGAAGTTCATTGCAGTGTGTGTTGTAGAATTTAGGAGTAGGAGCTCTAGAGTCAACTCTTCAGTTTCAAGTCTCAGCCCTCCTAAATGACTTGAGCTGAACTTTTCTGTGTTTCTGTTTTTTCACCTGATAGATAGGGATGATTATATAGAAGAACAAAAAGGTAAAAATTCAGAGAAAGCCTTAGCATTTCACAGGCATGTAGTAAATGTCAGACAAGAGTTTGTTGTTAACATGTCATTGCCGCTGCTATTAATATCAGCATGATGATAGTGATTCCAGACCAGACTCTAACCCCTCCTGGCATTTGTCTGTCACCCTGCTATGTACACCTCCATCTTTGTTAGGTTGAGTTGCTCAATCTGAGGCTAGAGAGAAGATTGCCAAGGATGACAAGTTGGGTCACAGTGGTCAGTCTCCTCCTGCTCCAGAAGCCACTTATAAACCCAGAGGGCTGCACAGCTCACTTGGAAAATGACCAAAGACCTGGAAGCACCATCTGGACCCTACAGCTGTAGCCAGCTTGGGGAGTTTCTGTAAGGACAGAACCCCAATAAGTAGGTGATCTCATTCATTTACTTCTGTCCCCTCAAAGGTGCTAGACAAGTGCTGTAGTTTAGATCTAGAATGTTACTTCAATGGTCCATGTGTCAAAAGGCTTAGTCTTCAATGTGATTATTGTGTGTGCTATTAAAAGGTGGTGGAAACTTAAAAGGAGGTGGATGATCTTTTCCTCCCTACTCATCAGGTCAGTAGCGTGCTCTGCCATGTGTTTTTGCCATGTGCTTTTGCCATGATGTGCTGCCTTATCACAGGTCTAGACACCATCAAACCAACTGGTTACCCCTGAAACCTTGAAAACTATGGATCAAAACTCCCCCCCCCTTTGCTTTATAAATTAATTATCTTGGTATTTTGTTATAGCAATGATGATCTAATACAAGTGTTTGATCATTTCAGTACAAAAGATTTGTTACCTTTTGTGAAGACAGAACTCTCATCTGTAAAAGGGGGATAAAAATAAAGGCCAGTCACAGACAAGCTCAGACCTACTTGTGAGAACTGAAAGCGCAGGTTAGCACTACCAGCACAGCCTTGTCTCCCATGTGTGCTGGCTTTATTTCCCAAGTGGAATGTGAGCATCTGGAGGGCAAAGGTGACCCTCTTCAATAAAGTGAAGGCCCAAGTTGTATTCCAACCCCCTCCAGAGGATGTGCTCATTTATTCCTCTAGCAGTTTTGAGTGGTGCTGATGAACCCCACCTTTTGCCAGCTGCTGAGGATACCAAGACAAATAAGACCTCAGGAGTTTAGCTCAGCAGTGAAGAAAAAACTCAGAGAAACACAACACAAGGTGTTATGTGGTGGGGTAGACGCGGTGAGGACATTCAGTCACAACAGCTATTGCGCGCGAGCAATGGCGCCGGGTATCAACAAGGGTCCTCGTCTGAATTGGCTGGGAAGGGTTATAATTTTGCCCAGTGGGGAACTCAAAGGGAGGAGTGCAGGCAGAGAGAACAGCAGGTGCAAAGAGAAAGTGTGAACGGCCTGGAACACTGGGGGAAGGTGAGAAGCTTCGAGATGATAAGGCACACGCACATGCACACGGGCATGCCCGTGCACACTGGGAACAATAAAGGAATGGAAAGCAGAATGGCTGAGGATGAGACCCATTGGTTAATCTCTCCTCTTATCTCTCAAGCAATCAGCAGTTCTGTAAGCCACTAGGTGGTTTGGCCCGCTCTGCAGGGATTTGTTCAGCTTTATTTTGAAAATTCATTCCCCCATGGCCAAAGGAGTCGTGGAACTTGTTTTAAGTTAACTTCAACCCATTTCTGAAGGTCCAAATTGCTCACAGGTCCTGAACATCCCCAGCTGTCAGCTTTCAGCCCAGCATAAAAGCTGTGACAGGAGCCTGAGGGAGAACTCTGGCTGCCCTCTCTCCAAAGCAGAGGAGCACCAGTCTGGCCCCCTGCCTTGCATTTTTGTGCCCCCAGACTGGCATGGTCATCTTCTCAAGCAGCACAGCTTGACCCAGGTCCCTCTTGGGCTGTTCTACATTGAACCAATCAAAATCCTGGTAATGTTTACCGCCAACTTATTTCTCTCACGCTTTTTCTTGTCCAACCCCAACATCATTGGCCTAGTTGAGGCCCTCATCATCCCTTTCCTGAAACACCACAAGAATCTGTTAATTGGTCCCCGTGCTTCCTGTCAGGGCTTCCTCAAATCCATCCTCCACACTGCTGGGCCGGAGGGTTTCTTCACACACAGAACTGACTGCAGCATGAGTCTGCCTGTAGTCCTGCGTGGCCCCTTCTGGCCTGCAGGATAGAGTCCTACTGCTCAGCTAGCCCCACTAGACCTTGGAAGCTGCCCATGCCCTGCCTAGTGCCTGTGCTGTGCCCTGCCTGATGACCTGCGGACTGCTCCGGCCTGGTGCTCATGTCATCCCCTCACTCACTTGGCTGATTCCTGTCTTCTTTCCGGATTGTGCTCAGAGGTCATCTCCAGAGCAGCTTTCCTGACCCCCAGGATGGAACACGTACTGCCCCACACTCCACATGTGCTCCACCACATATGCTGGCTCCGCCACAGGGTGATCCTTGCCTCTGACATTCCTCATCAGAAAAATGGGAATAGTGGTCGATCTGCCTATCAGATTGCTATGAGAATTTGTAGATCTAGCATCTGTGCACTCTTCAGGCTTTGCTGACCCCCAAGTGAAATTTTAGTGAACCTGAACATCAGTGAAGAGAGCACACTCATGACCTACCTTCCTTTTAAAGTCATGTGCTCCAGGCCAAGAAGGCAAGACCTGTGTCTGCTTTGCCCTCCATAGTTACCTCAGCACAGCAACTAGTGAACACTCAATAATATATGTTACATATATGAATGAATTGTTTGAATGTTTCTTGAACTAACATGAATGGATAAAAACCTATTTGTTCAAATAAAATATTTATTGAATGTGAGGTTCATCTGTTAATTTATAAGTGGGCAGGATATGCAGATTAGATAAAGCGTGCTTCTGTTTCCCGTAACTTCAATATGACTTAAAATTCCACTCAGTAGTGTTGGAATAGGGTGAAATGAGAAATAAAAATGGCCTCCCTGGGGAAGAACAGCCATAACTTGTTCCCTCTTCTCTCCATTACCACTCTACCGAAGTTGTAGTTCACTAAAAAAGCTGTTGTGTGTTTCTTTATTTGTCCACTTTGAGCATGTCTGAGTTACTTTCTTGTTGCTGGGACAGAATACCCAACATCCACAACTTAGGAAGGAAAGGTTATTTTAGCTCACAGTTTCAGAAGGTCACAGTCCATTCACAGATGGGTGTCTGGAAATGGTGGAACCACCCGGCAGGGCTGGGAATGGAGCTGGAGAGAGAACTCCTCACAGCCTGGCAGAACAGAGGCAAGACTGAGAGGAAGGGTGGAACCAGCACACATCCCTCCAGGCCAAGCTCTAAGCACCCATGCCTTCCAGCCAGTCCCCACCTCCCAACAGTACAAGTATCCATAGGTACATGAAGATTTCGGAGGGGGGGGGGGGGGACAGATTCAAACCACCACAAAGCATCTAGAGAGAAAGCCTCTTCATATTGAATCTATGAAAAAATAAAATTGAATCTGTTTGTAAAGTTGAGTCAGGCATTAGTTAAGAAGCCACAAGCTTACCACTCTGGGGATTCAGTCTTTTCAGGTAGCAGGATGTCTATGAATTCATCACACAGGGTTTTTACTCTCTACTCAACAAGGGACAAGAAATGTTCTAATTTATTTACACATAGTTGATTTTTTTCTCTCGTCACACTGAGGCTGGCTGTCTCCATTCTTTATGACTTCAAGTATGATTTAACTCATACACTTAAAAAATGAAAGAACAACTTCTCAAATTTGCAGTAAATGTATTGTTCAATAGATTTGATTTACTAGATATGAGCCACAGAAGAGCTGCCTTGGCAGTTTACTGTGATGTTGTCTCAGGCACTGGTGTCACTGCCTCCATTTGCTTTGATCCCAATAAACATAATCCAATGAAGGGAAGACCCAGAGTGCATCTCAGCACCAGCTTGGACTGTAGCTGCTGCACCTTGTTTTGTATGATACAGTGGCACATGGAAGGAAAGGTGGGGCCACAGCATTTGGATTATGTGGCTCTTATTCTAAGTGGTTGGTTGCGGTCAAGAGCAGAATTGTCGGGGCATCACAGATTGCAAGAGCTCTAATTGCTTTCCTGCAGAGAAACTAAGTAGACAGACCCCCCCCCCCCCCGCCCTTCTCTTTCTGTGATGTGTGTGTTGGGGAGGAAGGGACAAACCCTCAAAATTTAAGACTCAGAAGGGCCAGCCTCTTGAGAAAACCCTTCATAAGACAGTCTCTATTTTTGATTCTCATGCTGAAAACATCCACTCTTCACTCGGGATGGCTTGGAATTTTAAGTTTCGTAGCTGGGAAAGGAAAGAGCATAACTAAGCTAAGCTCTACATGTAAATGTTAGCGAAACGGAGATGGGGAAGGAGGGGAAGAGTTCCTGAAGAAGAGCAAGCCTGAGGAAACACTCAAGGTCGAAGAAAACCTGGGAGTTTGGGGAAGTGAATCTCTTTCAACATGGCAGGAGTATTCAGTTCAAGATGCTGAGGAACAGAAAGTAGGAAAACAAAAGTCCGAAAGGATTTAATAAGAGCATGGAGCATGTTGAGGCAAATGGGAATTTATAGAATTTCAATCAAGAAGCAGCATGGCGGGGCCCATGTTATTGAAAATTTGCTGTGGCTGCTGCAATGGAAAATGAACTAAAACACTGGTCTCCTTGGATGAATTTTACCCACCCCCCCCCCCAACACACACGAAAGTTTTTATTAGTATATATTTGTGATAGACAATAGTTACATTCAACTAGAGGAACTGGTACACATGTAGATTATCAAGTCTTCACTTTCACTTCTCTTTCCCTTTCCTGCCTCTCACTCCCTCCTATTTCTCTCTCTCTCTTCCCACCAATCTGCCTATCAGTGCCCAGTCTCCTGCCAGTCTGCTGCTGTCTGATGCTCAGGCCCTGCAGAGGTGATAGGGTGGCAATGAGAGGCTGGCTCTCTCCTCAGGAGACTGGTCCCATGGTACAGACAAGGCTGTTTTGCTTGAGGAGGTTGTATCCAGAGCCGGTTACTGGGTAATTCAAGACCACCATAAAATTATAGCGAGAGGGATGACAGGGAAAGGTGGAACAAAGACCCAAGGTTTGAGTCAGGAAGAGGCCTTTATGCTTCTAACAATCTGTTTGCTGGCTAAACCACTCTCAGGAGAGGTACCACCAGCTCCTCCCAGGTGTCCTGCTTGGGTCTGGGGAAGGGCTTTTTATGAACAGTGGTCTATCTACTACAGCAGTCTCCAACAGAACTGTGATGATGGAAATATTCTCTATACCATCTAATGTGATAGCTATTAGCTACGTGTGGCTATTGAGCACCTGAAATGTGACCACTGTGGTTAAAAGTGAATTTTTAGTTTTATTAAATAAAATTAATTTAAACTTTAACAACCCTGCGTGGCTAGTGACTATCATATTAGAGCACAAACCTAAGAGATGAGATTCTTAAAGGCAGTTCTATCAAACGCCAAGCATGCAGGAGATTCTCAGAGCCCCAGTGCACTACGGTTAGGGAAAGACCAAATGTTGGTACAGTCAGACTTTTTATTTGAAGAGAACACTTTATTGAGAAAATTACAGAAGAAGATGGAGGAAAAGAGGGTAAAGTTTCTTCTAGTCAGAAGGGGGACCCGGAAATGTGGGTTGCCTCAGTCAGGCTTATTGTACTGGTCATGACTGGCTTACTATCCTCAGATAAGTTTTTACTTTCTCTTTCCATAATCTTGTCCAAACAGTCCCCCAGGACCCCAAGCTCCTCTCTTCCTGTAGCTCTTCCTTCCTTTAGTCCCTTGAAGTTCCCTCCAATCAGCTACTCGATGAAGAAAGAAAGGGCATGCAAGATAGGTTTCTATGAGACTGGTCTACATCATGTTGTCCAGAACATAGCCATGTGACCAAATCTAACTGCAAGGGAGACTGGGAAATGTAATTTAGTTGTGTCCATGAAAAAGAGAAGCACAGTTTGATCCATATCTAGTCAGTCTCTGCCACAGGTACCTGCTAGTTGTATGATCTGAGTTCTTAGTTTTCTTATCTGTAAAACGGGAGTAAAATAAGATTTGATGAAAGCTAAATGAAATTAAACATGAAAAATGAGGAGGTAAGTCAGAATGATTATGGCTCCTGCCTCTCAGATTGGCCTCATGACATCTATTAGGCAGCATCCCCACTGCTACCAGAAAGCTTGGCCATGGAGGTATCATTGCCAATATTTTATGTGGGCACTCTTTTGCCCACAGGACAGGACAGACTTTGGGTAGAATTAGTAAGCACTTGAGTTTATCCAATCTAGGTGCCACTCCAGAACAGAGGCAACAATAGAAGAACTGTTCATAGCACCATGGAAGGAGGGAAGAGGAACTTTACCTTGGAGAGATAGTTTTTGTTGGCCATAACAAGTGTAACTGCTGACATATTTACATACAAGATTATAAATATCTGGCATTTTCCTCAAAGTTATGGGGAGGGGAGTGAATAGGATAGAAATGAGACATGACTAGTCATGCGTTGGTAGAGATTAAAGCTAAATGAGGATTCATGGAGGTAATTAGAAAATTCTCTTTTCTTTGTGATATATTAGAAATTCTCCATAATGAAAAAAATTTTTAAGAGCTACATTTTTAACCAGCATTTTTCAGAGAAGTCCAGAAACCTCTTTTGACCTTGCAGGACAGGGACAGTGGCTGGCCTGTCTTTGTTTACTTGTTGACTCACCAAAGCAATTAATGATTTTGCAGCTGGGTCTCCCACAAACCCAGGAAAGCAAAAACAACCAACCTCATCCTTGAGCTCTTAGGAAGAAGTACATTTTATTACAAGTATCACAGATGCGCAGTGCTGGAACGAGCCTTCTGAGCCATGTCTGTTTACCAAGAGAAGGTCAGTTGATAAAACTGACACACAAATCCCCTGATTACAATATTTCTACAAAGGCTAGAGACTTGATTTTATAACGGCAGAACTCAAAAATAGCCTAATTTGCTGCTTATAACTGCATGCTAGGACCAGTTTTAAGGATGGACAAGAGCCTGGAGAACCAGAAAGAACTTCCTAGGGTCCCCAGCATTCTCTGATGAATACCTGAAATCCCATTCACTTCACTTCATTACTTAGATGAAGGGTTAATCTTATTAAAACGTAACTACTATCTCTGGATGGATAGTCACTTACACATTAATCTAAATTATTTTAAATTCTTGCTGGTGAAGAGGGAATGGGAGAAGATGGGCATTTGAAGCTGAAGACTAAAGAAAAAGGGTACAACAGAAGAGAGACAGAAAGCCATGGACAAAAGCCCAGGAGTGAATTTCTCGATTTCACTCATTTCCTAAGATCCAGTATAATAACGACTATATGGAAAGAACTCCAGTGACGTTTCTAAAGGTCTTCACATATTAGCACTGTTTGTGAAGCTGTGCTCAAGATCTGTGTGGGTTAGTTTCAGACACATGTAGATTCAGTTACAGTATCATAACAGCCAGTGTTTTTATTTAATATTAATATTAAACGTGGTTCATGGATCATCTCATTCCATCATCACAAGCTCTGTGAGCTGATGACATCATGAGAACCCATTTTGCAGGCGGGGGAAATGAACATCAGCCCAGTAAAGTATTTGCCCAAGGGCACACAGCTGACAGGTGACAAAGCCAATGCTGGAAGCCAAGTCTGTCCAGAGCCTGTGTTCTCACCACTTAAGCCTTCACTGTCCCAGATTTGCTAATGTGGTTTTCACACAAGTTTATACTTAAAATCAGCAAAATCTGGAACTGGCATCACCTTGAACCATATCAGGGTTTGGGCTAACTGGTTTTTGGCAGGACCCCACGCAGGTCTTTATGGGAAGCATCATCATAGCTGCAGGCAACCAGGGACATTTTCAACTACGTCCTTGCTGTTCTCAAGGAGGTGATGGTCTGGAGATATGACTTACATTCTGCCAGAGGGGAAAGAAATGAATCCCCCCAAACCAATCTAGTTCAAGAGAAGAACACTGGCCCTGTCTTTGTGGGTGGTGTTGACAGAGCTTACTTTCCAGATCAAAAAAAAAAAAAAAAAGTCTTTCTCTCCCTTCTCACTGGAGGAGTGAGGCTTTGGGCCCTTTTTATCCAGCATTAGCCAAAAATCGAACACCCTCTTCTCTCTGTTCTCACGCCAGTGCTTAAGATCAACTGGTTGGGATCTGGAGGCTGATCAGTTGGAAAATTTATCAAACATTCTCAGTTACACAGAAATAATCAAGGGAGCCATGAGAATAAATGTTCAAATAAATTTGTAACACATTGAGCACCTGTAATGTGCCGAACACGGAGCTAGGGCTCTCAGAAATGGCTGAGATATGGTCCTTGCCTTAAACAGCCTAAAGGCCAGGAAAGGACATCATCGTGGCAACAACTAAGACCACATAGGTGCGAAGAGTCTAAGGTTTACAGAGAACCGCCAAGCCCGAAATGGGGATTGGCTGGTTTATAGTGGACTATGGAGAAGACTTAACCAACACTTCATCTTTGAACTCTGTGCTGGGTATTTACAGTTTGAGACTATGTGGGAATCTATTAGGAAGGCAGAGGAACCAGGAAATAGTGGAGGGCATTTCTGGAAGAGGTTACAGCACATACAAAGGCATGGAGATGTGAAAAGATGAGACCTTGTCAGGTAATAGATAAAAGGTACATGCTCTAAAAAGAAGAATGTGAATGAGCAGAAGGAAAGTGAGAAAGAGATCGGAGACGATGACATGATGGTACCAGCGTGTTTAAAGCAAAGAATCAATTGTAGAAGGCTGGAGAAGGGTGGTGGAATGATGCCTGGAGACGCCTTGCACAACAATGGAGAGGTACAACAGACAGGGCTCCAGGACAGCTCAGGAAAGGACCATAGGTATCTGGGTGATTTGGAAACCATGGCTCCACTTACCTATCCAGGTAAAGGGGCAGGAAGAGATGCAAATAAGATCAGAGCGAGCCCAAGAGACATCAGAGTATAAGCAAAAGGAGCTACTAAATATGCCACTCACCTCAGACCTGTATCCCCACTTCCTTGACCTGAAGCCTTCTCTGTATTGTTTCTAACAAAAACCCCTAATGATCAGGGTATTTCCTCCTGGTGCTTGCCTATCCTCCAGCCCCCAGCCTTGCTCGTATTTTCTGCTTTCTCCCTTCCCTCCCCTCTGCTTCCGTCCCTAGCTTGTCCCTAGGAGGAATGTCTCCAAGAGTGGACAGCCCTCCTATAGGGATATGTTGTCCCAAGATCGGCCTCCATCAGACCAGGTGTCAGGCTGGCAGCGTCCACAGGAACAGCTGACTGTAGAAGGCCTGCTGGAGCCCAGGAGCCTTCATTGTTTCTCATTTGCCATCTGTCAGTAGTCAAAGCATACTGACTAATGAGATGACCACACAACCGTGACTGACCTCTTAAATGAGATTAGGGCTACAGGAAGTGGGCGCCCCCTTCCTCCAGGAAAGGATCAGAAGCACCTGATGACGGGAAGCGTTCAGCTGTCACCACCAGTGTAAGATGACACATCCTGGCCTGGTCAAGTGGACAACTTAGGTTGATACCCAGCAGGTGAACCTCAGGCATCCTACTACATCCCCGGGAATTGCACTACCACCACCTACCTTATCTTAGAACATGAAAGCCCAGTCACAAGCGAGCAGTGGGAGTCCTCAAGTAGATGTTGCACTGAGGAAAGTTCAGAGGGCATAACCCCAACATGGACACACCAATGCCTTCACACCATTACTTCTGTGGGAGCCAGGATAGGAGAGGCCAGTAAGTTAGGCCGAGTGTCCTTTTGGAGATAGTACTCTACTTTCAGAAAAGGAGTCAGCACCCTTGGAAGTGGCATGAGGATGAGATCACATTAATTATTGAGCCTCACTAAGTCCCACCGACTATCTTCAGTTTCCCATCTATAAATCCTGGCTGATGTCTACCATGTAAGATTACCAAAGTCCCAGCAAGAGCACAGTATAGGGTGGCTCCTCAACTCAAGGTTCATGTAAGAAGCCTGATACAATCTAATATTATAATGTTGCCTTGGGTACCTCCAAAGCTTCCTGTCCTCAGTCTTGGCAGTTCCTCTTCTTGCCAGTGGCTTTCCTGGGTCTCCATCTTCTCCCATATGTGCACACAGACTTAAGATGAGGTAGAGTATGAGGCAACTAAGTAAATGTTCTTCTGTCCAGCAGGGAGATAAGGTGTTGGAGGCAGCGGTAGGATCAAAGTGCCAGAACCCCAAGACCAAAGAGGAGACTTGGGGAAAAAAGGGGGACCACTGCTTTTGAGTGGCCATTCCAGAAAGCTTTGCTTTATGTAGTCAGATATAACAGAGAGGCTGCTACAAAGTGGATTGCAATCATCCTGGGACTTAGTCCTCTTGCATAAATTGGTCCCTAGGAAATTCTCCATGGCTTCTGACATGGCAGCCCCTTCCTCATCCCCATTGCTGAAACTGTTCCTCTGGTCTCTCGCCCTGTTTGGGGCTTAGGGAATCAACTATCCCAACTACATGAAGCTCATTCTTTGTGGGCTGTGGCCTGGCATATTTTTATTGTTATATGAGGGCATATATGTTTGTGTGTGTGTGTGTATATGCATGGACATGCTTGCACACACATATACTTGTGCAAATCTGTGTGTTTGCATGTGTGCAAAATCTGGCTTTCCCCCTCCCTAGCCAGATTTCTCTGTAGCCCTGGCCCGTACCACTCTTAACTTAAACAGCAAGCACTACCAACAACAATTTTACTGTAGTTCCCATATTCCTAGCAGTATTCTAAGTGCTTTAGTTATAACTCCTTTAATCTTCACAACGACCCTATAAGGTAGAGAGTACTGTTTATTTCCATTTTGGAGAAGAGGAAATTATGGTATACATACATTAAGTAGCTACCCCAAGGTCACACAGCTAGGTAACAACAAAGGCAGTATCAAGCTGTCCAACTGCTTAACACTTGAGGCAATCAGACTTTTAAATCTATGCTTTCTATCTGCAAGACACATAGCACCCTGAAGATAAAAAGCCTGCACCCCTCCTAGCTCGGCCACACCCCCAAAATTCATGCCCCAGCACGAGGCAGATGTCTGAAGTAGGACATCCACAAGCAGGAAGGGTTTAAGCTCCCTTAAGGACACTCTGAAGCAAGCTTCAAAGAGCCAGCAGGAGCAGAGCAGGCCCGGGAAACCGCGGCACACACGCATCAGCTTGGCATGTCGGCAGAAAAGCAGCTGGCTGACTTGGAGCTCAGCTGTTTCTTACCTGCACAGTCCACACAGTGACAAGCTCTGCAAATAGCGGCCAGAGCCACGGGACTAAAGAAGAATCCTCATGTGTGCACAGCTTGGAAAAGACACACAGGCACACACACAGGAGAGTCGTCCATAGAAGCACCATCTTTAAATAGAAAAGATAGCCTGAAATACACCCTGAGCTTGCAGGCGTTCTCACACACAGACACGACCGGGCCAGGGCTGAACGAGGGACTGCACAAATGCCTTCGCTGTGCCATGGCAAGAGGAGGAAGCCTAGTGCCCTGGCAGCTCCTGACTTTCAGTTCCTATTTAAAATGTCTGAATTGGGAGCATCGACAAGCTCCCAAATTAGCTTTTTAAATAGAAGCCGAGAGTTAAAGAAAAAGCGGCCGTGTCATGGGGGAAAAGCAAGAGAAAATCCCGGCCAGGCCAGGCCAGAGGCAGGGGGGGAAGGCAAGGTCAGGTGGTGCTAGGCAGACGCAATGAAGACCTGGGGTCTGGGAAGGGGCAGCATCTTCTAGACAGTGGGTGCTCAAGCTGTCCAATCCTCCTTTCTCCCCTCACTGGCTCTCCTCTATTTTCTATGTCAGTTGGCTCCAGAAAGGGTTGTAAACAAACCGAGACGCAAAATCTTATCTCTCATATTTTTTTCTAGATCTTCCAGACAAAAAGGAAAGAATAATCGTGACTGCTTCACTTAGAACCTGTGACACATTCTGGAAAGAATGAGGCGAGAAGAGCTGGCGTAGGGGCATCTAAATGAGCATCTTGCTTTAAACAGGGCTTACAAGGCCCAAGATGTCACAACTGTCCCATCTGTTGACCCCTCCAGGGAAGAAACAATGACCCCAGGTAAATGAACACCAAAATCTTCCAAGCTTTGGGGCAGACCCAGGCCCGAAGCTAACCCCAAGATACAAAACGATGGTAGCATGTGCAGGAGTTCAAACCTGGGCAGAAATAAAATATTAGGTTTCAACTCTCCTGAGTTAGAAATGGAGAAGATCAAAGGAAAGTGACCCTCAGGGCGCTTGCCCACCCAGACGCTGAAGCGCCCAGCCCCAGAGGTCAGAGTAGCGATTGTGAGAAATCCAGCTCTTCCCCGAGGGCAGAGGGAGGTGGGATCCGCGCCCAGGCCTTCCCTGAACTTCCCTGAATTCTTCCCAGGTCTGCCAGGGAGTGGCAGTGTTGTTAATCATCATTACTGTATGTAAATCAGAATGCAAATCCCACACAGCTCTGGGGCTTCTGGCAAATGCTAATGGGACCCACACCCACCTCTTGAAGGGCCAATTGTGCACCTTTCGGACAGGCACTCTGAGGGGGCACTGGAGAGAGGGAGGGGCAAAGGGACGGGGGGGGGGTGGAGAGGAGACACACACACACACACACACAGAGAGAGAGAGAGAGACAGAGAGAGAGAGAGAGAGAGAGAGAGAGAGAGAGAGAGAGAGAGAGAGAGAGAAAGCGCGAGAGAGCACGAGTGAGAGGAGCTCGCTGTAGACGGAGGGGCTCCAAGCTGCCAAGGGCCCACACTCAATAACAGACTTTCGCTCGTTATCTGGGCCAGGACCGGGGGTTGTTACAAGCCAGATGGCCCATTCTCAACTTGGGAAAGTCTTTTTTCCAGCGCCAGATACAGAACTACCCTTGAAAACAACCTTCTCCCTCCCCGCACAGCGCACATTTCTCTTGGGCCACCTTAGCACACACCTCTCTCCACACTCGGAGCTGTGATCGCCGGAGCCAAGCGCCCCGGTTCCTGCGGAACCACAGAGCTGCCTCGCCTCCCGAGCGCCAGGCTGCGATCTCGGGATTCCCCGCACGCAGGCCGGATGGAGGGAAAGCCTCAGCCGCCGCTCCACCCAGCAGCGGGGACTGCACCCTCCGCACACGGCTGCCCAGAGGTCGGGGATCCGGGCAGGTCCCCGGATCCTCTCGGAGCTCGCTAACCTCCCACTCCCCAACCTCGATCCAGGCACCGGGCGACGGGGATCTTTGGGCTCCCGCTAGGAACCGGGCGGACTCCCGGCGGAAGAGGGACCGGCTTCGGTCACGCTCCCAAGTCTAGATTCTTGCTTTGGGGTACACGTGGCGGGACAGAAGAACGGAGCCCGACCTGCGGACCATGCCCTTGCACTCCAGCGGGACAGACATCTCTTCTATGAAGGGTAAGGGCCGTTTGTCCCCCTACCCCCGCCCACAGCACCTCTCCCTCAGGGCCACACAGCCGAAAGCGCGGAGACAGCCAGGAAAGCTTGCGCGGTGACCCGCTCCGCCGGCCAGGTGGCCGGGCTCGGCCTCCGGCAGGCGCCACCGCCACGTGGACAGGGAGTGAGAAAGAGGCGCCCAGCTAGGCGCTCACACCTCACGCGCGCCCCCAGCCACTTCGCCCCGTCTCCAGCCACACACGCCCCCGAACACACGCTCACGCCGCACTCCTGGCTCCGCCCCTGCCCCCGGCCCGGCTCACCTTGCCGAGCTCACGCCGGGGCCCACCCTCGCCGGCACGCGCCCTCCACCGCCTCCAGGCGCACCCGAGCACGGCTCCGCTCGCCCGGGGCGCCGCCGCAGGCTCGGCCCCGTCTCCCCGCCCTCCAGCCGCCCCGCCCCCACGGCTCACGCGCGCGCCCCGGTACACATCCACACACGCTCTCCCCCGCGCTCACTCACACACGCCCTCGCGCGCACGCCCTCGCCCGGGGCACCCTCCCGCGCGCGGCGCGGCGCGGCTCGCCCTCCTCGCTCCGTCGGCTGCGGCCGCGCCCGGGCCCTGCCGGAGGGCGCCCCGCCCGCCCGCGCCGCGCCCCGCCGCCTGCTCGGGAGAGGCCGCCCGGGGCCGCCGGCTCCGCTCCGCGAGGTGCCGCCGCGGCGGGGGCAGGAGGCGGGCGAGGGAGCCCGGCGGCCGGGAGGGCACGCGCGGCCGCGCTGGGGCTGGAGCGGCGGCGGCGGCGGCGGCGGAGGAGGGAGGGCCCCGCGGACGGCCGGACGCACGAGCCGGCCGAGCGCGGGCGGGAGCGAGCGAGACTCGGCCGGCGGGAGCCGCGCGAGGGCGGCCGCTGGGCGCTCGGCGCCTTCGGGGCCCCCGGCTGCCGGCGCCGCCGCTTCCTCGCGCGCGCGGGGCTCGCCTCGCCCAAGGTAAGACGGGCGCTACCGAGCCTCCGGAGCCCGGCGGAGCGCGGCGCCCACGCCTGTTGCTCCGGCTGCCCACGCGGCGCCCACCCACTCGGGGAGGGCGCCGGAAGGACTGGGGGTGGGGCCGGAGCCACGGGCAGCAGGCAGCCGGCCCGGGGGCGTCGGTTCCCTCGGGCTGTGGGCGCCGGGCGCCGCGAGGTCTGGGGGTGGGGGTGAGGACCTCTGCCTTGCCTTGGGGGCCTGAAGCGGTGCCCCGGGGGCCGGTTGCAGGTGGCCACGGCTTACTGTGTCCCAGCTCTCGGGGAGCGGAGAAGGAGAGGAATGGCTGAGAGTGAACGGTGGAGAGGTTTGGGGCGCTTAGCAAAGTTCTCCAGCCCGGGAGCCTGCGATGTGCCTGCGGAGAGCGGGACTGCCCGTCTGGTGCTGCCTGGCTTCCCCGACACCCTGCGAGCAATGGAAACGGTCTCTAAGTCTTGCCGGAGAGGTCGCGGCCCTGGAGAAGGGCTTCCTAAGACTTGCCTTACCTCGGGAGTAGGGGGAGCCGGAAGGGGCTGAGCAGAAGTTACCTGGAATCAAGTAAATTCCTGCACTTGCTTCCTGCCGACATTTGAATGGGGTCCAGGATATTCCGCCTTTATCCCTGGCTGTCCAGCAGCAACAGGCTGAGGTTCCAGACCCGGAATCTTACAGCGAAGAGAAAGCAGTGTGTATGTCTTCAGAGAGAGCCTCTGAACTTTTTCGGGGTTCTAGGCACACACTCTTATCTGCTTTTCAGGTCAGGCATGCTTTGCTGTGTTTTGGATGTTCGTGTTGGTTAGGTTTACCGTTAGTTACTTCAAGAGAATCTGGATATTTTAATATCTGTAGAAAGGGCTTCGGGGCAAGCACGGATTCTGTGAAAAGGATGTGTGCCTTTTCCCGTGTGGGTACAGGTTGGTACACAGAGAGGAATTGATGTGTTCATTTTTGCTCGTTATTACCTGAATGCAACAAAATGCAAGTACACAAGGGACCTCCAGAGGAGGGAGGAGTAGTGGCTTGTTCCCTTTTGCTGTTGAGGAAGCTGGAGATAGAGTTCAGGAAAGTGCCCCCGCCAGCCTAGGAGTGGCACTGTGGAGAAGAGGATCCCTGTGTGTCCCAGGCCTCTGCCCTAAGAATCTCTGCTTTGGTACACCCTGTCCGTTTCATGCCTGCTTACCTGAATCCTAGGGACATGGGAGAAGCCCGTGCCCATCTTCCCCTGCCCGCAGACCAGCCTCATTCTGGGATAAGAGGTGTGATATAAGACTATGGAAAGTAAGTTTCCAGCGCCTCTTCACTGAGGTCATCGAAGGGCAGACTTTGGTGATAGAACACTTCTGTTGCCTTGTGCCTGTGTTCAGATCAGGTGTCAAATGCCAGGACAGGCTTTCTGGTCATTGTGCCCATTTTTGGTTCTCTTGTTTCCAAAACAGAAGCTGTTTAACAGAGTAGCTGACTTTGCAAAGCAGGGGAAATTTGTTTCCCTTTTCCAGGATTTCTCACCTTGGTCATTTCAGAGCTTACCTCTTTTAAATGTCTCTTTCCCAGTCTCCCCCCACCACTGCCTCATTTTTCCCACTGTCAAACTCTTCTGCCAAAAACAAAAATAGCTTCAGATTTTTCATTTGTAAGGCGTCCACGTCCTAGTAAAACCTTGGCATTTGAGGCATGTGCGGTGCCATTGGCTGGAAATGGGGCCGCACTGTAGTGCCTGTTGCAGATTCATACCCAGGCTGGTTCAGGGAGGTGCTGATGCTGTGGGAAGTCAGCAGCACAGTGTGAGCCATGGACAAGCCCTACCGGAGCCAGGTCACGCCTGCAGGTTTGTATGGTGGATTAGCTGATAGGGCCTTGGGCTGTATCTGGTGGGATGCTTGTCCTCTCTTTACAAAACCAAGCGTGCATGACTATGTGCATGTACATGCATGGACTTGTGTGTGTGCACCTGTGTGCATGCAGAGACAGAGAAAGCCATAGGAAATGAGATGATAGTTCCCTTTCTGGTACCTTTACCAGGAGGACAGGTTCTAAGCCTTTATAGACAGTCTGTTGATTTCCTGGTCTTCTTTGTGAAGGCTCTTCTTCATTAATGCACGGGGCAAAGTTTTAACCTGGAACTAGAGACGATGATGGTAGAGAGGGAATTATTTTTATCTTTTCCATGAGCTCTCAGTTATCCTTCTGAAAACAGTTGGTAAAATAGCCATGGCCATTGAAGAAGAGGTTATTGGCCTGGAGTGAAAAAAATAAGTTGATGGAGCTCAGCTTAGCAGGCACCATGTATTGGGGCTGAGTCAGGGTGGAAAAGCACTTAGAGAATGGGAGGAGCAGGGCATCATCCTCTTAGAATGCAAAGCCATGCCCCTGGCCAAGCACGGTTCCCCTGGGTGCCTCCTGGCTTAGCAGCCTTGTACTCTTTGTCCGTTGAACTCTACCTCCTACCTCCATGAGCTCCATTGTGGGATAAAGCAGAAACAGTAAGGGTCAAGAGGTTCAAGGCCCTAGTACTGAAGACTAGACCCCTGAACTCTTCAAAAGAGTGACCAAGAGTTCTGTGGGCAGGCCAGGCCTTAGGCTACTTGGAGTTCTAGTGACGCAGGAGATGTATCCTGTTCTGGGCACTAGCCTCATCAGGAATTCCCAGAACTCCCTCTGCTGAGATGAGGCTCAGACTAATTGCATCCCCACAGCAACAAGCCCAGATGCTCTGCTTCCCGCTTTGCATGGGAAGCTGTCACAGGCCGACTCAGTGAGACCTGAGCTGTAGCCTCTAGGTCCTGAATCTGATAGAATCGAAGATCTTTTGAACCGAAGGACCCCCTGTCAATTTCTTAAGCAATTTTTTCATCTTATAGATGAGTACTCTGAAGTCCAGAGGGCAAAGTGGCTCGATTTTACAAATTCAGGGTAGAATTGAAACAGGAATGCATGCCTCCAGAGCACCTGTTCTTTGCTACTTGGGCAGAGAGGTGAGTCTTCTCATCCTGCCCTCCCCAGCCGGAACATTAATACTTGACCAAACGTAGGTCATGAAATCTGTTTGGCAGCAAGCTGATCAATGGTCTCTTTAAAAATTGTCAAGTCCCGTATGCCTGGAGCTTAGGCCCTTCAAAGGAAACTCTAATTCTCAATCTTCTTTCCTGTAACCTGTGGGCAGAAGCACCATAGAATTTTTGCAAGCATAAATTAAATGTTATGTGGAAATTTTTCTAGGACAGCGCCCCATGCATTGTCCGTAATCAGGAAACATTAAGTTGGGATTAGAACCATCTGTGGCTGGTGTCTAGACAGTGGTCCTGCTTCCTAGCTCCCTTGACCCTTGGAAACCTAGCTGAGTGTGAGCTGAGGGAATGTTAAGTTTCCTGGTTCAAAGAAGGCACAGCTCAAGAGTACCTTTCTTGAAGAAAGATGTGCAATCTAGCATGCATTCCCACATCTTCTCTAGTGTCAATGGTGAGAGTGTGCCTTACCCCCTGCCATGGATGAATGGCCCCCGTTCTTCCCCTGGTTCTCTCAGTTCTGTAATCAAGAGCTCATCAGGCCTGAGCTGTTTTCCTGTGCTGAGTGATGATATAGGAATGTCATTGACATTCATGTTGTCTTCTATAGCATCTGAACCAGCCTCTCTTTTGTAGGGGTGCAGAGACCTGTGAATATTTCTTAGAGTATGCTCATAAGCTACCCTGTGCTCCACGTAAATAGGAAAACTGAGGCGGAGATCAGCTCCTGAAGGAATCTTGACTGACGCTATGATGAGTCAGAAGCAAACTGTTGATTTTTGGGTCCTTTAGATTTATCTCTGTTTTTGGATTTCACTTTCTGTTTAGAAACTTGTTATGGAGTATAACCAACCAATGGAATGCAAGTGGAGTCTCTATAGTAGGGTTTCTAGTATGAACACCTACTCAACAACCCAATCTTAGGTTGTCGTGAAGAAGTTGTGGTGCCATAGCCTTTGCCCTTTAGGAGCTGAGGAGAGCCACAGATTCCATATTGAGATCACCTGCATTTAAATCTCTCTACCTCCTCATTACATACTTGAGGCAACTGATGTAATTCCTTAATCTTCATTCCTCATTTGCAAAATGAGTATAACAGTAATGTCTACCCCACAGGGCTTTTGGTAGTTTGATAGAAATAATCTAGGGAAGCACATGGTACTGTAGCTGGCAGGACCAGCACTCAGTAAATTGCTTGAAGTGTAATCGTAGGCTGCCACTTAGTGAGCTTTAGTTTTTCTTATCCATGAAATGGATGATACGATAGGCTCCTCTTCCGGGGTAGGGATTAAAAAAGAGAATCCATGGGACACTGTGAGTGCAGTGCCTTATGTAGAATACTTGTTCAACGATTATAATCAACAAGACATGTCTAAACTATCTGGCCAGAGGGTGATTAAAGCACTGCTCACTACATAGGCCCCCTTCTTGAAGAAAGGTATGCAATACAGGATGTGTTTCCATGTCTTCCATAATGTCAGTGGTGTGTGGCTCACCCACTGTCATGGATGAATGACCCCTGTTTCTTTATCTGGCTTTAGATACTGCAGCAGAGGGGCAGGGAGCTAAGACCCAAAGGAGAGGGAGGATATCATAGTGGGGACAGGAGGAGGCATCACAGAGGGGGTGATGAACAGGTAGAATTCTAAGAGGTGGGATGAGGAAGAAAGGTAGTCCCCAGTAGAGGAATGACCCAGAGACAGATGTTCCAAGGTGATCTCAGAAGCCAGCTTCTACCCTTGTTGCCAGAGGGTAGAACGAATGCATACACCCTTGGGCTGAAGTGTTAAACCAGGATCTACTTGGGGGATGCTGGAATGCCAGGCCAAGGAGTTTGTGTTTTATTTTATGGGCCATGAGTTAAAGCACACTCAGAACCTTGCTTTAGGGAGATAACTCTGAGTAGAATGGATTTCAAAGGCAGAGGAGAGATGGGGCAGAGGGTGAGAAAGGGAAAACACGATGCCAATGGAAAAGAGGCCTGAGGCAATCCGAGCTTTCATGAAGGCAGTAAGTGATGCCTTCTCATTAGTTGACAACTCCTGGGGTGGAGCTCTGAGAAAGGTGGTCAAGGTGATAGGCCCGCCGTTAGGGATGCTGTGAGTAAGGAAGTAGTTTAAACTTCCAGTTTCAAAGGCATACAAGCAGAGAAACTAGTGGCAGTTTAGAAGAGATTATAGGGAGAAATGAAGATCAAATCCTGTTACCGTCTTTGTGGAGTAGGGGGAAAAAAGCTTCAAGCCTCACCTCTGCCTCATTTATTTTAATACAGAATCAAACTAAGTGAATTCCAGAAGATCCAAGTAGTTCTGAGTTGGGATTTGTTCTGTGTGATCAGTTTAGGATTGGTAGAGATGAGCATGCCAACCCCAAACAATTTTTCGTTGCTGCTACGTGTGTTTCTGTGTCGCCACATGCCTTCCTACAGATGGTATACATTTGGGGATTGCAGAGTCATTTCACTACTGTCTTTAAAAAGCCAGATTTGGGAAGGTAAATCTGTTTCCCAAAGCCAAATATAATTCTCCATGCCATCATTCCTTCTGCCTTTCAGGTGATTGGGAAATGTGGTTCAGAGAGCTGTGGGTGAAAAGACAAATAGCCCTATCTCTGGGGAAACCTCCAAGGGTAGATTAGGGACCAGGTGAGAAGCTGGCATGGGAAGGAATGTTGTTATATAAGTGGAGAGAGCAATGGATGCTAGGCAGATGGAGTTGGGAGGCGAGGAATCTAGGGATGGCAGTGCGTGTGGATCGGCCTCCTCTGGGGAGGAAGAGGGACAACACATGGAAGTCAGGTGAATCAGGAATCTAAGAATCCCTTCATGGGGTGGGAAAGAGCCCCTACCCAGCCTCGCAACCTTCCCTGTGTTGCCGTCATGGCTCTGGGGGAAGTGCTTGGATGTTAGGTTGCCAGGCAAGGAGCTAGGCCATGAGTACCAAAAAGTAGCACTCTGCTAAAGGGGGCCTTCTCTGTGGGATCTGGGGACAGAGCTTCCATCAGTCCTGGGCCTATTGTGGTCACCTCCAATGGTAGAGAATTTTCCAGACATGGGCAGCTCACGTCAACTCTGTACCAAGGAAGAGTAGCCGGGATGTGTTTGCCTGATCTCCCTCATCCTCACCCGTTCCTGATTACCCTAGTGGTTGAAGAGTGAAATAAAAATTAGCATGTTTATCCCACTTTTAAATTCATTTAATGAGAACTCATTTACCCTCTCCCAATTTAAATTCGTAATAACGCCATAACCTTTCAGAGCTGATGATTCCCCACATCTTCCCGCTGAAGAGACTTTCCCTCCACATGCTCCCCAGCCTTCTCGGAACTTGCCATTTGTTAGGCAGGCAGCAACATCTGGCGGCTACCCCGCTGCCCCACCCCCTGCTGGTCTGTGTGGGGAGAACCAAGAAGAAAGGAGTCTCTTCTCTGTGGTGGTTTCAGTCTTAGTAATCTGCGTTGGAGACTTGCTGTGTCACTCACCAGTGACTTTCCCCTGTATCTTACTTCCTCAGCCCTTTCTCCGCTGTCCTGTCTTCCAGGGGTCACTGAACTAACTCCAAGCTGGTGTGCGCCGTGTCCCCGCAGCTGCCGGCCCCAGAGCTGGAGTCACCATGGCGGCTGGAGTTGCAGCCTGGCTGCCCTTCGCCCGGGCTGCGGCCATTGGGTGGATGCCAGTGGCCAACTGCCCCATGCCTCTTGCCCCGGCCGACAAGAACAAGCGGCAGGATGAGCTGATTATCCTCAACGTGAGCGGGCGTCGGTTCCAGACGTGGAGGACCACGCTGGAGCGTTACCCGGACACGCTGCTGGGCAGCACCGAGAAGGAGTTCTTCTTTAACGAGGACACCAAGGAGTACTTCTTTGACCGGGACCCAGAAGTGTTCCGCTGTGTGCTCAACTTCTACCGCACGGGGAAGCTGCACTACCCGCGCTACGAGTGCATCTCGGCCTATGACGATGAGCTGGCCTTCTATGGCATCCTGCCCGAGATCATCGGGGACTGCTGCTACGAGGAGTACAAAGACCGCAAGCGGGAGAACGCCGAGCGCCTCATGGATGACAACGACTCGGAGAACAACCAGGAGTCCATGCCCTCGCTTAGCTTCCGCCAGACCATGTGGCGGGCCTTCGAGAACCCCCACACCAGCACGCTGGCCCTGGTCTTCTACTACGTGACTGGCTTCTTCATCGCCGTTTCGGTCATCACCAACGTGGTGGAGACGGTGCCCTGCGGCACGGTGCCGGGGAGCAAGGAGCTGCCCTGTGGGGAGCGCTACTCGGTGGCTTTCTTTTGCCTGGACACGGCTTGCGTCATGATCTTCACGGTGGAGTACCTCCTGCGGCTTTTTGCGGCTCCCAGCCGCTACCGCTTCATCCGCAGCGTGATGAGCATCATCGATGTGGTGGCCATCATGCCCTATTACATCGGCCTGGTCATGACCAACAACGAGGACGTGTCCGGGGCCTTTGTCACGCTCCGGGTCTTTCGCGTCTTCAGGATCTTCAAGTTTTCGCGCCACTCCCAGGGCCTGCGGATCCTGGGCTACACCCTGAAGAGCTGTGCCTCGGAACTGGGCTTCCTGCTCTTTTCCCTCACCATGGCCATCATCATCTTTGCCACTGTGATGTTTTATGCCGAGAAGGGCTCCTCTGCCAGCAAGTTCACAAGTATCCCCGCCTCCTTCTGGTACACCATCGTCACCATGACCACACTGGGGTAAGTCAGCACCGTGGATTCACCGGATCCCCCAGGGTAGAGACTGGGTGGACTGTGGAGGTTTGTATGGCATCAGGACTGGAGAGGGAAGCAGGGAATTCTGCACCCAAGTCCTTGGAGCAAGGGATGTGGTGGCACCAGACGGGGAAAAATCCCGAGTGATTTGTTTGGGGTCCTGATGTGTCGAATTGATTTGGGGGGTAGGGTAAGACACGTGTTTTATAGTGTGGCAGAAGAAGTCACTGTTTCTTTTTCTAGCTGTGCATTGTGTGTGTTGTATGTGTGTGGAGGATGAGGTCTGCATTCTTACACGTATCTGCTTGCAAGGATCCTCATAGGGAGGAAGAGTACTGGGAGAAGTTCCGTGAATGCTGAAAGGAAGGTGTAGGTTCTTTCACCACTGGAGATCAGGAGAAATCGGGTAAGGGGTCAGAATAAGCGACGGTGATGCCCGTGGGGAAGAGGCTCGGAGCGATCCAGGCCTGCACGAAGCCACTTTTTCTGGGTCTTTCCTGCATATCATCCTTGTAGTGTCTATGCACACTGTTTTCCATTTTGCCTTACTTTTCTTCTTTGCTGCCGTATCTGCCCAAGGGTTCCGTAGCTACAAACACGCTTTCTCTAAGTGACTCTGAATTTGGATTTTCTGCAACGCGAGGCTCCTGTTTTCTTTTTCTCACTAAAGGAGGAGTGGTCTTGCTTTCTTAGCCCCAGGCGGTGATGGAATGACCCGGCCTCCCTGGGGCCATATGATATCTGAATGGGTCTTAGGGTTAGACAAAAGCAGAAGTGTCATCAGAGGGTGGGACAGGTGCTTAGGGAGGTCTCTGGTGACTGTCTACTCTGGCTGTATAAAATCTCCTCTCCACTAATGTCTCAGAAATGTATTTATGGTGCTGGGATGTGAAGCTTTCCATCAAAAGAAGTGGGCCCAGGAAGGAGATTATAATCTTCACCCTAACAAGATTACAGCCAATAAAGGCAGCTTTATAGAGACATCGATTTCATAGGGGTTTCTGCTTCAGCTGTTGGAAGCTGTTGAGACTAATGCAAAAATCTCTCCACAATTCATATGCTGGGTCTATGTTTGCTTAGGCCAGGAAGCGTTATATTGCTGATGGAGAGTTCATGGAACTTCTTATTTGGTCTTTGACAATTGGTTGGTGGCATTCCAGTGATTTGCTTTCTTTTCCCATGGTGGTGGTGTCAGTTTTTCCATAGGGCTGTGTGTACTTATTGAGAGTGGTTGAGCAGGTGATGAGACCTTGTAGATTATTACATGTGTCACCCTGCAACAAAGGAGGGGAAGGGAACAGCAAGAGGGAGAGCGAGGGGGTACCCATGCATTTGTGAAGGCCGTGTTTGATGGGGGCGTTCCCTTTGTCTCTGTCTGGCAAAAGCTATCCTGCCGTTCCCTCATTCCAACACCACATACGCACGTGCACGCTTCTTCAAATAGCTGCTCACTCACAGTTAGTAAGAATGTTCGGTTATTTGACTTTGTCTCTCTTGTCTCAGGTAACAGATTTCAGCTTTTTAAGCTAATAGGATATTTAGGGATTGAATGGGTGGGGAGCTGTCTGATGTGAGGAGGAGACACCTTCGTTCCTTCTAGGCTGCCTCTGGCCGTATCTTCAGCTTCATGAAGGGGACCTCATCCATAGCCCCCACACAGGCTGCTTACATGGCTCTGACTGCCCAGTGTCCCCAGGCGCCTCTTGTTGGGACTTACAACACCAGAGCGAGGGCCTGCTATTGGAATGAACATGAGGCAGATTGATGAGTGACAAAGTTAAAATGAGATCATTTCAGAGAAGATCAATGGAAACCTCACTGGCCACCTGCCCATTACTTTTTATTATTAGTATAACAGCATATGGGCGTCTACTATGTGTCAGCAGTGTGCTAAGTACTTTGCATATATTATCTCTATGTCTTTATGACAGCCTTGGTAGGTAGGGAAAATGCTGCAGTCCTTAAAGATGCAGAAGGTGAGGTTCATAGAGGTTAAGTAAATTTCCCGTAGTCGCAAAGCTAACAAGGGACAGAGCTGATTTTCAAATACCAGACTGGCTGCCTTCTCTGTACGTTCTCCTTTTGCTCTGTCACTCCGTCTGTCCTCATTCCAGCAGGGCCCCTAGGTAGAAATCGGACCGCCAGGGATATTACGTCTTTAGTTGGCCTGAGGGTGTGGTGTTCTAGGCCCGTTGCTAGTTAAGAAGAAATAAGCCTGGTGGTTTTAAATGCCAGGCGCTGATGTAGGCACACAGAGACTATACATCAATGATTTCCTTCCAGGAAGTTTAAAACAGTGCCTTAGAAATTAATGACTGCTCTTGTAGCTAAATCTAATGTTTCACTGCTGCTGAGAAAGCATCTGATTTTCTTTAGTATTTGCCCTGTATCAAGGGGCAGGGTCAACGTCAGGGAGGAAATAATCTTGAGTGCATGTTTATTTTCTTGGTCAGGAGGTGGGGCAGTGGGCAGATTATGGCAAAGTGGAGGCAAAAAGAAAGATGCTTGCATTCAAGAAGGGCATGGCTCCCCTGGCTGTGGGCCCTGGGGAGTGCCTCACCCATACCTGAAAGTGAACTGTTTGCTTTTCCTTCTCCGTGCATTGAGGCATCTTCTGGGAGGGAAATCAAGCCCATAAGAAAGGAAACCATCAGTAGTAGTTTCCTTAAACTCAGTTGAGTTACAAGGAAGCAACGTATCTTTTCCTCCTCTACCCTGAATGGTGCTTGGATGCTAGATCAGGCTACTTTGACTTTGACCCGAGTTGGCAGTTGGCACTATTAACCAGGCTCGTTTGCTTGGCTGTACGTAGCAGCTGCTCGGTGAAATGCTTTTTTAATGGATGGGTCAGGATAAATGGGGCACCTTTTCCATTTGCTTGGCCTGACACTCTTCTCTAAGTCTCTTTTAGACTTATCCGTGCTCTCTAGAAGGTAGAGCCAAGATTTGAGCCTACAGAGACTGCAGCCCCCTCATCCCTGTGTGCTCTGCTGTAGTCCTTGTCCGCCAGGAGAGAGGAGAGCAGCCTTTATTGGTGACGGATCTGATCTGCCCACTGAGATGCTTTGTGGGACTTTGGGCATATTCATGACCTGACTGGAGGCCTCCCTGACTCAACTGTGGAAACCTTTTGCTCTCCCCGAGCTCGTTCCTATCCTGACACATTCACTGGCTAGTTGCGATCTTGTTCAACCATTGTCGTCTTCTTACTGTACAGTGGTAATCATGCCCCATGTGGCCATGGAGCATCAAAGACAAGTACTCTTCCTTGGTCTGATTTTTCCCAGCAGATGCCAACCTCTTCTTGGGTCCTGACCCTTCCTGCCCTACTCCTTCAACAAACTCCTATTTCTAGTTTGAAGAGAAACTGTTTTCAGCTCCTTTTCAAAGCCAGGGCTGGCTGACATGGTAAGGGATCATGTGCCAGGTGAAGACATGTGTTCTGCCTGGTTCTGGTTGCTGTCTTTGCCTGCTTTCCCGGCCTCTCACCGGTGAGTTACCAGTGAGTTACTTAAGCACACAAAAACAATAACAGCCCTAATTATCAGCCACATTTGAGGATAGCTTTCCTGTGCACCTTCCTGTGCCAGTGGGGAAGAACTCAAGCTCCGCCTCAGCTTCCCTTGTGCTCCCTTGATGGTTGAGTTCCCAAATGCACCACTCAAGGATTAATTGTTGTGCTCATAATTGATGCTATAAATAAAACAAATCCCCAATTATCTCAGTTAACAGAGGAGGGATAACGTAGAACGCCCAATATTAAAGAAGACCAACCTAACTAGTTTGGGAGTATATTATATGATACAGACTTTTTGAAAGTAGATATACTTCATTAATTTTGTTTAACTTTGCTTAACATCACAGTTGGCCTGGACTGTTTGAGCCAGTCCATGAGGGCAGCTCAAGTGGAGTTGGGAGTACATGGGGAGGAGGGGAGCATGTGAGAGGAGAGACGTGCAAGCAACTATCTACAAGAACTGTGGAGGGCCAGCTCCAGACCCGAATGGGATGGAGCTGCTCTGAGACATCTTACTTAGGAAGGATAGTTGGGCTTGGGAAAAAAGGCCTGGGGCAGTGTCTGTGCCTGGTGAGACGGTCTGCTGTTGCTGGTTAGCTCAGTTACGTAATTAAGATCAGCAACATATCTGTCACCCTGTGCTCTGATCCAAGAGAGCTTTTGACAGTGTCCAAAAATCATTTTAACAAAAAACAGAAACAATTTTTACTTCTTCCAAGCACAGAGCAGTCTCCAGGTGATTTGCATTTTCCTTTAAAACATAAAGAAGAGGCCTGGAAGAGGCCTGCCTGAATTCCCAGGAGGCATGGAGGTTCAGCCTGGGAGACTGAGACAGGAACACCAAGGGTTGAGGTCTTCGATCAGGTGTCCCCAGTAACAGAAGTGAACTAGCTTGAGGTTTATTTTGGTTAACCCTTCAGTTCTCATAATTCTGTCTGCCCTCTTCATTCATTTACATTGGCCTGGACATTGGCTAACTATGCCTGCCGCGTGGAGGTGAGTCCCTGCCCAGGTATTTATCATGGGAATTGTACTGGAAACAAACGACCTCAAATTCTTTTGTTATTTCTTAACCAATAGTTTGCTGGTGCTGGAAATCCTAAGAGGGGGCGTAGGTTTGCATCCCAACAGGGAATCTTTCATTTGTTTGACACTAAGTGTCTCCTGTGCACCAGGCAGCGTGGTAGGCCCAAGAATACACAGGCACTGTGGATGCACATCAGCCCAAGGTAAAGTACCAGGAAAAGGAATGAGACCATTTTCCCTCCTTTGAACGTGATGTTCGTTCTGCTGCCGAGACTGTTGCTCAGTGCTCTATGTCCTGCTGACTTGCATCATCATTCAAACTTAGCTTTATAGCATCTCCTCCAAGAGGCCTTCCTGGCCCTCTAGGAACCGAAGACCCTTCTTTTGCCTCCTAATGTGTTCATTTGTGTTGCCATTGCCACATTTTATTAACTTCAGCTGACAGTGTGTCTTCTCTGCCGCCCTCCCCTCAAATGTGAGCTCTTTAAAGGTAGATCTCTGATCAAAAGTTCACTGTATGACTTATACCTAGTACAGGGCCTGATGTGTAATAGGTCTCAGTATATATTTGTTCAACCAAATACAGGTTTGTATACCTGGGCTTGTCATGTTTCAGTCTTCTCATTGCTATCCAAATGTTAGCTATGTTGTTGTGTCAGACAGGATGTCTGTGGGCAGAGCAGTACAGGGAGGCCAAGCAGGCTCTCCACAAGGCTCCAGCTTTGATAGACCTAGAGCTTACTGCGAGAGAACTTTGTCCTCACTCCTTGTCATTGACTTTGGCTACTGGGCCACGTTCCCTTCTGGCTCCGGGGCCAAGGAAGAGCAGAAAGGTAACCATAGATTAAGCTCTCTATCTTGACATTTTCCTCCATTCAATTATTTAGTTGACAGATTATTTATGGAGTGTTCACTAGGCCCTGGGAATGCTGCAGCAGAGACAACAGTCTTGTGAGGCTTACATTCTAGTGGGCAAGACCAGGTGGTAAATAAACAAACAAGTGAACACATCACGGTGGGCTACAGAGGAAAAGTAAACCACGATGTGTCAGAGGTGTTGAGCGGGAGGCCGAAAAGCAAGGGAGAGTTGTTTCATATCAGGAGGTCAAGAAGGGCCTCTCATTTAAAGCGATACTGACAACTGTGAAGAAATGGGGATAGTGTGGGAACCAGCACCCCAGACACAAGGAACAGCAAATGCAAAGTCTCCCAGACAGAAAGAGCCTTTGTTTGCTATTCCTGGTATAGTAAGAAGGTCCTAAAGGTTAAGCCACATGATGGGACAGTGGAGTACCAAGAAAGATAGTGGGGGAGTTACCTCAATGACTACCACAAAACTTTACCTGTTACTCTATTTTGGCACAGGAAGCCATGGGAGGGTGTTGAGCCACTGACATATGTCTTCCAAAGATCACTTTGGCTGTTGGGTAGTAAGTACATTGTTGGGAACAAGCCGCTGCGGTCATCCAGGCAAAGGATGAGCGAACTGAGGACTTGTGTACATATTGGAGGTAGAGGCAACAGGAAACTTTCTTAGAAAGCCTTTGCTAATCCTGCTTTCAGCCAGCTGAAAAGTTCATAGCAGTGGCTGGCTGGGAAGACACCATCCTAAAGACTCCTTACCTCTGACTGAAGCCTTTCAAAGAGGAAGTTCAAGATTTTGCTCCAAACCCAGGGCATCTGAGACTTCAGTGTGAATAACGAAGCCCAGAGACCTGGGCTACAGCTGGCACATTTCAGAGTGTATGTGTTGCTGGCCACATGCAAGAGGCATGTGCCAGGGTGGAACTTTTCTGTCTACTGGGTGACAATTTCTGAGCGCTTGGCAAGGGGCTGGGCAAACACTCACCACCGTGAAGGGGACAACTTATCTCCGACACTAGAAGGCTACTCTAGGATTTGGGGGCTGCTTTCTCAGGAGGGTGCACATTGGATTACAAAGGAGGGAAAGGTCATTTCATACCAGTGAGATGTTAGCCTTTTGAGTTATTTCCCACTGAGAGCGTCACGTTGGGCTTGTCTTCTGATCCGGCAATTCAAATTGCTGCACTTTTTGGAAAGGGATTGCCAGGCTGGTACTCATTTAAAAGTCCTCTTGCAGAATCTCTCAGAATCAGTCTGAACCTCACTCTACTTGGCGTATTTGGCTTTGCCTCTTTAAACATACCCATAAACGCAAACGTGATTCTTTCCAAGGAGTAACAATTTTTCTTCCTCAAAATAGTGTAAATAAAAGGCAGCAGGGCAGGGGTCTGACCCATACTCCATTATGGCTGGAGGCCTTCTAGGCCAGGGAGAGGAACAGAGAGTCCTGTCCTGCCTATTACTGGGCAGGTATCCCTGCACACTACCAGCCATTTTCAGGAAGGTGACACCTTACTGGAAACTCATATATCTTAACTGTTCATCCACTGGTGATGTCCAAGTCTGGGTTTGGTTTGGTTTGGTTTGGTTGGGTAAGACGGGGGAGGGGCAGAAGTAGGGACCAGGCCCCAGCAACCATTTTCAGGAGTGTACAAGATTGACCTCAGACCAACTTAGAATGAGGACTTGTTCATGATAAAGAAGAAACAATTGTTTTGTGCATCCAGAATCCTCTGCCAGAAGGCACAGTTCTCTTGGTCTCCGGATTCTGCTCTATCAGCCTGTTTCCTTCAGGCTAGAATGCTGGCCTCTTTTCCTTCTCCCCTTCCTCTGCCCAACTTCATACAAATAATGGGTGTGTGGAAAGGAAGAATATGGGGACGGAAGAGAGCTCAGCCTTGCTAGCCATGACTGGAAGGAGAAGATTGTGTTTAGCCCATATAATCGTATTCTGGGTGTCAGGACTCAAATGAGTGTCATTAAGCTGAATCAGAAAAAATCGTTTTAATATAAGTGCCATCTCACACACAAGCTGGTTGATGGAGAGACGGATGAGGCTGGGGATGCCTCCTTTGTATTGCAGTGCCATAAAATCCCATCACCTTCATTATTTCCCACCGAGCCAACGCATCATAATACCCCTGAGCAGCAGAACAGCTTGAATTTAATATACAGAAAGTCCAATCAAACCATAAATGGATGGAACTATATAAAGAAATCATTTTCTGGGAGGCTGGCTCCATTCTCTCGGTCTCAGCTCCTTGACACATGAAATGTGCATCAATTTTCCCCAACTAATACAGCTGCAGCTTCACCACATGTGATATTTGTTGGTTTCAGAAAGAAAAGGGGAGCCTTCCCCCTACATTATCAGGCTTTCAATGCCAAAATCATAAATCTCGTTTCCTTTGGTTTGCATTCAGTGGTTCCCAGTGGTGTAGCCAAGCCCCTCCAAGGCCATGGAGACTAAAGTATAGCTTTCCCCCAATTCCAGAACCGTATCAGTCCCGGTGGCATCTTATCATCTTACTTAAGCAGAAACACCTTCTGGATACCAGAGTGGGCTTTTTTGGGTAGCCGGGTGTCTCCTCTTAGGAATAACTGGGAAGAAGTGGCCACCGCTGGGACATTCTGCCACATTCTGGCTGCTTGTGAAGTTGTAATCATCCAGAGTCTCGCTTTAGAGCAAACATTTTATCCTGAACTAGATTTCTTCCACCAGCATAGTGTTCCATATCCTCCTCCATCCCTGTCACCCTTGAGAGATTAAATGCAAATACCAGCTGATCAGCCAAACTAAAGCAAACCAGCTGCTTTAAAACTGCACAGTGTACGTGAAACACTGATGGGGGGATTTTCTTTATTTTTTATTTTTTGCTCCTGGTGTGGAATTCATTTTGATGTGCTTTTCCTAGTGGCATGGGTAACTGAGAGTTAGCCATGGTAATAGGCTTACAGCTGCTAGAAGTATCATTATTTTTTTTTTTTTTTTACTTTTTCTGGACGTGCGTGCTTAAACAGGAAAAGAAAAACCTAGGAGAATTAAACTAAGCAATGTCGAAACGTTGGATAGCATAAATCTTGATTAGATTTGACAAATATTGAGCACCCATTATTTGCAAGGTACGCTGTCAGGCAGTGTTAGAGATATGTAAATAAATAGGACATTGGCCCTGAGAATTTTCTAGATAGTAGATTTCCTAAGTATGTTTAGAAGAGTGTAGAAGAAGGAAAGGGATATGTTCTGAGATGATCAGAAGTATTTGTTACAGAATAATTGCTAAATAAATATTGTTGATAAGCGAGCAGCTTCATGAAAGAGGTGACCTTTAGCTAGGCCAACAACTATGAAGAGAGTTTTAATACATAGAATTGGGACTCCACATAAATTGCAAAAGGCCATGGTATTTGGGAAGCTTAACTATACATTGGGTATATGGAAAGGAAATGGCTTCAAATAAGCAGGAGCTGAAGTTTTGTTAGAGATGCAGAGGACCTGAAATATGAGGTTAAAGAATTCATTTGATGGGCACTGAGAGACACCGAAAGTGTTCCCATGGTGGGTGCACTGAGAGGCAAGATTTCTTTGGCAGTTGTTTTCTTAGCGAATGTCAGAAGGGAGCCTTTGGACACAGGTCAGTCATCCTGAAGGCTGCTCTAGGTAAGAGGTGAAGAAGTCCTGACCTGGGACAAGTGCAGTACAACAGGGGAGAAAAAACTAAAGTGGAAAGGTACTAGGAGTGTCTTTGGAATTACTATTATTATTAATTATTATTGTTACATAATTATTATTACTACCTAGGAACTCTTGGGTTATTAACACAAGACAGATGATGAAGGATTTAGAGTTGGAAGACATGAGAGGGGGAATAGGTTGGCAGGAGGTCAAGAGGAGGAGTAGAGACTAGCTTGGCTTTGCACGAGTGTCCTTGAGATGTCTAACAGACAGGTGAAAAGTTAACTCTTAAGATTGGCATGGAGAACAAAGAGCTAAAGAGGTACGGTTTTTTGCAAAACCATAGTCAAGGTGGGAAAATGAATGAGGCTGTCCAAAAAAAAAAAAAAAAAAAGTCAGGACAGAGGAGAGGACATTGAGAAATCCCTCCTGCCTGATAACCCTCCTTCTTCGGTTCCGCATTAAGAATGCCGGTCCCACCTGCAGGCAGCTTTGCCAAAGCTTCCAGTTAGTCTGTCCATGACTTGTAGAAGTTCTCTCTCATACTGTGTTTGTTCTGGAGCTAAAAGAGAAGATTGGGTTTCTGAGTAAAATAAGGTTTTATTTTTAGTCTCCTACAATGATAATTAGATAAACAGCAACCACGCAGGAAAGCAGAGTTTATGGGCTTTGCTAAAAAAAAAAAAAATCCATATATTGTCATGTGGATGGGGGATGGAATCTAAAATGGCAATAGACCTAAAGCTGTCTGCTCCTGGCTGAGGGTGATGTTGACTCAGGGGGTCCAGCTTCTGTGGGTGCCACTTTTCTCATCCTTACAGTACCAGACCCTTGGACACCTGAGGCTACTCCCATTTCTTTTTCTTGGAAAGGGAACATCATTTCACTGAGCACATCTTTGGATCTGCCTCTTCTGGGAGTCTTGCATATTTGGCCAGCAGCCAGACACTGTGACGGTTATGCAGACATACCTCACTGTGAATGAGACACAGTCCTGGTTGGTACGTTGGGCTCCAGGAAATGAGGAAGAAGGCCCGTGAAGTGATCATTAGGATCTCATTCTACATGTGACAAGACCAACACGTGCCGGCTCCCACACTGCAGATGAATACAGAGAGAGGGCCTTCGATGTCATTAGAACTCATTGACTTCACAAGGAGCCTAAATCGAGGAACGGAAATGTCTGTGCTCACAGAGCGATAGTTCTGGGTTTGGTAAGGTAAGAGGCATGAGTCAAGGACAAGCCCGTGTGTGGAGAAACTAGAGGAGGCAGGGATCACGGAAGGCTTCTTAGAGGAGGTGATATTTCAACTGGATCTTCAGAAAATCACGGTGGAAATTTTTAAGATATCCACCTATTTACTAACAAGTACAGTGATCTCCCATGCATCAGGCAACACGATGGAGGCTGAGGAAGTATCTGTGGACGAACAGTCCAGTTCTCTGAAGCTGAGATTCTAGTAAGGGCTGAGGACAATAAATGAATGAGTGTATAAAATGTGACTGAAGGGGTGAAGTAAAAACTCCATAAAAACGAGAGATAAATCTGGAGAGAAAGTGAAGATAGTGGCCCAATGGATGAGAAGCACCGAGGGACCACAGCAGAGAAGTCCAAAGAGCCTCCTTCTTCCCAAGTGACAGCACCACCCAAGCCTGGGAAGGGGCCAGAGTGGCTCTCTCCGAATCAGCAGTGGTGACTTCCGGGCTGTGTGTGAGCCTCTGTAGAGTCGTTACCCAGAGATGGAGAAGCAGGTATTTACCATGTTTGCTGAAGCCTGAATGGGTAGAAATAGGTTCACCCGACTGTGAGAGATGCTATCGTCATCTTTAACAATTACAACTCCTGTGATGGAACCTGAACGGTGTGCTAGATATGTGCTAAATATAAATTGTTCATATGCATCTAATCTTTCAAATAACTATTGATATGAGAGAGGTATTACTATTGCCCGCATTTTGTAACCATGAAAAGTGAGTCTTTCTCAGAGTCATTCAGGGGCATTTGGGAACCAGAAATAAATTTCCTGGGCAATCGAGGACTCTCCTTCCACTGTCTCTGTCCCGTTCTCAGCAGAGGAAGACAGAAACACTTCTGACCCAAGGACTCTCAGGGTCTGTGGACAAAAGTTAGGAGGATGAAGGGTGGACGCAGAATGTGATTAAGGGCAGGTGCCGAGAGGCGGGAGGCAAGCCCAGCAGGCACTTGAGTGCAGGATCGGAGGTGGGATCTGGGCCCACAGAGACGCGGACAAATGAAACAGACCAGTGTGGGACTCACTGGCGGGTGAAGCACCCGCTGATGAGAGGGAGGAAGATAAGAAAAGAGGCAGGGGGCCTGGAGGAATATCTTAGCTGTAAGTCCCCAAGTCCCCAAGAACACATAAACTGGACTTGGTGCAGCCGCCTTTAATCCTAGCACTTAGGAGGCTGAGGCAGGCCAGTTGTCCTGAGTGCAAGGTCAGTCTGGGCTATATAGTGAGTTCAGAACCAGCCTGAACTACAGAGTGAGACCCTGTTTCAAAAACAAACAAACAAACAAACAAACAAATAAATAAAGAGGCAGGGACTTTTAGTGTATTTTAAATTAGTAGAAAACTAGTAGAGGCCGGGAGTGGAGCTCAGCGGTCAAATGCTTGTCAAACAAGCACAAGGCCCTGAGTTTGATTCCCTAGCACCATGTAAGCTGGGCAACAATGGTGCACACCTGTAACTCCAGCACTTGGGAGGCCAAGGCAAGAGGACTGCAGTGAGCTCAACAAGTCCAGCCTCAGCTACATAGTTCAGGACCAGTCTGGGCTACTGAGTGAGACTCTGTCTCAAAAAAAAAAAACCAAATAAATAAAACGAGTAAAATATGTAGCCATCCCCCGAAAAGTATGGGAGATTGGATATTTTTAATATGCATGTTACGTAAATATCCTGTGTCAGTATCTTTCATAATAATTTTTTCAAAACGTCAGGCCATCTCCTCTGGAGAAGTTCTGGCCCCAAGTGGCCTTGTCACTAGCGCCCTAGTCTGGGGTTGATGGCATCCCAAACATGCCCGCCCAAACACGTACCACTTCCCTTTGGGCATCATTTAGCCTGTCAGATACCCCTTTCCTAACCACTAAAGAGATAGCAGTAAGCAAGCAGAAAGCAGGAAGGCCAGTCCCACAGTTTTGGAACCCGGGGAACAGCCCTGGCTGCAGGGAGGGCAGGCTGTGCTCTGTCATGAGTTTTGACAGGCCCTTTGTTCTCCATGCCTTTTAGCAACAGGCCCCTTACAGAAATCTGCGACCACTTTCAGTTCCAGGAGATGGGGTGGGGAGACGGAGGAGCTTCCTGGGGCATTGTCACCGCTGGTCTGTTGCTGCCTGGCCTCATAGCTACCTTGAGGAATCCTTTTTTTTTTTCTTTCCCTTTTTTAAAAGTAATTTGTTTCTACCGAGTCTTTCTAGAAAATTGATCGTTTCATTGGTAACACTTTACTATTATAGTAATATGTAACAAATACTCCCTTAACCAGTTTTAAACTGTACAGTTTAATTGCAAATATATTCACCAGTGGCCAGGTGCAGTCTCTCTTCCGGAGTTACGATCCTCTCAACTGGCTTTCCAGGTGCAGTGGCTGTGGGACTCGGTCTGCCTCTCTCAGGTGGTTTCTCCATGGGCAAGAGACCCTAGAGTTGCTTTTTCTTCTTCTTCTGCCCGTTTCTGTTTTTGTTCCCAGAAGCTACTGAGAATGTTCCCATGAGCTGTGCACTTGAGGACTCCTGTCCTTCCTTCTGAACCACAGAGCCCCCATTCGTCCTGTCTTCTCTCTGTAGCAGAAGCTTGTCTTAAGCAAGGAAGGGGTTGGGTGTTTCTTAATGAAACGTTCTCCCTCAGTCCAGCTGTCGTGTGCAGAGTCGGGGCAGGGCTTGGAGTAAGATTATGAAGTGTCAGGCCCACTGGACTTCCCACCCCCAAGCATTGTAGTTGACTTTCTGAGTATTTCCATGTGAGGTCAGCTTCTCATCTGAGCAGCAGAGGCTGCGTGTTCATGCTCTAGCTTGGGTACTTTATTCTTGAGCTGGCTTATGTGGGCTAGCCTGAGTCCTTTGCCTGGAGTGGGCCTCTGTGGGACTGCAGAAAGACTACTTAGTTGGGAGTCAGAATATATGGATGGGGTGTAGGGCAAGCTTTGGCAGGCTCTGTGACCCTGGGCAAGTCACTTGCTGTTTTTGGCCTCACTGTGCTCGTCTTAATGATAAAGAAGTTGTGTTTAGTGAGTTTTCCCCTTGTAGGTAGGTGCACAAATCTTATGTTTTTCATTTTCTCATTAGCTCAGTAGCATGAGTAATCACAACCTAGAGGTCCAGCTTGACAATGATGATCTTCCCATTTCCATTGTTTCTTCTTTAAAGAAGCAGAGGTTTAAAAGGGTCCTTGGCTAGGCTGGCAGTCAGAAATACATGTTTGCAGAGAGGTCTAGGAGGTCCTGGAGACTCTCCTAGAGGGCTTCTGGTACTCAGTGGTGAGCCAGTGTCATACAAGGAAGGTCAACAGCCCTGGACCACACAGGGCTGAGATACTGTGCTTGGCAAGAGCAGGGTATTGCGAATCTAGTTTCTTAGGTACTTCTGGTTGGGCCAGGTGAGGAGAAGGCATCAAATGTTAACCCTGGGATCAATAGGCTTTTAAAAGATGAGCTCAGATAGGTATTTAAGCCCCATGAGTCTTAGATTTAGAAAGACTCTAGTTTGTTATCACTCTTCAGAGCTAGACTTGCTTCAACAACCCTCCCAGCAGATGGCAACAGGTCTGCCTGAGTGTTTCTAGGAATAGAGAGCTTCTGCTTTTTGATGCAGTCCATTCTATTGTTGGAGACAGTCAGTGATCACAACCTCCTCTTTGTATCAAACCCAGATCTGCTTCCTTTATGTTCTAGAAGGACGAGGGCTTTGATAACCCAGAAGGTTCTTTTAGGAAATAGTTCTCAAAGAAATGGATAATTATAATCAGGGAAGTCACTCGAAGACTTCCATGTCAAGAGGGTACTTTGGGGTGTAAGTCTTGGCATAGACTCTTAGGTAACTTAGGCCCAGCCCTGGCAGATTCAAGCCCAGTTAGGTGTGGAGGTTTCCTGGGTGGGCCACTGGGTCCTTACCAGGCCCTGTAGGATAAATGCCAAGGACCAGTGCAGCATGGGTGGCAGCATTCTGGCGTTGGCTGGAGTCTCCACCCCTTCCATTATCTCCCATCAGCCCATCCCTACTGGCACTTCCACTTCCCACATGCCCTACCCTTATCACCAACTTATTTTTTCTCACTATTATCCTGATGGTCTGTAAATGACCCTTCCTTTCTCCAGATCCATTATTTAGTATGTGAGTTCCTCACAGGAATATAAGAGAATTGCTGTAAATTAGCACCTATGTGGGTAGCATGGCTCCCATTACCTTGAGTTACTTCAGTGAAACCACCATCAAATAATTATAGAGGACTGGGAAGGGGGTAAGTGTGTGGACTCTCTATGGGCTGTGAGCATCTCACTGGGGTTGGTGGCAGAGATGAGGAAGTCTGGGGGAAATGGGCCAGATCAGTGAGTGTTCTATGTATCTGGAAACTTCAGGGAGAATTGCTGAGGGATCTTTTCTGGTACAGAGAGACCCAGAAGTTCTTGGGTTTTCCCTCTTCTTATTTATACAAAAAAAGTATTGAGGGTGGGTGAGAAGGGGCGGCAAGTCTTCCAATGGCAGATGCTAACTTGTATCCGCAGTCGCCCATTTCCTTTATTCATTCAACAAACATTCCTGGGTACTGACCATATGTTCGGACCGTTTAGCGTGATGAACAGCTTGCCAGGTTTTGTCATACACAGAAATGAACCAGATAAGCTGGAGTGACACCTACGGTTAGGTTTCTCAGCAGAGAAAGGAGATGGGGAGGAAAGTGAGGGGGGTAGCCTCTCCACTGCCCAACACTGCCAAATGTCTTTTTTGACAATGATTAGCTCCGCCTCAGTGTGAAGGACGATACCCCTCCTCGGCCCAACTCTGCAGGAGCGAGGTTTTGTTCCCATCCTCTTCTGGCGTCTACCTCCTAGTAACCGTGGAGAATTTCAAAAATACCGCCTTCAACTCTGCTCCAAGAGGAGCTGCTCTGAGTGTGTGTTGCCTTCCCTGCTTCGGTTTGATGACGTTTTCCTTCAAAGTTGAACTTCCCTGTGTGGCCACCTGGCTGTCTCTTCGACTCTGCTCTTTGACCTCAGGCTGGCCAGGCTGCCCGAGTCAAGAAGTTACAGACTAAGGGCTCGACTCGCCCCACCCGTCCACCTCAGAAACTGAGGGGATTCTTGTCCTTCTCTGTGCTTTTAACCCTTCAGGTACACCTGTATACCAGCACCCACAGGTAGGGAAACTAGTTTAGCATTCTAGTTTTTAGCTAGCCCAGGTGCCACCTCTGCCTGCCTGCTTCTAGGAGTCCTATCTGGAGCATTTGCGGTAAAATTTGCTTTAGTCTCAAGAAGATGACCGTGTCTCAGAGCCCACTCTTACAGCCCATAGGAGTCTGGGCCCTTGTACCCTTCCTGCCTGGCCCTGTCTGGCGGCCCAGATGCTCATATGGTATGTGTGTGCCTGGTTTTCTCCCTCTACTGAACTGTGGTAGTTAAAGACCAGAAGGCAATTTAGAGACTCTGCTGTTGAATTAGTAATGGGCAAAGGAAGAGTTCTCTTCCTCTTCATGGAGGACTAATTTCCCTGTGAACCCTGGAATAGTGCCTCAAGGAAGGTGGTATGGCAGATCCGAGCGCAGCAGAGCTCTGCCTTGGTAGGAGCACTTCGGAGGAGAAGAAACCGCTGTGTATGAACGGGCGCAGCTCTGGAGAGTGATGCTGTGGGCCTGGGCCCCTGTCAGTCCCAGGGGTCCTCTGCTGAGGAGAGGATCTTCTGTAGCTATCTCTGCATCTGGCAATGCTCCTGTCAGGAATTCCCTCACGGTTGATTGGGATAGGGTCATGTGACAGGGTCCCTTATGATAAGGTCATGTCACAGTGTTGGCCAGCTGGAACCAGAGCTGGATGCCTAATAGTTAGTGCTTTTCTTCTGTGCTTTTCTCCTTTATAGTTGGAACTTTGGTGGGGATGTTTATTTGAATAATAATGATAGAGAACCCTCCTATGGTGGACTAAGCAATAGTCTAAGGGCTCTATGTCTATGAATTCATTTTCATTTTGGCTCCATCAAGTAGGCATTATTATTGTCTCCACTTTACAGATGAGAGAATTGAGGCACAGAGAGGTTAAATAACTTGCCAGAAGTCACACAATCACTCAGCAATAGAGAAGAGTTTCCAGTGCAAGCAATCTGCCTCTGAACTCCCGTAACTGCTACTCTTCCTGGCCAGAATACTCTCCAATAGGACATTGCTGCCTAGCGCCCTCATCAGCTCCTTTGTGGATCCCTAGATCCTTTAGCTTTTTCTGCACTGCAAACCACCTCCAAAATTGAGTGGTTTAAACCACAAACGTTTATTATTTCTCATGACTCTGTGGCTTTGAGTGAACGGGGCAGTTTTCTCAGTCTTCCTGGCTCAGCTGTTCTTCTGGGTCAGCTGTGGCTCAGCTGGGGATGGGTGGTCTCGAGTGGCCTCACTCACATATCTGGCAGCTGGCTGGAGATCACCTGGGTCAGTGGGGATGAGTGACTTGGCCCTGATCTCTCACCACCCAGCAAACACAGCTCAGATCTTTCACATGGTGGCAGTTGTAGAGGTCCCAGTCACTGGGCAGAAGGTCAAGGCCTTAGGCATAAGCTCTTTTCAAATCTCTGCTTGTGTCATATTTGCTAATGTTCCAGTGACCAAAAGAAATTAAGTGGCCAAGCACAGATTCAAAAAGTAGAATTATAGAGTCCACCTTCAGATGGAGAAGCCACAACTTTGTGTTATATAGGATATGGACACAAAGGGATGGGAGACCGTTAGAGGCCATTGTTTGCAATCTAAACCAGAGTCCTCGCCATAAACCACATAGACTAAATAATCATCATAGGAAGTAATGGAGAGGCGTGGAGCTAGGGACGTGAACGTCATCCTGGTCAAAAGGCCAAATTGTTTTCACTGAGGTGCTAAAGCCAGTGAAGATGGAGGAGCTCTTAGTCCCTAAGTGTGGGTTACGATGACTGTTAAGGCTGTTTCACCCATGGTTGGGGAAGGCAGTGAGTGTCAAAGCGTGGATTCTTCTCTCTGGTGGGCTAATTTCCCCCTGTCCCGAGGCCTTCTTTATCATGCCCAAGGTGAAAGAAGGAGGACTCATGGACTCATCCAGTTTTGCGAGCAGAACAGCAGCATGAGCCCCACCTCTCGTTCCTGTATAGATTAGGCCTGGCTATTTGCTGGTGAAGGTATGTAAGTAACAGCACAGGCTCTGAAGGCAGGCAACAGCTCTGCCACTGTCTTACAGTGAGATCAAGCGGAAGTCCACCTGTGAAGAACTTTGAGTTTCTTCTTTCAGCAGATGAATATTGTGGTGAGGATTAAAAATAGTGCTATTTATGAAGTGCCTGCGTCAGGGTCCTGGGCACATGTGAGTGTTCAATATTAGGGGTCATTGCAGTTTGGATGAGCTCTTTTGCCCTTGTACATGGACAGAGATGGCCAGATGAACAGAGCTGTCACTGGTAAATAACTCTTGGCACACCCAGGAACACCAGATGGCATGCCAGCAACTCGGGCCAGGGAAACACAGGGCAGAAGCTGCAGGGAGAACAGAAGTGGGACTGGAGAGGCCCCAGGGCTCGGCTCCATGAGCGTCACACACGCAACTTAGTGGGATCATTCAGCCCCTTGTCTTACACATGAGAGATTGAGATAGCAGCCCAGAATAAGCCAGGCAGAGGCCATGATCAGACTGACGTGAGGTCAGTGTACCTCAGGGCACCAGTCTTCCCTTCATTCTCTCTGGCCTTGCTGAAATACCCATTTCCTTAGGTCAGCACCTCACTGGATCCCCATCCGTTCCCTTCCTGTTATACACATCTTCATCATAGGGGAGGGGAAAAGAAGGTGTTTAGACAGTGGGTGGGAAGAAAGGTCAAGAGAAGGAACTTGGCAATGCTGTCAGCTGCCAAGGATGTGATGGGCTTTTGTAGAGCGTTCTGTGTCCTGCACCACGCAGAGGTCAACGTTGGTCTCCAAGGAACAAAAGAAAACGCCAGCTCCATCGCATCAGCCTCGACTCTTCCCGCTGCAGGAGCTGCCTAGAGTGAGCAGGAAACCATTATTTCTCAGAGACAAGTTGGTCAGGAACCTGGACACATTCAACAAAGACCAGGAAATGTCATGCCAGCTGGGTCTGATGGAGGTGACGGGGCTGCTCCAGAGCATAATGGCCTTGATGGCACCACTGTTTCCTTTCTTAGGGCTGGCTGAGGACACCCACTGAATTTATGATGAGCACAGGTGGACAGGCCCTCTGTGGCCAGCCAGAATCCCGGCCATTAATCCCTCGTGGTGGAGCCAGGGAGAAGCAAAGTAGCTGGGCTGTAGCCCAGGTCACTGGTCAGAGAGCTTTGTCCCTGAGCTGCATTCCATTTTTCCAGGACAAAAGCATGGTCCTTGTGTAAACCCCCTTCTTGCTGCTCTGGCAGGAAGAGGGGGTCTTTCCCCAGAGTGGAAAGCTAGCATTCGAGTGGGATTCCCCTATCACTCACTAACTAACCTTCCTCACTACCATGGCCTCAGGCTCCCCTTGGGTTCTTCATTAAAAAATAGAAAGATGAGTGCCATGGAGGGTGTCCTGGAAACAGGCTGTTCTGTTCTCTCCTGTCTCTGGGGATGTATGCTCTTTCCCAGCCATATAGGAGAAAGGATTGAGGAGAAAGTGTCGGCCTAGAGTTGAGACGGTTTCTACATACCTGTCAATCCTCTCTTTTCTCTCCAACTATGTGTCTCCTACTACCTCAGTTCTGCCCCAGGTTTCCCAAGGATCACCCTGTGTTGTTTTTCCTGACCACTTTCTGGGTTGTTCCAGTCGTGATCTTGGAACCCTCTGGCCTGAGCCCTGCTTTGGAGAGGGTGGCAAGGACCCAGTTCTGGCTGGTCTTTGGCTTATGTAGTGTCCTGTCCCTCAGGTAGACCTGCTTCTCTTTTTGGAGGGTGAATGAGGGCTGTGAGTTGGCCTAAGGACTGCTAAGTGGGGCTTTATGAAGTGCTCTGAGGATCAGTCTTTGTAATGCGAAAGGACTTTTTGCTCCGGAACATTTTCTCTGGACCCAGATTTCAAGCCCCAAGTAGCTGCTAGGACTCCAGAGAACTTCTTTGGGGTCTGCTATGAAGCTGGATAGGATAGAGGAAACAGGTCACAACCGTAGATCATGGAAGGCTTTGGTCTGAGGTGGGAAGGGGCTGCGGCCCAAAGAGCACATGTATGAAGTATTTCTTGCACCTCAGGCCTCTCAGTCTACTTAGCAGGCACTGTGTGTCTGTCACACAGTACTTGTTAAGAGCAGGATTGGCACATGTATCTATTGTTGGCGTAGCTGCTGGTTTCTGGGTCTTTGCCCTGCTCATAGTAGACAGGGAAGGGATATAGATGGCACCAGAAGCAGGATTCAGTGATCCCAGGAAGTAGTCTACATCCTTGTTCACAGGAGCGCCTGGAAGCATCCGGCCCCAGGACCTGCAGGAATGAGAAACTCCTGTTTTATGAGGATGGGAAGCAATGGGTGGATGAGTTAACAGAGTAAGGGGAGTAACAAGAAAGCCCATTGTGGTGGGAAGGAAGGGACTTTGTTTTAGGGTGCTCAAGACGGAGCACTTAAACACCAGGGGAAAACTCCCAGGGCTATTTCCCTATTCATAGTTGCTTTTTATCCCTAGAAGGGAATCTTCGCCCTTGTGTAATTACAGGGAAGGACACTAAATGTTCTGTGGGGGAATTCAGAGGTAAATGTGGGAAAGTGTTTCTGGAACACGGGCCACGCTGTCCACTGTGGTAGCGCAGGCAGTAACTGCAAGTGCAACACTGTCTATTTAAGTAGGTGGACAGAGTCCATCTCTTGGAATTTCAGAACAATTACGCTCACTAGCGGCTGTGCAGTCTGGCTTACTCTGTGACTGTGTGTGTTTCCTTTCTCCTGTATGGATCTGTCATTGGGTGATAAAATAGAACATGATGAGTGTCATTCTAAAGCAATTACAAGCAAGATGCATAATGGCAGAGCTGGAGAACACGGCATATGGCCTCCGGCAGCCTCTGTGTAGACACTAATCGAGAGATTTTTGGCAGTGTCCCTCCTCCCCCAACTCACACATACTCTAAAAAACCAAACCAGCTTCATGCTAAGGAAGACAACACCCACCTCGTCCCACCAGGTGGATACTGGAGACCCTGGGGTGGAGATCAAGGGGCTGTCCTGTGATGCTGTCTGCTGGGACTGATGCCAGATGGGAGGGCCAGAGGGGAGAAGGTTGAGGAGCAGTAGGAACACCCCAGAGAGCCAAAGCGGCACAGCCCAGGGCTGGAGAGTTTGGAGGAGCTCTGGGGAGCACAGAGAGTAGAGGCTAGCTGGTGATGTGCTTTTATTTCGTCAGTTCTGGTTCCTCTTAATAACGTCTTTGTTTCCTCGCCCTGGCTCCTGCCATGGTGCTCTCTGGTTCCTTGGCAGGTCCTCTGCTTAATTCATAGATCAGAGAACTAAGCGAAGCTCTCAGGGCCTCCATTGTATCCTGCTGGTGACCAGCTTTTCCGGCTCTTTCTGGAGAAGGGCTCTGCTTCTAAACATTGCAAGGTGGACCTGAGGCTGTCTCCTACTCTGGCTTTAGATAAGACTCTTTAAGGGGTTGGAGAGGTTTCCTGGAGATTGTTAAGCAGGGAGCCCAGCAGGACTAAGCACGGCTTGGAGATGCCCCTTGTGCAAGGTTGGGTGCTCCTTATACAAGTTGGATTGGAATGCTCACACTGTCAAACTCCAGCCTGAAAATACCTCTGTTCCACCTGAGTATGTTATTCTGACAACATCTATCACACTGTGTGCATATGTGTGTGCATTTGTCTATGTATCTGTGTACATATGTTGATGGTTTGGGGACACCTTGTGTCCAAGATGTCAGATCTTGGGCAGAATCTACGGGAGCTCTAGAGTCTTTACCTCTGTCATCTAGAAAAATATTAATGATTCCTGTAAGACAATGGAGAATAGGTAGTCCTCTCTGTCTAGGATCTTCCCAAGTCTCATCTCACCTCAGCTTGGAGAGTTCCTTCTCCATCTCTTCCCATCCCATGGACATGCCTTAGCAAGAGTTTGCAAACCCAGAGTGCCAGAAACAAAGTAGTTTAGACTTTGTGGGTTGTATATTCTCTGTTACAAGTACTTCTCTGTTGTCTTACAGCACACAGACACATACATCAGGTGAATGAAAAAGCATAAGTTCCAGTTTTGAGATAGAACAAATTCAACTTGAGGGCCATGGTTTGCCATATAGAATAGAGGGCAAGAGACTGATGCCAGGGCCTTTCCTCTGTAGATGCCCTCCTTTGGGGCTCAGGCAATATCTTTAAGGTAAGAGCATTAATAGGGTCTCCTGTGAGCTCATTTCCTGGCACATGTGCATACATACTGTTTTGAAACTTAGAATCATTCCATTATAGAACTTGGAACTAAAAAGAACCTTACAGGTCATTGTTTTCGCCCATTTGTTTTGCAGATGTGAGGGCTAAGAGAGAAGGTAAGCTACTTGCATGGGACCATACCACTGGTTGGTGGCAGAGATGGGACCTAGCAAAGCCTGGCAACTTGATGGCCAAGCCCTTCCTGCCTATCATACGGCCTGGTTCCCATCACATCATGAGAGTGAACGGGGCAAAACAGAGCCACGCTTCGAGGAAGTACAGTCTGAGCTCAGTAGCACCTTGTGTGTGGTTAATGGCCATTGGATTTTAGGAAATTGGGGAGTAGCTTTTGAGAAAGGACTGTGTTGCTTTCTGGGAAGTGACTTAGGCTTTTAGTGGAGAAGGACTGTCTTCCATCTGATACTTCTACCTGATGCTTCTTATTAAAATGTGTTGGACAGAGAGATCATAATCCATATGCTTTATTCTAGATGTTCTCTCTCCCTTTGTTGTGACCTTAGGCCTCTGGTCACTCCTTTCATCCCCTCATACATAACACTGAGTGTAGCAAAATAATGTTGGGTATAAATTTGTTAAGGAAAAGAATGAGGAAGGGATATCATAGTGGTGATTTATTTTCTTCTCTAGACACTTAAACAAAATCTTGACTTGTCAGTTTTCCTATTGGCATAATAAGGAGGTATCCAGACACAATGGAGGAAAACAGAAATATTTGCAAAGAAAAGAAAATCTGGTTTCCTGGTTTTTCCTGGGGAAGCCAAGTGAACCAATGAGTCAACCTTGGGATAGGTTGGGGGAGGGAGAGATAAGCTGAACTCAAGCTTGGTGTTCAGCTGCACCTGCCCTTGAAATCGGGAATGCTGCATGTCAGGAAGAAAAAAGTGGGACTCGAGAGATGGGGCCAGGCCTGGAAAGGCTCCCAGAGGGTGCTGAGCTCAGAGCCCAGACCCTCCAATCAATAGGGCATGGCTATTTATAGCATCAGCCTGAGAGAAACTTAATTATGATCAAAAGGAGCTATTTAATACCATGCTTGCTGAAGACGCAACCTCTTGTCAGTGGAAATTAATCAGCGGCTGCTGTGGGTTCCTGCCCCCTCCGGCTCCGGAACTGGGGAGGCGCCTGGCGGGAGTGCTGATGACGTCTTGGCGCCCTCACACAGCCATCTAGCGCAGTGGCCTCCCCAGGGCTCCAGACAACGGGGATAGGGAGAAAAATGATGGCCATGGGGATCATAGCTCAACTCCTGTCCTGCCCCTCCCTCAAGACCCTTGACTTGCTGGGCTGACAGATGCTGGGCTGCTCCTCCCAGCCTCTCCCTCCTCACTCTCCACTCCTACAACATTTGCAGTCTGGCCCACATGCCTATGATGCTCTGGCTGGGACTTGGTAAGCTACTTCCAAGCTGGGTGGCTTTAAGCTTCAGTTTCCTATAGATTAGAGATAATTAGAGTGCCTTCCTCCCAGGGTGGTGATGAGGGTCAACGACTACATGACCACCCACTGAGAATTAAGCCCAGCCCACAATGATTAAAAAAATAAAGCCAGCAATAAATGATGGTGGTTGCTACTACCATCTCCAGTTTGATTACCTGGGTATAAGTTACCTTTGTCTCTCCCCCAGACAGGTAATGAGTACCACAAGGGCAGGAATGGTGCCTTTCTGCTTGAGACACATCGCTCAGTGCCTAGCACAGTGCTGGCCATGCAGAGGCTGTCTGATAAGTGTTGTCTGTTTAGTTCATTTGATTTGAAAGCCAGAAGAATTTATTACCTCCTTAATTCATCAGTTTACTTTATTGAGCCCTCAAATGTCAGGCTTTATATCACACTGAAGGTATGAAAATCATTAAACAGAAAAACCTCATGCTGAAGTGCTCACTGACTGGGGAGTGAAACACATGTGTAAGTAGATTCTTACGATGTAGTGTGAGAGTAGTGTGGTCAAGATCTGGCAGAAGCACAGAGGAGGAGGGATTTGCCCTTCTGGGAATGCCCTGGAGACCTTGTGGAATAGATGATCTTTAGGGTAAACCTAAAATGTAGCTGCAAGAGATGAAGGTGGAATAGAAGCAGAGGGAAAAGTACAGGCCAAGAAAGGCCTCACATTGTAAAAGTTAGATTTAGATCGTTTGTGAAAATCTTGGCCAAATATTAAGGGCCAGCAGCAGACACTTGTGCCTAGGGTGTCGTCAGAAGCACAACTGGGACTATGAAACAGCAAGAGAAAGGGTGAAGAGCCCATGTCACAAACATCTAGTAAGAGCTTCAAGGATCTAAATAAAATTTCTTCCCTAGAGAGGTTAAAGGAACTTACCCAACTAATAGATTTACATTAGAAACCTAGAGGAAAGAGATGGAATTCTGAAGAAATTTAGCTGAAGATTAGAGTCTTCCTCTCAGAATGGGCAGGGATGATTATAGAGGTTCGTACTTCTGCAGTGACCAGCTCTGTAAGGAACTACACAGGAGTAATTTGGTCATGGGCCTGGACAAAGGTACCTAGGATTGGATCCCAGTACTGATACTTAAGAGAATTGAACAAGTAAGACTCTTTGGTGTAATCATGGGCCAACTTCACTTCATCCCCTGCTGTTTGTGTGGATTTGCTCAGAGGAGCCAGTGCTGCTGTGTTAGATGAGATCTGACCAGAGTCCCATGTCAGTGTTAGGTGACACAAGCATCTTGGTTCTGTGGGTCCAGCTTAGTTATCACAGCCTCCTACTCCACTGAAGTATATGACACCCCTTCCCGACTCTGACTGCTGTAGGTGGAAATGAGTGGGCACCACAGCCCCCTATTCTTCCTCCTCTGTGTCAGTTAGGGTCCCTATGGGAAGCAGATGGCTCACGGAAGCTGAGCACTTGAGGGAAGGCCCATAATAGGGCTGTTCACAAAGGTAAGACTCCCAGGACCTGCAGGACCTAGAGCCAGGAGGAGGGAGTTCCACAGAGGGTCAGTTTATGAGGCAAATGATCTCTGAGTGTAGGGGTGGGTGCTCGTAGGGTGCCGTAATGATGTGACAGGGAGGAGGAGAAGGGCGACTTCTCCAGGCTATGAGCACCTCTTGTTCGAGAGCAAGGAGTCTGCCGGTGAGGTTCACAGGTGGGCCTTCATGCGGAAGGTGGAGCAAGACAGAGTGGATCAGCAGGGGCAAGGGAGAGAACCCTCATTGAGACTGTCCTTTTCCCCCAGTTTGCTGTCCATGGACTTCCTGGGTTGGAGCAGTGACAAGTGGAGGAGAGGAGAATAGGGCAAGGAAACTTTCCTTTGAGGGAAAGTGTTGGAGCTGTTTCCAAGCTTGCTGGGTCTAGCGGATGTGTATAGCTGATTCCTTCTTCCCTAAGAGGCACTTTGGGGAAGCTCTTTGGAGATCCTTGCCCCGCATAATCACCAAGGAGCAGTAACCTTTCCCTGAATAGGTGCTTGGCTCCCTTCTCAGTCCTGGGTATTGCAAAAGGCCTTCAGCTTCTTTCTAGGGCCCAACATCTAGGAGGTATCTTCTAGGCAGGGTATATCTCAGATGAAGTCCACACACTTACTTTCCTGAAAAAAACCAGAGTGCCCTGGAGGCCACTTCCCTTGGCTGTACTGACTGTGCTGCCTATGAACACATTTTCCTTTAGATCAGGACTGGAGAATCTTTTTTCTGCTAAGGGCTATTTGGATATTTATGACACCATTTGCAGGACATACAAAATTGCCAACTTAAAAATTCACTCTCTGTATTTAGTAAAACATTTAATTATTATATAATTAACTCACCCTTAAAGTGACGATTGCCTTAGCTGCTTAGATTAAATGATCATGTAGGCCTTGTATGGTCTGCAGGCCAGATGTTCCTTACCTCTGCTTTGTATTATTTAAGTATAAATCAAACACCAGTTTTCCATGTCTCCCCAATACAGTAGACCCGTGTAAAACTGCCTGAGAAGTCTCCTTCGGAATCCTCATTCCTGGATTGCCTCACGGCACACTAGTTTTCTTTACTGGTCTTCTTTCAATATCTGAAGACATTTTCCTTGTCTCCCCTACCATACTGATAGACTGTGGTGGGTGGACGGCTCAGATCCTAAAGGACATCTAGACATCCTTGGAAGGTGTGATAGCCGTGGATGTGTAGCCTTGTCTGAAACTGAGGTTAAAGAAGTCTGCCAGTCTGTCACATGTGCTTTGTGACATTAAGTTATCTAACCTCTCTGCGCCTCAGTTTCCTCACATATACAGTGGAAAAATGGTAACTTGTTATATTTTGTGAGGATTTAGTGAGTTTATGTAAGGCTTTGGGTACAGTGCTAAAATATAGTAAGCGCTCAATAAAATGCTGTTGATATCAGTAGTGTTTTCCTTTTTTAAAAATCTGACTGGGAGATGGCTATAGCACTTACTTCCTCCTGGATTAATTGTCTGTTTGGTCATTGTCAGTTCTGTTTCTCTAGCATGTGATTTCTACAAGATAGTAACTTCTTTTGTTCTCTTTTGAGTCTTTTGCACCTTGATTAGGGTTGGGCACATACAGATACTTGGTAAATATTTGTTGAATGAACGAATGTTCTGCTTCTCATCTATCGATGTTTTCAACACTTCAGGTGTCTAGCACAGACTCTACCTTCATCCCATTCATTTAACCTCCAATATACATTTATTTTATTATGTTATAATATACGTAATGTATGTATGTATGTATGTATGTATGTATGGTATGTGTGTACATATATATGGGTACCTCCTGGTACCCATAAATACATGCCAGGAGATAATGGTGAGAGCCAACGTGGGGGCATGGTGGCACAGTGGACATTGTAGACTCTGGATATAAATCCATCTGACTTGAATCCTGTGTAGACCACTCAGCAGCATCTGTGACATTGAGCCTATGGCTGTACACAGTGATATACATAAGGGATTTGGGACCTGCGCCCAGTAGGTGTTCAATAATGCAAGGTTTCTGCCAAGCCATAACAACTGGGCAGAACAGTTATCACGTGGTATCCTCTCCCTCAGGCTGTAGAATTGAGGTGCTCTTGGTCACTTATTCTCTGCTCTCCTAGAGCTGGGTCGTAGACATAGCGGCTGTCACCTCTCCATTCAGATGATCTCAAGGAAGGGTGTCTTAGTTACTTTTTCGTTGCTGTGACAAAATACCCAATATCTACAGCTTAACAGAAGAAGGATTTATTTTAGCTCACAGCTTCAGATGGCATCAGTCCATTACAGACAGCTGGCAGTGGTGGAAGGACGTGGTGGAGGTGTAGCCAGAGGAGGAGCTGCTCAAGGTGTGGCAGACAGGGATCCAAGTGAGGAAGGTCGGGGTTTAGTGTAAACCCACATCCTGCCCTAGTAATCCACTCCTTCCAGGTCAAGCCACAGCGTTTTGCCTCTTCCAGCAGGCCCCATTTCTTAACAGTACATGGTCCTACAGGTACTCCACAGTATTCAAATATATGAGGCTGGAAATATTCCAGATTCAAACCTTAACAAAAGACCTTCACGGTGATCTCTGCAGCCAGTGCTGGTATCAGGCCCTGCTTTCTTGCTATCCTCCGTGTTGCCCTGGCATTATACTCTTAAAATGTACCTCATCTGGGGCTGGGGATGAGGCCTAGCATGCAAAATTTGGCTCTAGGTTGGATCCGTAGCAGTTTTTAAATGCCCCTCATCTGCCTGCCTTTTGGGCACTCCTCTGCTCTAGCCAGACATCTCCAACTTAATAATTAACCTACTCAGCACATTGAAAATATTTGCTGGCACCCAGAGCATTGCTTGGCTGGGCCAAGAGAGCCAGGCAAGACACCTGTCTTCAGGGAGTTTGCCATCCCACAGGGGCCTCGGATGCCTGCCCCACTTGCAGCCAGGTAAGCAGGGGCAGTGTTGTTACCAGCCCATCAGTGGGTCATGAAATGAACTTAGTGGGTCATGACCAGCGTTTTCAAAGAAATTAAATGGAGCATAATAGAAACACCACAGGATGTAGCACACTCGTAGTAAGGCAAGTGTTTCTTACAAACTCTTCTTTCTGTCTGATATAATTGATTGGTTTTGTGTATGCTTATGTGCGATATATATATATATATATACACATATATATACATATATATGTGTATATATATATATATTATATATGGTTTTTAGATCATGGCAGAAATATTTGGGAAACACGGACATAAATACATGAGTGGTTGAAGATGTAACTTGCCTAGTATGCTGAAGGCCCTGAATTCAATTCTTAGTACTGGGAAAAAAAAAAAGTACGTAGAGCATTCATCCTTGGGAATCAGACAGCACTTTTGAAAGAGTAACGTCTAAGTAGGACCTGGTGTACTGGTAAAAGCTTACCAAACATCAGGCAAGAAGACTAGAGCTATCCCACTTTAGGCAGAGAGAACCAACTATAAATGTCAACGTAGGAGAGGGGGAGAGAGAATAAATGAAACAAAAAGAAAATAGAAAAATTACATTTTAGTTGTCCCACAAATGAGGAAACACGTGGATTTCTATCTCCATGCCTTCCTGGGGCACGTGTCCTCCCTCCTGCACTCCCCTATTCTCTTATGTCCCTTCTAAATATGACTGCCACTCTAGCCCAGCCTCAAGCCCTCGCCAGTGGCCGTGTAGGGTCAGCAGGACAGGCCATCCTGTCTCCATTTTACAGGAGGGAGACTGTTGCTCAGCAGAGAGGCAGGTCAGGCATAGGCTGTCACAGTTGTAAGTGGTGGGATGAGAGCCCTCATCGTATTTTCATCTCTCTGCAAAGGTATTTTGTATTGTGTTGAACCTTGAACATATGATATACCACTGATAAAGTCAGTAAATACCCTTTCGGTATGAGTGTCACATGTTACACCTTGCATCTCCCGTATGATTGGATATCTATCCTGAGACCCAGAAACGATGTGGCTTTCTTCCTGCCTTGGAATATGGCATTAGGGCCCGAAGAAAAGACCTCTATAAGCCAGGCCCGGTAGTGTGGGCCTATTAATATATTAATCTGGGAGGCTGAGGCAGGAGGATTACAAATTCGAGCACAGCATGGGCCACTTAGTAGCTTTGTGGGGCCCTGTTCTAAAAACAAAAGAAAAAACTGGGTTAGGGGTGTAGCTAAGTGTGAAGGCCCTATGTCCATACCTAGTACTGAAAGAAAAAAAAGAAGGAGTCATAGTAGCAAACCCTTCTGTTCATCTGTGTCCTTCTCCACTTGCCCTCCCGTCACTACTTGCTCCTGTTCTCTCTCGTAACTTCTAGAGGCGCTTTTCCTTCTCACCTGGTTATCCTTCACCTTTCTCCCGTTCTCTTCTTTCCTGTCTCCACCATGCCCTGGTGCCTCACTCTCCAGTATGCATAGTGGGCTGCTCGCTGCTTGATAAGGGCACCTCACCCGCCACTCCATCCAGCAGAGCTCACGGGACTGGCCAGTTCCCAGAGAGGGTAGCAGGGCTGCTTTCTGATGAGGGACAGCAGAGAGATGCCTGCCATGGACTTCTGGCTTGTTGGTCTTTGGGTTTTTGAACCTCTCTAGGGAAACACTCTTCACAGTTGGGATAGGAACTCTCTCCACCCCTGAGGGAAACAGTGGAAGAGCGAGGCAGACTAGCCAGACAGACTGTGGGTAAGAGAAGATATAAATCCTGCGCTAAGTGTGGGCCAGAGTCCTGGGCACCTTGCTGGCACCTCCTGGGGCTGCGCCTCCCTGTGCCGCCTCGGGAGGCTGGCTCTCTGCCCTGTGAGTCACAGACTCTGTGGGGAGTGATCTATTTGCTGCTAAGCACTTGTCTGTGGCTTCTAAGAGCTGGAGCCATTTACATATAGGAATAGCAGTCATCTCTGGCAGGGGAGCCCCATGCCCAGCACCAGGCCAGGGCCTCAGAATAGGTCTTTCTATAGAGGCTGGGCAGACAAGGAGCACAGAGGAGGCTCTGCACGTGATTTGGGGTGCAGCTAACCCTGTTGGAGCAGGATCTGAAGCAGCCAGACAGGGCTTGTCTTGGTCATCCTTATGCTTGGAAGGAACGGCCAGGTTCCTTGGCAGTGGAGTCTTCTATCCTTCACGTCGTCCCGTCTGTTTGTCTGACCCCCTCACATAGACACATACAGTCTCCACAGGAGAAATGTCATTGACAAAGGTTACAAAGAAAATAACATGATACAAGAAGTAAATATAAAAATGGGTCAAATAACAATTATTATCTTCAGCAGGAGTCCTCCGGTCCCTCTGACAGTTCTTAGACAGTGGTCTACAAACAATCCTCTCTTAGCCATTATGAGAGTATTTGGTGTTCCTCGAAACTCAACATCATCTTGGAAGCCCCAGACAGTGGGAGGAAAGCCCCATAATGGGTACTTCCTCCTGTTTGCTCTTCTGATTGGCCATTGTCCTGAGAGGGTACTGCATCAAGAACATACGATCTCGTGTACCTGAAAACTGGGGTTTTAGTCCTGATCTCACCGCTTGCTACCTCTGTGATGTAGGGCAAGGCAGCTAACCTCTCTGAGACTGAATTTCTTAATCTGTAATATGGAAATAAAAATACAGATATCACAAGACTGAAGGAAAAATTGAGATGATGTTTTAGAAAGTACATTATAAACCCGAAAGTACTGTGCAGATGTTTTTTTTATGTATTATTTATCTCCCCTGATAGAATATAGACTCCAAAGGGGTGGAAACCTTGGTTTAGTTTGGTCAGGTTTGGTTTCGTATTCACAAGGTCTCATTTTATCATCCAGGCTGGTCCTTACACACCTATGTAGCCTAAGCAGGTCTCAGATTTAAAGAAATCCTCCTGCTTTAGGTTCCTAAATGCTCTGATTACAGGTATGTATTGCTAATCATGCTCAGAGGAGAGAGGAACTAGTTCTGCAAACAGAAAGCAATGAAATGGTGCCAGGAGGTCCTTGCTTGCTTAGAAGAACTTTGAATTTAAATAGATTGACTTCTCCAATCAAAAAGCATAAAGTGGTTGTCTTAGTTACTTTTTCATCACTGTGACTCAAAAAGCCAACATGCATAAATTAGGGGAGGAAAAGTTTCATTTTAGCTCACAGTTTCAGAAGGTCACAGTCCATTCATGGGCGACTGACAACAGTGGAAGTACATGGCAGAGGCAAAGGTGGAGGCAGCTCCTCACAGTATTGCAAACAGGAAGCCAAGTCAAGTCAAGTCAAGACCCAGAAGGAAAGAAAGAAGTAGCATATATCCTTCCAGGTCCTGTCACAGTGATCTGCCTCTTCAGGCGTCAGCCTCAGTGTTTCACCCCTTCAAGGTTTAAGACCCACTATGCGCTTGTAGTCTAATCCACATGCCTGCAGTCTGTAATCTGCCACATGCCTGTAATATAATCCACCTCTCCAGACCAGGCTCCAATCCATTAACAGCACATGGGTCCATGGATAATCCGTAACATCCAGATACTTGGCACTTTTGGGGGACATTCCAAATCCAAGCTGCAGTAGTGACTGAATGGCTTTTAGACACAAGACCCAAACATAAGCTGTCTATGAGACTAGCCTCAGCTTAAAGGACACTCACAGAACGAAGTGAAGGGATAGGAAAAGATACTGTAAGCAACTGGAAACCAAATGAGATGGAGAAATGGGCTAGTTCTGAGCCTGCCATAGTGTCTGCAGAGCCGCACAGAGTTCCTGACCCAGGCTGTCCTCTAGATCCTTGTTCATGATTGGCTGATCACTTGGTGGAGGCAATGCATGAACCTGCCAGCTGGACATCTGCTTCCGTGGCCATGCTGAGCCAGTGGGGCCCCTGTGCTGGGTGGGACTTGGGGACAAGGAGCTTCTCTGGCAGGATGTAGAGAAGCCCCTTTGCAGCATGAAGAGCGACGTAACCGTCAAAGTTCTCACTTCTCAGTTTTACTCATCTGCCCGTCTCTGGAGGAGTATCTCAAGGAAAGGTGGACAATAAGGTTAGATAAAAACAATCAGTTACACACCAAGCCAGGAGGACTGGAGCCTGAAGTAATCCTAGCAGGCTGGGGGATGGAGATCTTGAGGAGTGTTCCAGAAGTCTGGCGGCCTTCTTCCCATGAAGGCACGAGGGGCTGAGAACACAGCTCTCCCCTCTTGTTTACTAAGTACCACTTTGAGCTCCAGCTGTGCTCCCCGCCCCTTGCCTAGCATGTGGCTCATTACTCTTCATTTTCTGCCTGGAACACTTTCTCCTTCCTTCCTTCCTGAACCCCAGCTCGTGGCGTGGGCTGTGGAGCCTTTCTTGACTACTCCCAAATGCTCAACTCCCTTTCACAGACGTACATTGGGCAGCAGGAGCCACATCCTTCTGTGTCCACTGTATTCTGTGTGTGGATCCTCCATACTGTCGATCACTTTTTGTTGATCCTCTGCGACTCCAGTGAGCTGAAAATTCACTGGGAGATGATGGGCCCTGCTATAACCCAGCACCATGTGCCAAAGGCTGGGTTAGATGCTGTGTGCATATGTAAGCACATTTGATTCTCCCGACTCCCAGTAAGGCTGATTATGTTCTCCCCTTTTCTCAGATGTAGAAACGAAAGCTGTCCAAGATCTCAGTGTTAGTAACTGATGTGGTAGAGCAAGAACTAGGGACTAGTTCCTGGCATTAAAAACGTATTCCTTAGGCCACTTGCGCAGTGTAGAGAGGCTGGCTTTGGGTCTAGTGTACCGAGATCTGGGAGGACTCTCATTTTGATGCATCAGACACCAGAGGAAGCTGATCACATTGTTCCCTAGTCCTGGTCATGACCCAGGACCTCATTCAGTTTCCTAATCTGGCAGCTGCTAGGTGACTCTGGGACACACGAGTTGAGGAAAGACCTCCGGAGCCTTATAGCTTGAAGAACTAAGGGACAAGGAGGAGATCTAGTCAAGACCAAAGTTAATTTCCCACGTAAACTGCTTATCTGGGTCATCCAGCACAGCTGCCAGGTTCTGAGTCTTGGCGAGCTCGTCTGTGAAATGGCTAATGATAATGCTGGCTTCGTGGCACTGTTGTGAGGATTAATGCTGGTGGATCATATATGGAAATTGTGACATTAGAATATTGCTGCATTCCCATAGTGGGAAATAAACACAGAAGAGTGTTTTGAGATGTACCTTTGACCTGGAAGGCTGAACCTTATGCCCAGTCTACTGTAATATAATCCCATGTGAATTTCTTTTCTGTAAACAGCTAAACTACACTGTATGGCCACATGTGGTTGTCCCTTTGTACCTTGCACAGGGCACCAGTACAGCGACAGTTGTGGGTACTTTGTCTTAGATCATCTACCCTCTAGGGTGGGGACACCCTGTGGCATTGCCTTTCATGCCTCTTGAACTTTCTTCTGCTCACCAGAAGCCTTCCCAGGGTGTGTCATTGAGTGGGTTTCTGTGGGTCAGACTTGGATCACACACCTGCCCCCTGCCTGACTTCCTCCCACCAACACTGATGGAGGACCCACTGCAAGTTGGGCTCAGATCTGGCTCAGCCCTGATGCTGTGGCTGATGGCTGAGGCAAGCTCACCGACAGTTTTGTGCGTTTTGATTAGTGCTGAGGCTGGTCAGGACTGGGCTGGCTGTTAGCAGCATTGTTGGTTCACCCTAGCCTCCTGTAACGGTAATAGCTGAAATGCCCGTATTTGTTTTCCCTTCCCTCCCCTTGGGGTATAATTACCTGCAGGGAATGTATTCACGTGTTCAAGAAGGAACATTTACCGAGTTCCTGGTATGTGCCAGACACTGTGAGGAGTGCACAGAGATCAGTGAGCCCACATCATGGCAACAGAAGGCTCGGGACACGTGAGCAGATCTGTCACAGGGCTGCTGTGCTCATACCCTCCCTGAGCCAGAGGCCAGAGGGGCCAGCAGGGGTGGCCAGGACCAGAGCATGCCCCACAGTGTCTGTGCAGGAATGGACAGGGAGTCTGGACCCTTGGGCAAGGGAGTGGAGTGACAGTGGCAGGTCTGTAAAGCTGAACAGGTAGCATGTAGCATGGCTGGCTGTGAGTGGGCTTCTGTGGCCTGTGCCCCCCAGGCTCTCCCTGGGTTCCCACTCAGCTCCTCTCTGTCCACAAGTGGGCATCCACAGGGACAAGGGGACCCAACCTCCTTTTACCTCCCTGCCGTCTACCACCCTCCTCAGGCAGCTAGCTTGATTGGATTTTTAATGTAATTCTCTCCTCCTCTTTTGTATTTACATAATGATAAGTCTAATAAACAGTTGTCAAGAAGATGGATGAGGGCCCTGTCTTTTGGATTTCCGGACAGATTTGGTCCTGTATGAAACTCACCAAAGCAGAGGCTTTTCTGCAGCTAATGAAAGGTAATCACTGTGAGGCCTGGCTGGGTTTCTCTTGGAGTAATTGAAAAGAGCGTGAAACTTGGAATCACTGTGTCTGGATTTGGGTCCTGGCCGTGCCACTCCTGGACTGAGTAAACTTCTTGAGCCTCAGTTTCTTCATAAAGTGGGACGAATAATGCTTGCCTTGCCCACTTCACAGGAGCTTGTGAGAAAGCACTGTGTCGGTGTAGCGCATTCTCGGTACATGCGCTCCCAACCACCATCCTCCCTTCCACGCTTCTGCGTGTCCAGGAAGCACAGTGGGCACAGATGGCAACACATCACTCTGATGTGGGATGGAGGAAGGGCAAGGGCCATCATGGGCCCTCAGCAAACATCAGAAAACCTAGGTTCTAGCTTCAGCTGTACTCTTGGTTTACTGTGTGACTTTAAACAAGTTCTTTGCCCTCTGAGATGAAGCATTGTGCCCTGCAGAGAGAGATTTGTGACCTGGCATCTAGTTTTCCTGCAGCTGAAATTGTCTGCACTCAGTGGGCAGGGGAGGGTGAATCGTCATGCTCTGTGTTTCAGGAGATGCTTGGGGTTCTATGTGCAGGTGAAGAGAGGCTGGACATGGTGCTTGCTTTGGACAGAGAGCTGAGAGAAAGCAGACAGAAGTCAGGGACCTTTGTGCTGTGTAGCCTGTTCTTATTGGCTGTCCTCGTACTACTGAGCTTTTTTGCCTTCTTTAGTAGGTTGCTGGCCCCCAGCAGCCAGCCTGGAAAGCAACCTGCCCACCTCCTGTGGCCCAGCACTCACTCCCACCCCTGGCTTCCCTTTCTTCCCCGCCATCTGCCTTTCTGTTTCCAGGTACCTCCTCAGGAGTCTCTTGCAACATTCCTTGAGATTTCTAGCATCAGTTTTGTTTTGTTTTGTTTTGTTTTTGCTTTGCTTTGTTTTGTTTTGAGACGAAGTCTTCCTCTGTAGTCCAGCAGCTGGTCGTGAACTCATTATGTAGCCCAAAGTGGCCGCAAACTCGTGGCAATCCTCCTGCCTTGCCTTCCAACGTGCTGGGATTACTGGTATGCACCACTGTGCCCATCTTTAGCGTCAGATCTTTGGCCTGTGAGAGGTCATGAGTACAGTGCTTGAGAGCGTTTTCCACTTTGGGGTCAGAAATCAGGCATAGAAGTCTAAGTCCTGTCACTCACTGGCTGATCTTGTCAAAGTCCTATAAATGGAGCCAGTATCTCATTTTCTCATACAGAACAAAGAAATGCTGTAGTTTTTTCCTGATTTAAAATGGAATCTCCAGGCTCTTTCCTGGACAGAACTTGGAATTTTCTCCCTAACATAGATGACCTTGTGTTTGGGTTTCCTTGAAAATAGAATCAAGACCAAGACGCGGGTGATTGCAGGCTGCAGATATGAGTGAAACAGAAGGGCAGAGGGGCCAGTAGTGGGAGCTTAGCAAACTGGTTATTCTGAGAAGTGAGAGGCGCTCAGTCCTTGGAGACTTCTGAGAACTGCATTGCACGCCTCAGAATTGCTATCCAGAGGACACTGAGCCCACAGCTCTGGACTTTGGTCTTCCATTGGCTGTTCCTGGCATTGGACAAAGCCCTAAAGAGCAAAGCAGAGTGGCCTGGAGGCCTAGCTGGTGTGGCCTTAGGGCAGACCTGGGCATCACAACACAGCAACACAACAGAGGTATGGTATGGTCCCTACAGTCAGCCACACTATTCGATTCTCTACTGAATGTTTTCATACTCTTCCTCCCCCACTGTACAAAATGGTGGGTGCCCCAGGGCAGGGGTGTGTATCTATTTGCCCATTACTGTGCCTAAGTGTGCCTGGTGTGTAATAGACAATGGTGCATGTTTTAGTGAATGGATGAGCTAACCAAAAGGGAAATTACACATAAAATTCCTTGCACAGGACCTGGTGCATACTGAGCACCTAATGAAGGTTCACTATTTCTAATCAAATTATGTGTGTGTGGCTCAAGACTCTTGGTATCCAGGTATGCAAAGCACAGTGGCATGTTTCTCTTACACCCCAAGTCTGCTGGACAAGGTAAGTCTCAGACTGAGAGTCCTGGGAGAAGTAGCAGCCCTGTGTGAGGCAAGGTGATCTGATGATTATTGGCAGCAGGTCAAGCTCTGTATTTCGCTGGCCCTCCACCCCCCATGGCCCTGATGGGCTGACTGATGGGGCCACCTGAGTCCCACCCTAGGGAACTCTTGTCCTTGCTGATTGTCTGCCAGAATAAAGCTGTTTCCCATGTAAATGGCAATTTCTGCTCTTCTCTCAGAAACTGGAAGACTGAATTCCAGCCACGTGCAAAGAAGCAGTGCGCTTAGAGGTCCTGGAGCCACGGCTTCCTAGAGCCATAGCTGTGGGGTCCCCCTGTTGGGCTCCCTGAGGCCCAGGACTGTAGAAGCAAGCTAGCCCCTGGCTGCCTGTCATCTGCTGGGGATTACAGTGCCATTTGTTCTAATTCTTGTTGACATTTCATTTCACACGCTATTAAATGAACCTCTCCAGAAGGGATGAGAAAGAAGTTTGCTTTGGCGAGAGAGGAAAAGTAATGTATGCTCTGGGGTAAAACGAGGCCTTGATTTATTGCTGTGATAAAAACCAGAGTAGATGTAGAGCCGGGGCCCAGCCCTGGGGAGCTAGGCCAAGGGTTTGGGCACGGGCCCCTGAGGGCCTGCTCAGCATCACCGTGAGCAAGGTGTGGTAGGGCCTCAGAGGGACCCCACAGGCCACAGGCACCAAACACAGACTTGATGTGACCCACTCGTGGGGAGCCCAAAGTCATTCCACTACTAGGCTGTTGGCTGTCCTGGATGGAGTTGGTGAGAAAAAGCAGAAAATAAGTCATGCGTCAGGTTTTATGTGTGAAGTTGGGCAGCAACTCTGTGGGGGCTCTGCTCTGCTTTTCAACTCTGAAAGTACGGCAGCTGGAGCATAGCTGCGTGGCTCACAGGACACCTTCTCCTCCTTCCTGGCCCTTTCTCTCCCCTCGTCTCTCCCCTCTGCCTTCTTGTTTGTCTCGGGGAAGTCTTTGTTGAGCACCTACTCAGTGCCAGGGGCCGAGGACCTGAAGTCCAGAAGGGCAGTAAGCAGGGCAGACAGCCCCTGCTTTCTGGGGACTTGTATGCAGAAGGGCAATGTGAAGCTCTTCCACCAGGTTCAAGTCCTTGACTGTCGTGAGGGCCACCTCGGTGTGGAAGTGGAGTCGGGCTGGGGAAGATAAAATATGCCGATCTTGAGAGTTCTCCTGTTATTGGTGGGGGGTGCAGTTGATCCTCAGCAGTTTTTCACATCTTCCTAGATGATGATAATGTCCAGCAGGATTGAGAAGGACTGTATGGACAGCATGGTCAGTGCTGTGACGCAGGATTCTAAACTGCTCCGAGAGGTTGAAACCATGGTTGACACCCGGTCGGGGGAGGCTTGGAGGATTCCCTGAGGCAGAAATGTTTGGCTTGAGATCAAGAACAAGAGTGCAGATTTTAGTGGTCTGCTGTCAGTCTCCTGAGGCTCTTGCTGAAATGCAGGTTCTGATTTGAATCGGCAGGTCTGGGTAAGGCTTGTGGTTCTGATAGGCTTCCTGCTACTGCCAAACTCCATTGGCCTCGGGACTGTACCTTGAGCAGCCGTCGTCTGAAGGATGATTAAGAATTGCCCGGGCAATATGGTACAGATACAGCACTGGAAACTGCAGGGTGCTGTGTGGCCCAGCCCCTTGGCTCTGGGCCCCTGAGTTTTTGACTTGACAGTTTCTGTCTCTCCACACAGCACAGCTGACCCTGCTTCAGCCTAGGTTTGCCCAACCCTAGGACACTGTTCAGAGGAGGGAAATGCCAGCCTCTCAGTGCTGACTGTTCCCTCTTCAGCCTCCCTCATTTCCAGTCTTGAACGTGCCACTCCTGTGTCCACGTTGTGCACAGTGTGACAACGTGTTGGTAAGAAATGCAGACTGCTTAGCTTTATGTGTTCTTACTAGATGTGTGGTCAAGAGAAGTATTTACTCTCTGGATCTCAAAGTCTTCATCTGTAAAATGGGAGAATGGAATATTAAATGAGTCGATACCTGTCAATTATTTAGCCTGATTCCTGGCATATATCAAGTCCTCATTAAGTATTGGGTATTTTTTACACACACACACACACACACACACGCACACACCCCTATCTTTTATTTGGATACTGCCTGTCCTGCTTTGGAACCCACTTGGGAAAACTTCCCTGCCCTCATCCCGCCTGTCTCCGTGGCTAGCTGGGCCCTTGCCATGCTGCAATGTGCCTGTGTGGCTCTCCTTCCTGTAGGTGTTACCTTGTAAGCCTTCTCTGCTCAAGATCCACGGTGCTCCATCTCATGTCAAGTCAAAGAAGACAAAAGTCTTTCTTCTGACCAGAGCATCTGCATTTCCTCTCAGTTATAGCTGTTACTTCCCTTGTGGTCCAGTCATAGTGGGCTCTGCTAAGTATGTTCTTGCCTCAGAGTCTTTGCAGTTGCCACCTTATCCAAGTTTTTGTTAAGATGTCTGCTCATCAGAGAGGGTTTCTTCGGCACCATAGATAAACTTTTCCCTTCCACTGTTACGCTTCATCCTTTGTTCCTATGTTATTCCCCATAGCTCTCATCACTGTTTCCTGTTTACCTCTGATTACCTTGTTCCTTACCTCCCGAAGAATGGAGGGAGTATCTGGTTTGCTTCTGTTGCACATTGACTGCCAGCCTGGCGTGTGGAATTTGTGAGGAAGGGTAGGTTCCAGGTTCTTACATGAACTAGAATAGTTTGGCAGCAAAAGGCACTTAGTACATGTTGAAAGAATGAACAAATGGACACACAGGCAAAGGGATATTTCCTAGACTCAGCTCAGACACTGCCGGAGGGTATCTCTTTACTGTCTGTGGTCCTGGATGCCCTGGGCTAGGTTGGATGGTTTCTAAGGCTCCTTCCGTCAGGACAGAGAAGTAAGCTAAAGTGTTGAGAAGGTAAGATGAAGGCAAACCTAGGGAAACTTGGAGTGTTGGACTTGGGGCCGTACCTCCGTTCAGAAGGCTCCAAGAAGCCACAGAAGGTTGTAGAGTAGGATGGTGGCCTGGTCAGCGCGGTACTTTAGAGAGGCTCACTGAACAGAGCAGGCCACGTGGTGGGGTGGGGGCTCTGGTCCCTTCGTCTCAGCTTTCTCTTCCTGGAGTGTGGATAGGCAGCCCAGGCATGGTGGGAAAAGCTGGCTGGAGTTTCTAGGCTGGAGTTGACCCCAAGGTAACCTGACCCCTTTTACTTAAACATTCAGAGAATAAGCCTGGCCTTGTTACTGCCCCTGGTCGCATCCCCAGATGGGTGCACCGTCAGGCCCAACTGCAGCCTCTTGCTCAGGATTGTCAGGATGAGAGAGAACGGCTCTGAGAGGGATGCACACTTTGTGGAACAGCCAGAGTTGTGGAGATTGCTTGTGTTCCGTTGACACAGCAGACATCCTTTTCATCCTCTGGGAGAAACCAGCAGCCTTTGTTGGACAGGCTTTACTGCCTTCCCCCAGGGACTCTAATGACCCCAGTGTGGTCAGTGGAACAGAACAACCCTGGGGGCTGGTCATTTCTCCACAGAAGCAACGCAGGTGCTGGTGTGCCTATGGGGTGTGTGCCTGGGGTGGCCAGAGAGGTTACTGTGCCTGTTTCCAGGAAGGGAACGTCCTGAGCCTCTGGGAACTCAGACTCATCTTGCCATGTCCACAGTGTCCTCATCCTACCCTTTCCCTCCCTTTCTGTCCTCTCTCGGAAACCCGCCCCTTCTCCCTCTCAAACCCGCCCCTTCTCCCTGTTCCCCGTCTCAACAAGTGACTGCTCCAAACAATGAAAATCTATCCACATCTGTCTGCTGATTGTACCTTGCAAGTGTGTTTACATCTGCTCCTGCCTTCTATTTCAAATCCTTATCATCTTTCAGGCAGAATGATTCCACTGATCTCCCAGCTGGTCCTGTCTTCGGCCTCGCCCTTTCCAACCATCTTACGATGAGTTGCAAGAATCACTCATTAGCCATTCATGCATTCAGCATTTACTGTGTGACTCATGTGCCAGGAGATGTGCTAGGCACCAGAGACACAACCACAAGCGGGACATCTGGCAGGGCCTAGTGGAAGAGGCAGTGCCCTCAGGTCACGTGAATAATGCCGGAATTCCAGTTGGAATGGGAGAGCCATGATGGGAAGGGAAGGAGAAATGGGAGTGTTTCGCAGAGGGTGCTAACCTATTCAGGGCTAGGAGCAGGGGAGCGGGGAAGGTCTGGGGTAATGACATGGATGCGGGCCACAGGCTAGTAGGTCTTTTGGCAGCCCTTTACTCACAGAAACCTGAGTTCCTGGGTGGATTGGTAGCATCCTCCCATTTGGCTGTGCTTTACTGTCCGAGCCTTGGCGACATGCCTTGCATGGCTTAGTAAGACCAAATGACCCTGTCAGCCCGCTGCTTCCTCGTCTCAGTGTCTTTGCTCTTGCTGTCTCCACTAGAATGACTTTCCCACCCTATTGTCTTGGGGACTATACTTGTTCTTTAAAACTCATCTCCCTTCTCCAGGAAGTCTCCTTGATCCTCACAATTTAGCAGTGCCATCATACCTGTCTGTTCGGAGGTCAACTTTCACCTGTACCCTTCTTCCTTTATGGGAGTCCTCTGCTCACTGGTGCTGACACATTGAAGGGACTGGATAAGGCTGAGGTAGGAGCAGCGCTGCTTCCAGGATCCCAGCTGTGGAGTGAAATCTCCCTGAGGGCATAGCCAGTCTTCAGACTTGGACCCCACCATCTCCTTACCAAAACATAAGTACTATAACTAAAATACGTACCTTCGGTGGGCATTCTGTGAGTGCATGCAAGTGTGTGTGTGTGTGTGTGTGTGTGCGCGCGCGCATGCAATCAGCAAATTTATGGGAACCACAAAAAGCACAATTTATCAGAATAAGATGTTTCTGTGTTTTCTGCATGAATTATACAGAGCAGGCCTGTGCTGTGCATTTTGCTATTTTTATAAACCAGCCTTGCAGAGTTTATTTTCCTTTAGCACATTTGTTGGGATAATGACATGGGGGCATATGTGTGTGGATAACTGAAGAGTGATTGGGGTGGTGGGGGGGAGTGTTGTGTCATTCTTGCAGATCGGAGCAGGGTCAGGATTTTAGAAGGATGCTCTCACACTTCCTGGGTCTGCAGCTGGGGCTCCTGACCCCCTGCCCCTCTTCCACAGACCTCAGCAGAGAAAGCTTGCCCATCAGTGTGCAGCAAAGAAACAGTTCCACTCTGTGCCAAGATTGGATGAGCTCCTGCCCGTAGGACTTAGTGCAGTTCCTGGCACCCATAAAGGCTAAGCAAAAGACAGAGGTTGTTCCTGTCTTCATCATTCTTGTCTCTAGGATTGTTGCTATTTTAATTATTTAGTATTTCATTATTCTTACCACCAAGTATATTGCCATAATACGACAGATTTGTATCTCCCCAGGGAAAAGGCCGTGCTTTTTGCTTTCTGAGCAGTTACAACCAAATAAGGGTAAGATACCAAAATGATTTTGTTTATGTAGAAATTTCTGTATGTTAGTAAGTAAAAATGAACAATTCAGTTATCTGGGAATAAGGAAAGCAAGTGGCTGCACAAACAACGCATAAGCCAAGAGTGTGGGCTCTAAACTGGATTTGGAAATCTCTCTGCACTCAAGCTGGAGAGCTTGAGGTGGGTCTGGCTGGGCGAGTTTAAAAGGTTTTGGTTGGTGAAGTGTCGGAGGGACCTTGGTGTAAGGTGGTTGAATGTATAAAAGAGCCCCATTGACGTGAGTTCTAGTGATGACATTTCTACGAAAATCTTCGTTGTGAGTTTGGAAATCTGCTTAAAAGCATAGACTTGAGTTTACATACATACCCTATAGTCATGGATGGATGGTTTGGGATTTAAGTCTAGCACCTGCAGTGACCCCTGTGTATCTCATCTTAGAGGCAAAAGGAGAGGACATAGCGTAAGCCGACTGACCTGGCTCAACAAGCAAATAATAAATAGAGCCAACAGTCATGGAGCATGAAACGTGCCAAGCACTGGGTTCTGTGCAGTAGCCCACGTCCCTTTCCATGGGGATATGTTCCATGACCTCCCCTGGATGACTGAGGCCGAGGATGACTCTGAAGTCTCTATACTCTGAAGTTTTCTGTATAGGCATTCCTAAGGTTTCATTTATAAATCAGTCTCAGTAAGAGATTGAAATAATAATAAAATAGAACAGCTATAACAATATACTGTAATGAATTATGTTAGTATGGTCTCCCGCTTTTCTGACAATATCCTGTACTGTGCCCGCCCTTCTTTTGATGATGGTTTGAGATAATACAGTGCCACTGTGAGAGTTGAAGGCAGGTGAATGACCTAAGTGCTGTAACAGATTTAGGCTACTGTGTAAAGGTAACTTGAACACGAGCACTATGATACCTCAAAAGTCTGATAACTGCCGTGGCTACTGACTTACCGGAGGGTGACGTACACAGCACAGATATGCTAGACAAATGGATCACTCTTGTCCAGGGCAGGGTGGCCCAAGATTTCTTCATGCTATCCAGAATGACATGCAGTTTAAAGCTTATGTATTATTTCTGGAATTTTCCACTTAATATTTTCAAGCCATGGTACACTGCAGGTAACTGAAACCTTGGAAAACAAAACCTCAGATAAGGGTAACTACTGTGTATGTACTGGCATATTTAATAATCACAGAAGTCCTGTGAGTTAGGTGCTTATTAGGATCTCTATTTTATGGATGAGGAAACTGAATTATAGCAGGTTGGAGCATTTGCCTAAATTTACCCAACTGATGATGACTAAGCTAGGATACAGACGCAGACTCCGGATTCTATACAAATAGTCACTCCATTATCTGCCTTGCTGCCTCCATTGCCCACACACACAGGTGCAGAGATACATCTGCAAACACACGCACACACACTCCCATACACACTTAGTGGCAGATTTACACCCGCCTTTTCTTTCTTTCTAAGAAAGATAGTGGCCTTTCTAGAACATACAGAAGTCTGGCAGGATGATGATTGATTCACAAATTCTCTGTTGGATACCTTAGGCAACCGAATTCACCTGGGCTGCAAGGCCCTCCTGCCGGGGCTGAGGCTCCTGGCTGTGGCGGGCATCTCCTAACTCTCATCCTCCTGCCCTGATCCCTTCGTATGGACTCAAAACCTGGGTTTGGGCTGATCAGGCATGCCTTTGATTTAGGTACCTCTTCATGAGCCAGAAGTGGAATTGGCTGGGGAATTTGGAAAGGGGTAGGAGTTGGCTCCCCTAAGGCAGATCTTTCCCTCAACCCTGGGAGAGCTGTGCCTGGAAATTAGCCTCTGGTGCGCCTGTCATTGGTTATAAACCATCCCCCAACCCTGCCGTGGCTTGATTATAGGTCTGGAAACCACTGGTTATTGGGAAGATGGCTCTGATTATGGTTCTCACCAGGACAGAGATTGTGAGGAGGAACTGGAGCCCAGAGCACCAGCATGCTGTCATTCATCACACCTGCGTGGCCTTCCCTGCCTCCATGGGTTCCAAAGACAAAAGTGTTGACAGACAGGGGAGGAGCTCTCAAGCCATCTTCTCCACCCCAGGCCTGGCCAGGTCAGTCCACAGCAGCCAACTCTAGGGTACATACACAAACACATGCATACTCACATGCAGTAGACTTGTCCTTGTCCCTTGGGTGTGACAGAGCCTCCACCTCTCCTCTGAACCCGGTCTCCCTCCATACAGCTCTTTGACAGTGCCCACTCCGTTGCCAGGGAGGGTGTTTCATAGCCTGTTGAGTCCCAGCCAGCTCTGCACACCCCCAGGGGCCTGTGGGCACAGAATAAAAATTCATATTAGTAGCTGCCTTCAGAGATGTATAATCAAGAGGGTAAATCTGCCTCTAAAACTCATAAAATGCATCATAAACATCAGAGCCAAAGAGGAAGGAGTTTGGGAGGTCTGTATCTTCCAGGGACGTAGATAACTTGAGAGTGACTATGTCTATAGGATTGAGCTCCTTCCTCTTGGGTGGTTAGAGCAGCTGCCTTTTGTCATACAGAGGAAAAGCCATATGCAAGTTCCTGCACCCTGTTATTAGCAGTCACTTTACTTGCCTCTTTCTGTTGTATTGCTTAGTAACACTGGACAAGTCATCTGTACTTATGTGACTTATTTTCTTCATCTGTGATGTAAGAATTACCCTATGAGTTCGTTGTGATGATGTATGAAATTAAATGAAGTGATATCTGTAAAGTGACCAACAGTCCAAACTTAACCAAATCTTAGCTTTGTTCTGTTTTTCTAAGAGCAGTGTCTTAACAGTTCTCACTTCCTTGAACATCAGAGAGTGCCTGAGAATAGGGGAGGAAGGCGAGAGCAGGAGGTTGCAGCGATGTGCTTCGTGAATGCAGAGTTGTGTGGAACGTTATTTCCATGTGCTTGGAAGAGTGCATTGACCAGAAACCCATTCTGCAAGTGAGGAAGATAGAGGCGTACGCTGGAAAAATATAGTCAGGGCTTCACTGTCTTGGCACAGGGTTAGCCAAAAGAGGGTTATAGCTGGACTGGCCTGACCGTTTCCCAAAACATTCTCCTCTGTACCGTCTTTGAAGGGGGAAAAAAATGGAGGAAAGGATAGAAGAAAGGGAAGAGAAAAGGAGGGAATGAGTTTTCCAGATGCCCCAGGTCAGAAGTGGAGAATTACTGCTTTGCTTTTGCCTCCTCCTTGTGGTACCAGGTTGGACAGGGAACAGAGCACCTATGCTAGCTTGGCGTGCTCCAGCAGCTTACCTTCCACCATATTATCATAGGCAACAGACCTGTCCTTGTTCCCCGAAAGTGACATTTCCCATGGGGATTGTGTGGGTCTCAGCTGCAAATATAGCCGTGGCACAGGCAGGTTTAGCTCAGAGAATTTCCAAGCAGTCGGCTACTTTAGGTGAATTCTAAGACTGTTTCCAAGGCTGTGATTCTATTACCCATGAAGGCCCAATGTGCTCTTCTAGTGGCGTGGATAATAGGAGCAACAGGCAGCCTAGGGCAGCCCGTGCTGAGAGAGAGGAGCCCTATCATGTGTATCACATTGTTCATTTCTTTTAATCTTTGTGAGTATCCTATAGGAGAGTTTCTATCATCATCCCCATTCTACAGAAGAGGAATTTGGCCGTGAAGAAATTAAATGTCCTACTGAGATCCTGTGCTGTCGTACAGCAAAGTTCAGAGTCTGACCCAGTATGTGTAACTAGCTACACTCTGCCATCTCCTTGTTCTTTTTAAATCTCCAGGCCACTTGTTGGCAGGCTTTTAGCGTAAAATGTTATTCCTGGAAGGACTTCCTGCAGGGCCAGCTTTGGGCTGGATGAGTGGACTAGGAGCGCAAGGTTGTAAAACAAAAGACCAGTGTGCTACATACAGCAGGGAAGCACCTTGGAGCTCAAGGACTGTGTGGACAAAGAGGAAACACCATCCATGAAGTAAAGTGATCACAAAAGGACAAACACTTTGTACTACCATTTATATGATAAGCCTTGAAATAACAAATTCATAGAGACAAAAAGTAGGATGGCCGCTGCTAGGTGCAGGGGTGAGATTAGGGAGTTACTGTCTACTAGAGTTTCACTGTAGGAAAGTGAAGAGGTTCTGGAGATGGGTAGTGTTGATGGCAGCCCCACAGCATTAAAAACAAAACCCAAAAAGCTAAGTCCTGATCACAAGCAAAAATGGTGGACAGGTCCAAAGTTGTTTCTCATAGGTAGCATAACAGTACTTCCAATGATGTTGATATCTGAGATCCCAAAATCCATGAAAGCGTTGCTGCCGACTGCCAAGGAGACTTAAGGCTACAGACACTGGTCAGCTCACCCTAAAGTGGGAGAGTAACCTGGGTTAGGTGGGTGGCAGGATGTAATCGCAGGCGCACTTCAGAGTGGTAGAGAGAACTGGAAGAAGTCACAGTGATGCTGTGGGAGAAGGACTCCGCCCTGTGTGCTGGTTTGGAAGGTGGAGGACAGCGGCTACAAGCTGTCAATGTTGCTTCATGGAAATGGGTTTACTGGGCAGGGATGGCAGGGATCCCAGACAGAAGGAAGGACTAGTGGCCAGGAGCCACAAGAAGCCTTTGCCCAGGACTAGATGGGGTGGCTTCTTGATTCATTGGCACAGTCATTGATTATTTTTCCTAACAGCCAGCCTTCACGGATGGCAGCTGGCATCTTCCTTCAGAACTCCAGCTGAACTTCCCAAGCAGGATGAGGAAGTCTTGCTCTGTGGCACGGTGAAGTGACATCTGGTGCAGTGATCTGTGGCCACAGGAATCGGTGCGACCCTCTTTTGGAGTCCCGCTGCAGCTCCAGAGTGCACTCGCTGCTGACACGGAGAGGCTGTACTGCTTGTTGTCACCCCTGTTTTCAAACTACTTTGCTGTAGTACCAAGCCCTGACCAACCCAATGTAACTGCTTTAAAAAGCCCCAAACAGTGAATCGCATCAAATTATCTCTCTTTGTCCTGCATTCCGGCAGCCTTTCTAAATCTGCCTACCTAATTAGCTTCTTCTCCTAACCCAAAATATGATTAAATCTGTATTAAAAATATCTGTGCAGAGTAGGATCAGACACACCTGAGCATTTTCTAAATTTAGTAAAAGGACAATAGGCTCTGGGTTACTTTAATTGGGTGCAGAATTGCTGCAGGAATACATTTTAATTTGGATTTCCAGAGCGTTTCTCCATCTCCTGCCTTTAAATTGCGTAGCAGAGGAAGGGGGAGTGTACTGGGGCCCGTTCATAACTGCTGTCCCTCCCGACTTATCTCGAGCTGAATGAACAATGCGTGTCTGCTGGGGGAGGGGGCAGACAGGCCAAGGTGTCCCGGTTGCTCCACTCGGGGCCCCTGAGCTGGCTTGGACAGGTGAGGAGGCACAAGCAGAATGGAAGCAGCAGTGATGAGATACCTGCAGGGTCTCCTGTCACCCCGCTTCCCCTGGGAGTCCCCAGTAGTGCCTTGTGCTTTCTGGTGCTGTGGGAGGAGGCATTTCCTCTGAGGGGAGGAACATTTCAACCAGGACCTGCATTGCCAAGCCTTGTCCCGGCCCTTGCTGGAAGATGAAGCCTTGCTGCTCTGTAGTGCCACTGATGATAACGACGTCCCCCAGGAGGCGCCAACGTGAGCGTCTTATAAAGGGCTTGAATGAATTCCCTGATTGTACCTGTCACCCTCTGTGGAAGAGGAAGGAAGAGGCTGGGAGGCCCAGGTGAGGTCCCCCTGGGTGCAATCAGCCTGTGGTGCTCCATGGAGAGCAGTGTACAGAGAGGTGGGGGATCCAGCTGAGAACTGAGGAAGTGGCCTGGCCACCTGCAGACCAGAGGTGGCATAAGGTGGGCAAGGTCAAGGGGGTGAGGAGGCCTGGCTTCCCCTCAAGGTTCTCAGCTTCCTGCTGGGCTTATTACACCAGGTGCGTGCAACTGATTTTCAATTTGCAAAGCAAAACAAATTTGCATTAATCAGAAAAAATCCACAGGAAAGACTGTTTGGATTTTAATGCAGCTGCCAGAGCCCTCTGGATTCCAGGTTTATGGGAGACTCTTAACCCTGATGCCTTCGAAGTCTTGCTATCTCTCCCTTGAAACAGTTGCATTTGCAGAACAGAGAGCTCATGCCTGACCTTAGGCTGTGTGGCTTTTTCCTCCCAAATACTGGAAAGCAGGGGCAAGAAGGGGAGTACAGAGGATTGTCCTATCTCACATTGACATTCCTCTCAGGAAGGGCTGCATACAGAGCATAGGGAGGTCTACGTGGGGCTGTTCTGTGGGGTTGCCGTGTAGGCGTGGAGCGGGACACTCAGGGTAGCCTATGAGCTAGGCTCAGCCCCCCCTTCTGAGAACTCTGGCCTTCCAGCACCTGTATTCCAGGCCGGCCCTAACTGAGTGTTGTGCTCACAGAGGGGAAAAGTCATCTGAACCTCAGTTAATGCAGATATGGTCGGGCTGGTGAAGGTGCCTTCTCAAGCCACAGGGATGACTGAGCTTGGTTACTGTTGCTGTCCACAGGACAGAACACTAACCAGGACTGTGCTCAGCGCTCCTGGTGCACTGGAGAGGAGAGGGCAGGGGAGGGTCCTCCTGGAGACTCCTAGCCAGCCGAGGCTCTGAGAAGTCCAGCATCGCAAGGAGCGAGTTGTCCTGCTCTGGGAGCTGTTCCGCACCTAATGAGTGATGACCGTCTCCTTGTGTGTTGTTCACTCATTGAACAGCCATTTGCTGAGCTCCTGCATGGCAGGCACTGTCACTTGGTGATAGGACAAAGAGCACAGCAGGGTAAAATCTCTACCCTCAGGGAGCCTATAGCCCAGCAGGGCCAGACAACCTGCACACACATAAGCAAGAAATAAGGGGTAGTGAGTGCTCTGCAAAGAAAACTAGAGTTGGCAGGTGGAGAGTGGTTGAGGCCTGGCAAGAATTTTGGTTTTTTTTCTGCAGATTGGAAAGGTGAACAGCCCTCTCAAGGAAGCAGGAGGATGAGCCGCTCACTATAAGGGAAATGGGGCACAAGTGCCAGCAGCAGCGGGCCTAGGGCACTGTACACCATTAGGGAGGTGATGTCTGGAAGGGGAGAAGGCTAATCACTTGGGGCCTGGGGGCTGCTGTACCCACACCCACGTCCAACCTCAGCCTTCCTACTGCAATGTTCATAATGTGGAGGTGGTTTCTGGCTCACTTTCCTGAGGATTTCTTGATCCCTAGAGCAGGAGTCTCACTTAAGTCAGTGTTTTTGGTATGTGGCACAGTGCCAGGCATGTGATAAGGGATTAGTGACTGCTTGTTGGGTATATGAAAGAAAAAGGAAGGAAAGACACGTGAAGGAAGAGAAGAGAGAAATGAGTGTGAACTGTGCCGTTTGCGCTGCATCTCGGAAGGTCGGCCTCCGGGTCTCTCCGCCCCCTCTCTGAGGGCACTGGCCCTGCCGTGTCACCTCTGCTAGGGTTAGCAGCACAGGAGGACGCTGGCCCTGAGTCCTGTTCCCAGTGCTGCTTTCAGTTGCTCACTGGCCCCGTAGCCAGAGGGCTTTCCAAAAGTGGGTGATGAAGCACTGTGGCCTTCTCCTCTGAGGTGGGAACACTACGCCAAGGCCTAGAGGCCAAGCCGCGGGGGGAGCGAGAGAGAGAGAGAGAGAGAGAGAGAGAGAGAGAGAGAGAGAGAGAGAGAGAGCGAGAGCGCGCAGTCAGCTGGCTTATGGGGCTCAGCAGCCTGTGGCTCCTGAACCCCAGTGCCTGGTTGGTCCTCCCTGACTCCTGAGCTGGAGAGTCTTCGAAGCATTTCTAACTGACGGGAAGAAACTAGAAGGGCCCCGTTGGCAGGCTGAGCTCAGAGCTCGGAGAGCCTGAGAGGAAAGGAGTGCTGTTTTAGAACTGGGACCGTTCCCAACTCTAATTGAAGTGCCTTTGTCTTGTTCTTCCCTGCCTGTTGCTAATTCTAACAATAGGCAAGAATGGAATGGAAAAGGAAAAAAAAATAAGAATTTCTGGCTTAGAAAATCCATCTCCTTCTACTCAGAGCTAGTACCAGAGGCATAGGTCCTATCAGTATCTTCCAGAAACACTTCTTAGAACCAGGCCTAATTCCTGCAGTGTTCATGTTATTGGCAACACTCAAAGCTTGGGGGTAGGAAGGAAGTCAGCCCTGGAGCGACTCTGAATATCTGGGCTCAAAACTCTTACATGCTAGCTTTTGACTGCCCAGCAAAACCAAAGAAACGCAAAGCCAAGTGACTGGTAGGTCTATAACATAAGAAAGGTTATAGCTGGTACAGTTATGGTACGTGCCTGTAGTTCAGTTGCTTGGGAGGAGGCAGGAGGACTGTAACTTCTAGGCCAGCCTGGGTAACTTAGCAAGACCCTGTCTCAGGCTGAAATAAAGAAGGGTAGATGTACTTCAGTGGCATAAGCCTAGCACACTCGAGGCCCTGGATTTAATATCTAGTACTGAAAAAAAAAATAGAGAGGAGAGAAGCTGAGAGTTGGCCTGAGGGGCCCAGTTCCGGATCCAGGTGCACCAGGTCCTGATTTATGCTCTGATATCACCAGCTGTGTGACTTTGTGAATGTCATTTAGCGTCTGGGCCTTATTGTATTTTTCTGGAAAATGGGGAGATAATGTTAGTTTTTGCCCCATAGAGGTGTTATGAAGAGTAAATGGGAAAATAGAGACAAAGCACTTAGTACGATAACTGGCCACAGTGCATACTCTATCAGTGCCGACTGGTCATTGCCTTTTGAGAGAAGATAGCTGAAGGAAGGAGGGCACAAAGGAAAGAAGGAAAGGAAGGAAAGAAGGGGGGAAGGAAGGAAGAGAGGTGCATGTTCAGAAAAAGAAAGGATAGAAAAGGAGGAGCCGAGGCATCTTCCAGAGGGAACGCTTCCTAAAGGAGGTCAGTGCTCAGGAATTAGAGCAAACTCTGTTCTTGACCAGGCTGAGGATCCAGCACAGGGTGTGTGGCGTGCGGTTGCCTGTGTCAGCCCAGTTGTGAGCAGGCGTGCAGAGGGGCTGATGCTGTCCCCAGGCAGCGTCCTGCAGCAGTGCTGGAGGGAGAGCTGAGCGTTAGCAGGCCCAGGGCTTCCTGTAGCCAGTTCTCTGGCCTCAGTTTTCTGTTTTGAAGAATGAGAGGAGTGAACAGGGTGATTTCACCAGGACTTACCATGTGCCTTCCCATGGGACAGACTCCTGTGAGTCCACAGAGAGGTCAGGCTTGAGGGCCACAACACCTGGATTTGAACCCCAGAACCGCTAGCCCCCACTTGGCTAATCATAGGTATAGTACTTAACCACTGTGCTTCATGTGCCTCGTCATTTTTTTCTTCTCTTTTCTCTCTCTCTCTCTTTTTTTTTCCCGAGATAGAGTCTCACTGTATAGCTCAGGCTGGCCTCAAACTTGAAATTCTCCTTTTTTATCCTCCCAAAGTGCTGACATTGAAGGTGTGCACTACCATATTTGGCTCACATTTTTAATGATGATGTTTGATGATAAAATGATTGTGAAGTTCAAATGACAGAAAAATGCTTAATAGGATAAGGCACATAATAATTGCTCAATGAAGTATACTTCTTACTACTTCTCTTGCTGCTACAGCCACTCTTGTTCTAACGCACCATCACCAACGAGGAGCAGAGGGAGCCACCCTGGCAGTCCCCCCACCTCAGCGTGGGAGCACTTATGCCACAGGATCTACAAACTGTGGAAATGAATCACCCAGGATTCGTTTGGTATAGAAGTTAAGTGAAATTTACTGTGCAGTTATCCTGGTACATCCTTAATGGTATGCATAATTGTTTCAGAGCCGCACAATAATTAGGCATAAATGGTAAGTTAGGCATGTAAATGAAAATAATTAGTGTATGTAATAATTAGGCAAAGATGGGATTTTTGTGACCAGTGGGGAGAAAGGAGGCTACTAAAACCGGGGAAGAGATTGGGTAGGGGGAAGGATGCCCAATAAAATTTCTCTGGGAGCCCATTCTTTGTCCCTCATGAGAGAATTGGTTCATTTTTCCAAGTGTAGCAAGGAAAAGAAGGAACTCGACTATGTGTCAGTGGGTGTGTCTGTGTGCAAGGTCGGAAGGGCTCCTTCCTCTAGGACAGTGGGTACTGACTGCGCCTGGCACATTGAAGCCCTCAACCATGCTTACTGAATGAACACAGTGAATAGGAATGGGTGAGGTGCTCATAAAGAGAAACAATGGGAAGACAGAATGTTGAGAGGAAGGAGAGAAGAGGCTTGTGGGGCGTCTAGCCCATATTCAGGAGGCCATAGAACAAAGAGGCTAGGAGTGCAAGGCCTGGAACCAGGCTGCTGGAGTTACATTCCCCGTGTGACTAGCAGTCCTGTGCGTCCGTGTTCTTCCCTTATGCTGAAAGCAGTTAGATTTCGAAAGGGACTAAATGAGTTAATACAGTAACTATATGTAAAGCACTTTGCACTGTGCAGGGTACACAGTCAACGCTAAGTAAAGCCATTTATTAACTATTATTGTGGCCTTTTTAAAAAAAAAAAAAAACATTTGGTGTCTTGCGAAGCCTGATCGTCTTGTTTTTCTGCAGTTTAGCAGAAGAGAAATGTGGGTGAGTGACAGAGGGCAGATGCAGGGGCCCTTAGTGGAGAGGCAGGACAAGAAGCTTTTATGCCTGTCATTCATTCATTCATTCATTCAGCATACACATGTATTTATTTTACACTTAGGTACTAGTACACCAGGCCCTGTTGCAGGGACTCAGCAGCAGTCAAGACAGGCAATGTCCTTTCTTCTTGGAGCTTACAGTATTGTGATGGCAGTGACCACTACACAAATAAAATGTACAATATGACACTTGGTGGTGAGTCCTATGGAGAAAAATTATGTGGAGAGGGGAAGTAAAAAGAGCCTTGTGTGAGGACAGAGAGAATCAAACATACCCAAGAAAAAGCTGGAAACTCATGAAGTATACATCTACACTTGTGTGTATGTGGAAGCTAATCTTGTAGCTTTTTGTAATGAGGTTTTAAATCCTAGATCATCCAGCAGACACCTTCTCTCTACTGCCGACCTCACTTTGCTCAGGGAATGCACTAGACCCTATTTCCATTGTTCCACAGGTAGAAAAACAGAGGCAAGAAGGGACTTGCCTCAGGTCACCTGCCTAGGAATCAAGTATTGGCCCGAATGCCTAGGTAAGGCCAAGACTACCCATTTTTGAAATAATTGCTAGTATTTTGAGGTATTTATCAGTGAAATACACTGTGTTTGGTATATTATTACATTTTTACCTCCTTTAAGGCAGATCTCAGCAAGTTGCTAAGATGTCCTTATTGGGGTCGTTGCCCTTACTGCAATACTGCTAACTAAAGCAGGTGTTCTTGTTCCGTTTTCCATGTGAAGAAGTTGAGACCCAAGAGGGTGTGTCCTTCCAAGGTCACACAGTTGGAGCCTGGGTCTGCTGCTATGTGACTCTAAAACCTTCCCTGTTAACCACTGAAGCCGCTATTTATAAAAGGTATCGTTCTGCTTCCAAAGTTAAAGAATCTGAGTGGGTGTCATGGAGTTGGTTAGCTCTCATTCTCAAAATTTGTATTCCTGGAGTTTAGATCCTAGCCCCGTGCTTACGAGCTAAGTGGCCTTGAGCAAGTCTTGTCACTTCCCGATGCTTATCTGAATAATGGGGACAGTTAAAGTGTTGTGAAGATTGAACAACCAGCCCATGTACTCTAGTTCTAAGCATGGTGCCTGGTACTCATTATGTCTGCTGTTGGTATCAAGAAAGCAGTGGTGACTCCAGTGCGCAGCTGCTCCCTCTGGTGCTTTGGCTTATTAGCGGTAGAGAAGAGTCGTGGCCTACCCTTGGCTGGGTGTTGAGGCTTGGCTGAGTTCTCTGGGTTTGGGCTCTGCCCCCTGGCCTATGTGAATCCTGTAGGTCAGGTGGCCCCTGTTCCTCTTCCTCTTAACACCAGAATATGACTATATTGCTTATTTTAAAGTTGACCTCATCTCTTAAAAAACAAAAAACAAAAAACAAAACAAAACAAAAAACCTTGTCAGCAGTGCCGGGGCAGAGACGTTGTTTGCCTGTGCTTTTGCTCAGCACATGTATAGTGCCGGACAGGGCATGAAGTCTGGGGTTGCGAAATGTGAATGCAGCCCATGCCAGCAACATGGGCATGCTTGGGCAGCCCGGGCAGTGAAGAGTGGGGCCAGTTGGCCCCTTCCTTGCCCTACGCACTTTCTCCACCTGTCAGCTGACTGCATTTGAGGTGGTCTGAAGCATTGCCCTGACTATTCATAGTGGCCTCTGGACATGTGGGAGGCCCAAGATGTGAATACAAGTGCAGAAAAAGCCATTACCTTAAGACACCTGGCCAGCTTCATGGATTCCTGCCTCCAGAATGTTCCCTTGCAGAGTGGATGCCTGTGTGGGGTCTGGTTCCACTACGAGGGAGGAGAAAGCAGCCAGAAAGGAAGAAGCTCTTGTTTCTCTCAGGGTCAGAGCCAGAAACGATGTTTTTTCCGCCAGGAAAATTAAAGAATCAGGTGCCAGAAAGCCTGGGCCTGAAGGGTAGGCAGGTCAGGTTGAAATGTCTTAGGAGTGTTGTGTCCTGAAGTATCCCAGAACTACAGCAGCCTCGACTTCTGCTAAGCCAAGGCTATCCAGGAGCATCCATACCCCGTCTCTCTGTGCTGCATAAGTCCTGGTGGAGAGGCACAAGAGCTCTTTTCTAAGTACAAGGGCTCTTTGACCACTCTTCTGGGGTGACTGCCTGGTGATGTCCCTCAGCAGCTGCTGGGCCCAAGCTGCTAGCCTGTGACTTGCCTCCTACACATGTTAATAACCATGAAACTAAAACTTTAGGGCCTGAAGTGTGAACTAGAAACGCTTTTGGAGGATCTATGCTGGTCTAACAAAGCCCCTGTCTCTGCCTTTCTTAACTACGTGCTCTTGCAGGGCCGAATGTTGCCCAGAATCTTCTGTGTTCCTCGAGCATAGTGTTTACTGTTTAATATAGCACTTAGCACACACTACTGTACCAATTTATTTATATATTCATAATCTCCTCTTTCAGCTATGGGTGCTCAGAAGGAGGAGCTTGTGTTTTTTATCTCTGCTGTGCAGCCCTGGCTAGGTGCCTAGCACCCAGGTACTTGCTCAGTCTCTATGGAGTAGATATGAACTGAGAGCAAGAAGGGAGGCATGATGCTCTGCCCTGCTGGCCAGTGTCAACATAAGCTGAGATTACAGGCTTGTACCACCAGGCCTGGCTTACGTGACCTCCCTGAACCACAGTTTCTTCATCTGTACATAGTAGTTTCGAATATTCAATGAGATAGCATTATATCTATGCAATAAAGGTTTATTGTTTTAACAATGGGTTGCCTTGAAGGCTTATGTCAGGGGATGACCCTGACACACTAAGGCTTGACCATGGCCGTAAGCTTTAGATATGTGCTGGCCCACCAGTCACAAGGCCTAGTCCTGCGCCTGGGAGTCCCTGTGGGATGCTGCCCTCCATGAGCCAGAGATATGAAGGAAGGGTTCATAAGGTAGATGGGGTGCAGAATAAGGACAAGAGTGAGTCATGATTGAGGTGCATCTCTGCCCTTAACACAACGCTGCTGCAGAATCAGATGGTGGCGACTGGAAGATGCAAGCAATGGACAGGAAAATACCTTGTGCTGGGCCCAGGACCCGAGCTGGGTCTGCCTGCTCCACTCTGCCATGTTGGCTCTCAAGGTGAGGCCTAGGTCAACATCCAAGAGGCATAGAGAGTGTCCCTTGACTTTGGGATGGTGGAGCTGTAAGAAGTCTCAGGGACCATGAATTCCATCCCTTCATTTTACTGATGAGGAAACTGAGGTTGAGATCAGACAGTTGGCTTGTGATCACAGCTAATGAGGACAGAGCCAGGCTGGGACACAGCCCATAAAGAGTAGAGTCAAAATTTGGACATACTCAGAAGAACGTATTCTCATTGTGTAGTACGCTTAACAAACATTTGTTGAATGAGTAAATGAAAGTACAGGAGTAACTGCCAGTTCGTCTTCAACAGTGCTTTTACTACACAGCAGTTAGGTGGGTGAGAAGAATCTGTCCTCTCCTGATCACAGCTGTATTGTGAGCCGAAACCCACTTAGCTGTGCTGGAGCTGGCTGGAAGCTCAATTCTACCTTGAATTCAAGGCAAAAATTGGAGGCAGAACCTCCTCATGTCCCCTTTCCTCCTGCCAACATCACCCTGCTCGAGAATTAAAGATGCTCTTCATGGCCATGAGGTCATCATGGCCTCACCTTTCTGTGTTCATCTGGGATGAAGTAGGCCTGCCTAGAAACACTCCTGTGCTCAAGGCAACAAACAGTTCGAGGCAGGAATGTTTTGGAGTGAGCTGCCCATCTGTTTTGAGATGGGAACACCCGGGGCTGTGGCAGTAACTGCGTGTCTTTTAGATACTTGTCTGTCTGCCAGCATTTTCCTGTTATCACCGTTACTATAATGCTGTATAGGTATGACCTCCCCTGGAGCTCAGAGACCTAGTTCATCCTTGGGAAGGCAAGACTAGAATGCATCTTTCATCTCTAATGCAGGGAGGGACTAGTAGCTATGAAAATAAGCAAAGGCTCCTCCTATCAGAGCCCTGGGAGACCTCAGGTACAAAAATGATAGCACTGGAAGGGAAAAACATCACTGAGAACAGTTGCCGTTAATTAACTGTATAACCTTGGGCAAGTCATTCATCCTGCCTAGGCCTCAGTAAAATGAGAAGTTAGGACCTACCTGAAAGTGTAACAAATGAAAGTGCTTAGAAGTACTTATTTGGAGACATAAACTGGAATCCCAACTGTGTGGTATACTACCAGTGTGAGACTAGATAACAGTGTACATACGCCTATATTAAAGTCCAAGTTCAAAGTAGAGAAATAGAGACCACTCTGAATACTTGACATAGAGGGATTTAGCATAGAGAATTAGAAGACGGAAGAATAAGAAACCAGTTTGGGGGTGGGGAGAGTGACAGGAGATTAGCCGAGATTCTCTGGAAGAGGCTGTATTTCAGGGCTCTGCAGCTCAGGGGCTCCCAGAGAAGCTTGAAGTAAACTGGCCTGTCTGGAGGCAGACACATATAGCAAAGAAAGAATGGAAAGTCCTGACCTCTCCCCGTCTCCTGCCCTCTGGTCTTCTGCCTTTGGCCTCTAGGCTGGGTCTGACTAGGAGCCAGCTGATGCAAGAAGAAAGAGGGGCTGGGTCAGCCCACTTGTCTGCCTGCGATTCCTCATCTGTAAAATGGAGGTAATGTTGCCGGTCCCGCTGAGCTGATGGGAGTGTTACCTGAGACAGTCCGTGTGACATCTGACTTGGTAAGCTCTCCTGGTTCTTAACTCTGTACTTGATGAGGAAAGAGAGGATTGAGATTGTATGTCGAGAATGCTGCTGCTCCTCCTGTGAATAGAAGTTTCTGTTCACAAAACCAAATAAGAAGGAAGCGGTGTGAACTGGTCTGCTTTCCCGTTGCTAAGACCAAACATCCAATACCCTTCCTTTGCGGGGGGTGTCGTGATTTAATAGAGGGGACTTGAGGGACTTTATGGCACGGAGCACTGAAAGCAAGTCCAGGCGTTCTTTTCTCAGCTGTAATCTTGTATAAATTATTTAACTTCCCTGAGCTGCTTTCCTTAACTGGTTTGCAGAGTTAACAGTCATAACACATAATAGGATGATATAAGAACTCCTACTTTAGCCAGGTGTAGTGGTAGACATATGCAATCCCAGCTACTTGGAAGGCTGAGACAGGAAGCTTGCAAGTTTGAGCCTGGGCAATTTAGTGAGACCCTGTCTCAAAATGAAATGAAAAGGGCCGGGGATGTGGCTCAGTGGTAGAGCGCTTGCTTAGAATGTTTGAGGCCCCGTTACCACCAAAAATAAAAAAAAAGAATCCCTGTTTTGTGGAGTCAGTGTAGAGGTTGATCGAGGAACAACTGAGCCAGCCTGTGAGAATCACTTAGCAGAGTGGCTGCCAGGTAGGAGGCCCTCGGTTAACGCTCGTCTTCCCTGGCCACCTCAGAACCCGTCTTTCCCCTGGAATCTGCATGCTCTTCTGTCACCTAACACGGAGTCTGGAGCAGGCTGTACTTCACAGTATACAGGGTGTAGGGGGTGGAGAATTGGACATGGGAGGGACGTACTTCAAAGTCTCCCTTCTGGGAGCAGGAGAGAGCAGGGGTCACGGAGGGTGCTCTCTCCCAGACCAAGAGTGGAGCCTCGGGGTAGGAAAAGCAAGACAGCTCAGCCATCGTCCATGGTTTGGGGGTGCCCAGGCACGCGCAGAGGCGTGAGGTGGCTTCACAGGCGTGGACCTTGGGTGAGAGGGAGATGTGGCCAAGGACTTGGTGGATAAGGTGTGGAACGGGAAGTGACTTCGGCCCAGCAGAACGGAACCACAGGACCCGTCGCGGGGCTCCAGCTGCCTCTCCTGCTCAAGCTTGGCCTGGGCTGTTCAGCGACAAGAGACTGTTTGAGAAACGGGGGAGAGGAGAGGAGGAAGCGCCCGGCTCTGGGGGGCTCGGGCGCTGCCAAGCAAGCTGGTACTGGAATTATTTGCAGTCCATATGCCAATTTGCTTTGTCATTGCCTGTGCTATTTTTAGAAGCCTCTGGCGTATCTAGGAAACCAGAATCTGTTGACTGTTTCTTGGGTGTGGGGAGCGTGATTATTTCCCAGAGATGCCAGAGGGATGTGTGAGATGAGCCTGCGAGAAGATGACCTCTCTTCCGGCGGGTCAGGACTCGCGTGCGGGTAGCGCCCACACAGCTGCGCACCCTGCCCTCCCAGAGAGTTCACCCTGCCCTGTTTGTTGCGAGTCTGAGTGACCTTTCCCAGGCAGAACAGTGGCAAGGAAGAGAAGCCCCTGTTTTGGCAACCAGGCAGAGCACTGAGGTGGGAGTTCATTTTCGTGGCGTTGTTGGGGCCATCATCCAGTGGCCTCCTGAGAGACAGCAGAGAGCAGAGAGGTAGGCGATGGTGTGGTAGCAACTCAGGCTCCAGATGGAAGCTTTGAATTGCTTCCCATCCTTTCTGCCTCCATGCTGGACCCTACAAAAGCAGTGTCCCTCATCCTGACCCCGTCTAGGGCCCAGAGAAGCAGGTGGCGTATATTGCAAGTCACTTTGCATCCGGACTGTCCAAAGATGCCATCTCAGGAGGGAGATGGTGCCGGCTATACCGGGTTAATCATTTTGTAAGACTGTTGTTCTAGCCTGGGTTTGACTAGAAGAGCTTTAAACGGTGCTATTTTTGATTTTGGTAATGTGTAAATTTGCCTGTCCCGCTTCAGGGACATCATCCAATCTGGAATGGGGCCACTTTGGTAAGAGATAAAAAGAGGTATTTAGAATAAAATCAGAACTCTTTACTGTGGCCTCTGAGGCCTTATTTGTTGAGACCCTGTCTCTTCTCCTAGCCCACGTCATACCATGTTCCCGTGTCCTCAGAGATGTAGCTCCTTCAATTTTCTCTCTAATGCTTCATGCTAGTCTCTGCCAGCCACAGGCTCTTTGCACCATCTATTGCTTCTGGTTCCCTGAGATCTGCACAGGGCTTCCTCTTCTCATCATTCAAGTCGCTAGGAAATGTCACAGCCTTGGAGATGCCTTTCCTGAACGCTGTACCTGAAGTAACCTTGTGCCTACCACTGATCTGTTTGGTTGAATTACTCTCTTTTGCTTTATTCATAGCATGATTATTACCTGTATCCATCCTACTCACTTACTTGTATTCGTGTTCACGCTCTGTCTCCCTCCTCTAGAACGTCAGGGCCAAGGATATTGTCATGTTTACTGATCTATTCCTTCCATCTAGAACAGTGCCTGGCACTAACAGGAGCTCAGTAAAGGTTTCCAGCCAGCTGATGAGAACATAAGCTCAGTGAGAATGAGAACCTGACGTGTCCGGCCTACCAATGTATTCCAGTGCCTGGTACATAGTAGGTCTCAAGAAATTCCTATTGATAAATTAATGAATGAAGGGAACCTTGAAGTCAGAAGAGACTCTGAGGGCTAGTGCAGCTCAGCAACCTATACTGCTGTATGATTTTATTATTTTTCCTCTGTCGTTCCTTGGACAGGTGCTCCTTCTCCTTCCTCAGCTGTCTCCCCTCCACAGTGCCTCTACACACACTGGCATTTAAAGTGCAAAAATCCTTTTTAACATTTAGCAGCAGTATCTTGAGGGTATAACCCATACACAGAAAAACAATATGACTTCGAGAAACCCTCTCAGTCGTCGCGAGTTGTACTCTCCTGCTCACCAGTTAGTGCCTCCAGTCTTGGAAAGTACTTCCTATTAATTCCTTTGTTGTTTCTGTGTTTTATTTTTTGGTCTGGACACTGCCCCAAACCCCAGTTTCATATTAAAACTACTTTCAACCACTGTTCTTCGCTGATCATAGTAGCAGTTTCCCGCTGCCCTTCCCCGAGTTTCTGTGTGCCCCAAAGTGCTGTGCACTTGCCACCATCTCAGTGTTAACACATGGAAAGATTCAGTGTTCCTGTCACTCCCTCCGGGGTGTGAGCGGACTAGCAGTGGGAATGTGTCTCCTGTCTCTGTATCCCCGGCACTTACTTAGCTCTGTGCCCCATTCCCATCTTTCTGTGGACAGCATGCTTTTTAAACTCTGAATGTCTAAGTCTCCCCCCACTCCTCTATTCACGGAAACTGCACTTTGCTCAGGTCTCCCCTTTTCAGGCTTCATTGTCTTCTTAGGTAACAGCTAGCACCTACACGAGCATCTGTCTAGCACTTTACGGTTTGTAAAATGATTTTCATATGCGTGATCGTTTTACTAGATCCCAAGCCACTTAATCTCCTCTGGCCTTCGGTCAGATTGGAGTTTCAGGATACACATTTACTGGGCATTTATTATGTGCCACGATTGGATTGGGATAATTTATGTTGCAATCTTCTAGAGACCTCACTGTGCAGTCTCTCCCAAATATGCAAAGTGAGACAGCGCTTCAAACACAAGAGGCAAATTCCAGGGGCCCTGTGTTCCCAGGGCCTCAAACTACCATTCCATATCCAAGATCTAGTTGTGTTCTGTGCTGGCCTTTAAAGAAGTATGCAAGTCCAGATTTGTCAAAATTCAAATGCCCCTGAAGAATCAGGAAGCACCTGCCCAGTGATTTGTCAAGAATTGGAGACTTCAGGCCCAGGCCTGGTGTTGCACGGGGCTTCTCTCTTCACTTCAGTTCACACCCCACCCCCACCCTACCACTCCTTCCGTGGAGGTGAAATTACCTGCCTGCGTGGGCATTGTGTTAGATTGTGTCTCGGAGTCTTATAAGGGGAAGTACAAGTGTGAGGGCTCATTAGTTCCTGACCTGCAGGAGTCCTGGCACATTCCCACGTGACCGTGAGCACCGGTTGTCTGGGAGGCTTGTGGGCACGCGTCTCACAGTCCCCTCCTCTACACCAGTCTAGACCCCTGTTATGTGATCTCCATTTTGCCATCATCTGAACAGCGACAATTGTGAACATTTGATGAGTATTTACTAGGTACCAAAAACTATGGTAAGCATAGTACACAACCCTTGCTGCCCAACATTTGTAATTCATGGTTCCAGCTCCCTGGGAGTGGGTAGTATTGGCGAATAGGACGCCTGTAGGCTTTATGTATGTATTTATTTATTTATTTTGCTTTTTATTTCTTTTTCTTGCCTTGTTGTGCTGGCTGGGACATTCAGTACAGTACTGAAGACGATTGTGAACAGAGTGGTGAACACTTCATTGTCAGCATTAAGTTCTTGTAATCGGGTTTTTCTGTACAAAAGTTTGCTGATGTGTTTGTTGGTTTTGGTTTGTGTCATAACTAGATGTCATAATTTGCTCCTGAAACGATATCAGTCCACAGATACAACTAATTTCACTAAAGAATTTACATAAAATTGGCATTATTTATTCCCCAAATGTTTGATAGAATTTATTAGTAAAGCCGTCTATGCCCGAAATTCTATATGTGAAAAAGTTTACAAGTATCAATAAAATTTATTCAAGAGGTATAAAATTATTCCATAGCCAGGCATGGTGGCCCATTCCTGTAATCCTAGCACTCAGGAGGCTGAGGTAGTAGGATTGCTGTGAGTCCAGGGCCAGCCTGGGCTACATAGTGAGTTCAAGACCAGCCTGGGCTACAGAGTGAGACCCTGTTTCAAAACAAAACAAAAAAATCTTTCTAAAAAAAGAACTTCGGGTTTTATTGAGTTTCTCTTTGCTTTTCTGTTTTCCATTTCATTGGTTCTAATTGTTTCTTTCTGCTTACCTAGGTTTTTAGTTATTTTTTGTATTTTCTTAAGATGGAAAGATTGTTGATTTTAGACTTTCCTTCTGTTCTAGCATAAATACTTAGTGCTATAAATTTCTCTAAACACTGGATTAGCTACTACATACAGCCAACTGTGGCATGCTTTGTTCATTTTTTTAGAACATTTTTAATTCCCCTTGTTACTTTTTAAATTTGTGAGCTATTCAGAAACACATTGTTTAATATTTGAAGAGTTTCCATGTATTTTTTTGTATTTTATTTCTAGTATGATTCCGGTACAATCAAAGACTTTGTATGTTTTTCTTCCACTACCGTGAATTACTGTTTTGTGGCCTACAATATGGTCCGCCTTAGTGATTTATACATGCCTGAAGACAGTGTGGATTTGCTGTTTTTAGTGTTCTGATGATCTCAAGTCAAGATGGTTGATGGGATTGTTCAAGTCTTTCATACACCTGCTAATATTTAGCTTACTTTCTCGCCAATTACTGAAAGAATGTTTTCAACTATAGTTGTAGTTTCATCTGTTTCTCCTGTCACTTGCATCAGTGTGTGCTTCATGTATCTTGGAGCTTTATTAATATATACATATGTATTTAGGAGTGTTACATCCTTTGGATGAATTGATACTTAAACGTTAGGAAATATCTTTCCTTCTTCCTAGTAATAGTTTCTTGCCTAAAGTCTTATTTGCCTGACGTGATCACTTCAGTTTTGTTTTGATCAGTTTCTTGTGTTTCCATGGAATAATATATCTTTTACTTTTAAAAAAGATGTGGGTCTTCATATTTAAAATGTATTTCTTATAGACAGTATATAGTTTTTTAAAAAAAACTATTTTTTAAAAAAATCCAATATGATAATCTCTGCTTTTTACTGAAATTTTTAGACCTCTTATGTTTAATTCAGTCATTGATACAGTTGAGTTTAATTCTCTTATCTTGCTACTTATTTTCTAGTTGTCCCATATGTATTTTGTTATTTTTCTCACTGCCTTACTTTATATTGAAGACTTTTATGATTTTTTTATCTCCATTGTTGACTTACTAAACATATCTTGTTTTATTTTTATTTTTTTAGTGGCTGCTGTCTGGTTTGATAACAACATTAAAGTCTACCTTCAAATAATAATATGCCGATTTGGATATAATGTAAAAAATCTAACTATGGCGATATATACTATTTCTACTCCTGTTCTTTGTGATATAGTTATCATGTTTTACTTCTGTATTTTATAAATCCCACAATACAGTGAAATGCTTTTTCTAAAATATTGCTCTGAATAGGCAACATTGTAACGAGAGTTCAAAAGTGAGTAAAAATGTCTTTCAATTTACCCATGTATCTACTATTCCTGGTAGTATTCATTTCTTTGCGCAGATTCAAATTTCCATGTGCTATCATTTTCTTTATCATGGAGAACTTCTTAAAGGCAAGTCTAGTGATGAATTATATCAACGTAAATCTGAAAAGGTATTTATTCTTTCATTTATAATGGTATTTGTTTGTTTGTTTGTTTGCTGGTACAGAATTCTAAGTTGACAGTTTTTTTTTTTGTACTTTTTTTGTACTTTTGGTTTGCATAATTATGACAAGAAGTCTGCCCCCTTACCTTTGTTCCCTTCTTTGTGATGTCCTTTTTCGACTAGCTGCTTTTAAGATTTTCTTTCTTAGTACTGGTTTTGAGCATCTTGTTTATAATATACTTTGGGTGGTCTACTTTATGTTCACTGCTGAGAGTTCAAAGAGTTTTTTGAATCCATGAGTTTATACATCTCACGAGTTCTGATTGTTTTTGACCATTTCTTCAAATATTGTTCCTGTATTCCCCATTTTTGGGAGATTCCAGTTATCTGTATGTTAGATGTTTGTATAGGTCTTCTCTTTTACTTTATTTTAGATATTTTCTATTGTCATTTTCTCAAATTCATTTGTTCTTTCTGATTTGTCTGATCTGCTATTGATCTCATTTATTGTATTTTTATTTTGTTCTCCATATTTTGGGAAATTTTATTTGGTAAGATATACTTTCATTTTTCTCTTCTGCATTTCTATCCTCATCATGTTTATGTTTTCCCCTAGATTCCTGATCATCTATATTATTCCTGATCATCTGTTTGTTGTAATAGTTTTAACATTCTTGTATGACACTTCTGTCATCTATCATTTCTGAGTCATTTTCTATGTATTGGGTTTTTTACTAATATTTTGCATATCATATTTCTTTTTTATTAGATACTAGCAGTGGATTTTACTTTGCTGGGTGCTGAGTTCTTTTTGTAGTCCATTAAAGGAAATACAAAAAGGGATAAATGGACTTTGTTTGGACATACAGTTAATTGGGATCAGTTTCAAGGCCTGAGTGGAGAATCTGGGGCCACCTTTTGTTTAGGGGTTACTTAGCCTGGTTACTAAGGTACTAACTTTCTGAGCCATATTTGATACTTATTCTGAGGTTTGTCCACTGTGGCTTATGGGACTGTGATTTTATTTGAGCTTTGGAAATGGTTTGGCCTACCACTCTGTAGTGGTTCTTTATCAAGTCTCAGGAATTTTACTGCATGTGTCTGTGGACGAATATTTAGCCAGAGATGTGAAGAGATCCCTTCAGATCTCCAGAGCTTTTTCGGGTAGTCCGCCGTAAATATTCTAGTTGCTTCAGTCTTCTTGAACTCTAAAAATTCTAAGGTCTGTTTTGGTTCCCCTTTCTGATGCTGAGCCTGGATATAGGCAGTAGGACAAAGAAACTGTAAGGAATCTTCTGCTTTTTGGGTCTTTCTTTCTTCCTTTCTTTTTTTCTTTCTTTTTTGAGACAAGGTCTTGCTGTATAGTTCAGTCTGGTCTTGAATTCCCTATATAATCCGGGCTGTCTTGAACTCACAACAATCCTCCTGCCTCAGCCTCCAGAGTGCTGGATAGAGTTACAGGTGTGTGTCACCACACCTGGTTAGGAACTATAGATCTTATCAAGTCGCCCCTCTCAGTAATTATAGTCCTAGGTTGCCTGTTATTCATTGTTGAATTTTTTCATATATTTTATATGAGTTTTTAGCAGTTTAAGGAAAGAAGTTGATGGTGGCATGAAATCCCCAACCATTTCTCTTACACCAGTATGTGTTTTCATTATCTTTATTTTTAAAATGAGGAAACTGAGACCCACAGTTTGCCCAATATAATATCATTCTTAAGTAGCAGAGTCCATATTCGAGACCTGGTCAGCATTCTCCACTGCGCTGCCAGCTCCTTGAAGTTAAGGACTTTGTCTGCCTCGTTCACTGGTGTTTACTGGGCACCTAGCATAACACTTGGTACATGAGTTGGTACTCAGTAAATGTTGAGTGAATGAATGAATGAATGACCAATACAGACCTGCATGGAGTTCTTCTGCAGGAGAAAAGAGGTACTCAGCCTTTCCTGTAGTGCACCCAGATGGTGTTTGGGTTTATATAGTCCCACCTGAATGGCCCATGCCGAGTAGCAAGTCCCTAGGTCTCCGGGCCCCAGTAGATACTTCTTTACCTGTTCCGCCACCTACCTTGCAGACACCCTTGTGTGTAAGCAGCAGCTGCTGCTTTCTAACAGCAAATCTGCTGTCTGGCTGCCACATTGAAACGTATCATTTTAATCATGTACTTTCAAGCCAGAAAGCCAATTTGCATTACAAAAGTCAAGTCCCTTTCCCTGGTAGCAACCATGAAAAAGACTTGGTTCCTTTTCACTTTGTCCAGGGTGGAAATTTGGACAAGTAGGAGCTTATCTTGGCCTGAGTAAGGACTGCACGAAAAAGAGCAGAGGAGTCAGCTGGCGCACCACAGCTCCCTCCCAGACTCTCTGCTCCCTACCCTGTTTTCTTGGAATGGGTGGGGGAAAGGGAGCCACAGTTTCCTCCCAGGGGGTCCCTAATCTAGAACCATAGGTCTGTTTCAGATGATGCCAGGACAACTGATTGAAAATTATAGGCTCATTCCTACATCTGCATAATTTTGCATATTTATTCAATGGTCAAATAAACTCATTTGGAGTCTCTCCCTGCTTCTCTCTCCCTCTTTTGATGTATCATCTAGGTCTGGCTCAGCCTGGAAAAATGACCAGTTCTTCTGGTCTCTATTTTTCTGTAGGAAGTAGGCTTTTATTATCAAGCTTCTAAAAATACCCTGGTCCAGTCTCCCAGAATTCATTTCCTTGCTTCACATCCCAGTTCTTGTGCCCTATCTGGTCAACTAAGGCCTGAACCTGGCTTGCCTGTTGGAGGAGACTGAGGTCTACACCTGGCTGGGGTATTGGGGGAAGTGGAGGGGACAGGGTAAGGTTGCTTCTCGGGAATATTTTAAGTGGACAAGTTGTCAAGCTGCCCACCGATGAGTTTCTCCCTGGGGACTAAGCTGCTGTCACTGTGGGTAATTGGATTCCTGCTCCCCAGCAGGACAGGCACTGGTAACCTTTAGGATTAATTACTCCGCTGGACCTCAGCTGTCCACTGTGGCTGGCTGTCTTTCCTACTCTTCATCAGAAAGGCCCAGGGGCTCAGTGTTGGGCATGGGTGTGGGACAGGGGTAAGCCCAGGACTTCTTGATTTTAGTCTTGAGAGATTATCCACATGTGCTTGAGGGCCTTGAGGATGGGGCTCTGCCTCATCTCGGATGGACCTTCCCCGCTGGAAAAGGGATGCTGCAGTTGATGGTGGTAAGAAGTCACAAACATTTTTAAAGAGGAACAACAAGCTGGCAACCTCCCTCCCTCAGGTTCTCAGGGAAGATGTCGGTGGCTGTGTCTTGCCGTGGGAGTTAAATAGTGTCTCACAGCAAAAGGCTATGCACCTGTGGCTGTGGCTCTCAGGCCACTGAAGATGCATTTCTGCTGTGTTTCTTTCCCAGAACGCAGGACTTAGGTGTAGCTGTTGCTTGGCCCCATTCTTTACAGCGCAGAGAGTCTCTGTCCAGCTGTTCCAGCAGTGGCTGTCACCTGAGTATTCCCTTGAGCAAGCACTTAGCTGGACGTTGACACATTCACTTCCAGCAACACTGTGAATCCCTGAGTTCGAAAGGAGTAGATGGCCTGAAAAGTGCTCGTGGCAGAGACCACACAGCTGCTCAAGGCAGAGCCCTCAAGACACAGTGTGCTTGTTCCCCGAGCCAGGTCTCCCTGATGTCTCTGGAGGTCTTGACCGTGAGACATTTCCTTTGCTAGACTGCAGACAGGAAAAGAGTGAGATCGTGGTGACACCATCATCTTTGGCTTGGATTTGCACAGAAAAGAGTTAGCCCCCGTGTATCCTTCAGGCTGATCAGAAGACACAGTTTTGAAAGGGCTTTTGCTTTTCAGGTGACCATTTGCCTTAAGTATCTCCCGTCTCATGTTGATCATTAATCTAACAGTGCCACTAACGCCAACTAAATGTCCCTCTGTTGCTTTGTTCCTCGGTCAGATCGGGAGGGGACCATCGCTTCGCCCCACTAACAGGGCCCTCCTACACTAACCATTTCACAGGGCTCTGGCAGTTGGCAGTGAGCAGCTTGTCATGATGAGACTTTCCTGGAAAGCCTGATTGGCTACTCCTTTGTTTCCGCTGCCACCTCCCCACCCCCCCCAGATGGCAGTGGGCGTTACCATGGCAACGTAATGAGAAGCAATCATACCTATTGTGGGGCAGGAATGTTGACTTGCATGAAAGAGCATGTGTGTGGCCTGGGAGAAGATGAGAGAAACAGAGACCTTCTTGAGCCTGGGAAGAAAGGAAGTTAATTCAGAATTGAAGTGCCTGCCTTCTGAATTTTAAATGTCCAGCTGACGCTGATGGAAATCTAGTTAGTTGCCAACTCACATAATTTTTCTTCTGTCAAAAAACAAAGGCACAAGTCAAGGGGTTTAGACTCATTTTAATCCAAAACTTAGCCTCAGAAATAAGAAATTTTTTATTGCTCTAGATTTTTTATTCCATTCTCATATTCTGTCCTTCCTCTCCTTTTTGTTTTACATAGCAGGATCTCCAAAACATTGGGCATTTCTGCGATAACCTAAGAGAAGGGCTCTGAGATAAAAATAAATAATTAAAAATGTAAAGAAAGAGGAAAAAGAACGTTAGAGTAGTCAAGGACAAACTCAAAAGACTGTTAGAGTGGAAAGCCGCTAGCACAAGATAGGGGGTGGGAGGGTTGGCTGGGATTGGCGAGGGGAGCGTCCGCAGGGGCAAGGGGAGAGCAGCCTGGACAGGACTGACCCCCAGACCTCACCTGAAATTCCAGTTCTGCTCCCACCATTTACAAGATTCAGAGCCATCTTTCTGGAGACGGGCTCCCTTGTTCCTTTCCTGACTCAGCCACTTTCCAGCTGCAAGTGTAACTTGGACAGGTCACCTGCTGTTTGTTTGCCTCCGTCTGTCTGCTGGAAGATGCTGTGATAGGAGGGACTTCAGAACGCTTCACTGGTGTTGGCAATTATTTTTACTACAAGTTCACTGAATTATTTACCTCTCTGAGCCTTACTTGACCCACTAGTGAAGTGGAAATATTTGCCTCAGAAGCAAATTTTTGCAAGGATTAAATAAGTTAAAATATGGAAAAGGGCCCTTCTTCTTCCCAGACACACAGTAGGTGCCAAATACATGTCAGTCCAAAAGCCCTCACTCACCCACTCAAACACTCAAACCTTTAAAATGCCTCTGATGGGCAACTCTTCATTTTCTCTTTCTTAATTATCAGATTTGCAGGATGCTGAACTGGACTGGGTGGTGTAGGGTATTTATCAGTGCAGAGAGGATGTGCTACTTCCAGGTACCTCAAGAGTAACGTAAGGAGAAAGAATAATGCAATAAGCCTTATATCTGTCTGCACTGTGAAGTGCAGGATCCCTGAGTTATGAAGAGTGCTAGGCCCATACGAGGCTCACTGCCTGCAAATGTTACCTGGAGGAATGAATTTCACCAGAATGAAATGCTAAGACAGTCAGTGTGTTCTAAAGACTGTGCCCGAGAGGCAGGGTCCAGGGCATACACGTGGTTAAAAAGATGGCTCTAGAATCCAGCACGTGAACAGGCTTTCAAAGGATGATAGAACACCTGCACCTTGCTTGTCTTCCCCCTGCTCCTTAGCATACTCTCCAAAGATAAGGGGTCCACAGTTGTTGCTACCCAGCCACTGGTCTGCCCCAGACCCCCTTAGGAGCTGCTCACCTATGTCCACAGCCTGTGTGTGTATGGAACTCAAAGGACAGGTGTTGATCAGTTTTCAGTTGCTGCAAAACAGGGTACCCCAAAATTTAGCTACTTAAGACAATAAGCATTTATTATCTCACAGTACATAAAGGTCAAGAATGCAGGCACCGTTTATTTGGGTGCTTTTGCTCACAGACTCTCACATGGCTACAGTTAAAATGTCATCCAGGGCAAAAGTCACCTAAAGGCTTGACTCACATGGTTGCCTTAGTCCCTCACTAGGGGCCCTAGCCCTTGACAGGGCAGCTGACAGATGATCTCAGAGCCACTGATACAAGAGAGAGAGAGTGGGGAGAGAAAGCCCTCTACCAAGAGAGATGCCACTTTTTTGTTGTTGTTATTAACAATTGCAGAAGCGAGGGCCCAGATTTTTGTTGTGTTGGGTTAGAATCAAATCAGCAAGTCTCACCTTCATATCCAGACAGCACACAAGAAACCGAAGTACACGAATCCAAGAGCCCTTTCCCTTTACAAGTTTGCACATGCGCAGAGAAAACTTTGTCTTCTAAGGACAGTACCTGGGATTTCCTGAGTAAACGCCAGCAGCCAGTCTGTTCCTTCATTGGAGGTCAGCTCCTCAGTCTTTATTGAGTGTTTGTGTCCCATGAAGCATGGCAGGTGCCACTGTGGATGGATGATGCAGATGAGGAAGCAGACGCCCAGTGTGGGGGAGGCCAGAACAGAGCAGGAGGGAGCTCTGAGTTGGCATTTATCCCATTGAGCAAATTCCAAAGCAAGGGACAAAAAGACGTTATCTAGCTGTGGAAGTGTTTCAGTCAGTTGGGACGTGAAAGGAATTCAGAGAAAAGAAGGAGTCGTAAGTGAGGGACAGTAAAGGCTTCCAGACTGGCAGAATATTGGGGAGGCAAAATGCACAGGGAGCTTGGAAGCCCAGTTACCAAGCAGGTCACTGATTCTGTAGTTCCCTCTGCATCGGTTTTGATGGCCTTGATCACGCTGGTCCAGATCTAGTGCCTGTGCACAGGTAGCTCTAGAGATAGAAGGGAGTGAACCAGTGGTACAACTTGACCCTCCAACTTCAGGTGCTGGGATTGAGGGGACATCTCAGAGTCCAAGAGAAAGAGAAGCAGAGAGTGAGCAGTGTCCTAAGCGAGAACCAAATCGAGCCAGGGGAAAGTTTGTAAACCACCTCCCTGGCTTGGTTTGATAAGACAGGAGTTCTGTTTTGCTTTGTTTTAAATGATATGTGACATGCTAAATATCCCCCCTACAAGTAAACGTTTAAGTGCCGAATAATTGATGTTGATGCTGTGGCGGGAGATCTGACAGAGTGAATGCCCTTTCTTCTGGCATGATCCAGACAACATGCCACTTTAAACAGACCTCACAACACGTGCCCATATTGCCCGGCAAGATGTTGTGCTGCTTCCTGGCATGAAAAGCAATACAAATGTTCAGGTGTGTTCATTAACACAGACACATACCCTAAAAGCAGATCATCAGTGGGACTGATGGGGAGGGGCTCTCGGTGCCACTGCATGTCCTTCAGAGCAGGGGCTCCTTGTGTCTTTTTTCACCCCATCACAGCATGATAGCACTTTCTTCAAACTCGTAAGTCTAGGAAACAAGTTAGAATGCAACAGCCAAGCCTATGGACACTATTTGAATATGTGACTCCTGTGGCTACTCCTCGGCTCACAGCCCCAGGAACACAGAGCTGTTTGGAGTGGAGTGGACTTTGGAATGAAAGGCCAGGGAAGGGGCTCTCCTACTTTGCCCAGAGAGTTACATAACTGCTGAGAACTCACTCAGCCACCGGCGCTGTGGGGTCCTCTGCTGTAAATCACAGTGGCCTGGAAGGTAGTTCCCACACTGGCAGCACACTAGAATTACCCAAGGAACTTCCTAAAGTCAATGAACCCAGACCCCAGCACTAGGGGTTCTACTTGGAGGGGCCTAAGGTAAGCCCAAAGCACTGGAGCTCCTCTGAATCGGCCAGTGATTCTGAGGCCCAACTGGCACTGAGAACCATTGGACCATCTGCTTACTGGGGAACGTGGAGCAGTGACAGTTCCCTGTCTGACCCCTACAGGAACTGCACACCTCTGTCTCCAAAAGACCGATCTAACACCCACTCTGGCCTCCTGAAGCAGATCTTGAGGTCAGAATAAGGCCCAGAAATGTTCATTTGAGAGTATCCTCAGGTAGTTCTGATGCTGCAGGCTCATAGTGAATTATTTGGGGACCGAGAGTCTTACTTAAGATTGAGTTAGAAACTTGAGTATGCCAAGTTTTGTGACATGCAATGTACCCTTCTGATCTCATAGTTCAGGTAGAATCATAGTGTTTGTACAAATGAGACAAGGTGGGACCAAAAAATACACTTAATGTTCAAATTTTAAATGCTACTGCACTAGAAGACACATTGTCATTAGTCCCCCCAAAAACTCCTTATTGCTTCAAACACAGATATCGAATTATTCTTGCCACTTTCTGAACCAGTTCTGGAAGTCTTCTTTCATGAGGGTCCTTCCTTGTACAGTGATGGCTGTCTTAAGGTCCTGAATTAATTTAAAACATTTACCTTTCATGGTTATTTTGATTTTGAGGAAGAGGTAAGGCCACATGGTGCCAGACCCAGAGAATAAGGTAGATAAAGACGCACCACAGTGTTCCCTGAGCCTGCTTTCCTATTGGATGGTACTCAGCAGCAGCACTTACTGTATTTTTTTTTTTAATCACACCTGGTAGAAACACAAAAGAGGACTTCCAGAACTGCTTCCGAAAGTGGTAAGAGTGAGGGCTTAAATGTGCCCAAAGCTAGATAGAGTATTTTGAGAAGAATCAATAGCAATATGTCTCTTAACGAAAGTTTTAAAACTTGAACATTTCCCTCATATTTGGATCACGCCCCGTGTTTATTGGTTTTACCCTTTCCCTGCTGGCTGAGGCTCCTGGGCACGCGGCTCCCGTCAGTGCCTCCTGCCCTGTGCCTCTCGCGTGCTACCTTCGCACAGCTCCGTGCGGTCACAGATGCACAGCGTGTGTATGGAGATAACGAAGACCTGGACCTGCTCCGGAGTGTGCCTCAGAAATCCACTCAAAGAACAAGACCACGCAGTTTCTAAATCAAGCATTTGGGCTGGTTTAGCATGAAAGGCTCTGATGAGCCGGGACTGATTCATCCATTCTTGGTGTTCTGGGAAGGCATGCAGAAGAGCTCCTGGAGAATGCCATGGACTTCCGGCACGAACAACTCACCCAGCCTCCCATCCCTCAGGGACAGGACAGCCTGGAGTGGCCAGGGCGAAGGAACAGGGTCCCTGCTTGTCCAGCCGGAAGCCTGCAAGGATGTTGGTCTGAGCATGTGTCCTGAGTAGGCTTCACAGCAACCAAGTCACTCTCCCCCTCCCACTAGATCTGCTGTGAGAGGTCGCCATGGTGACTTTGTGTCCTCAGCGTGTCAGGGCTCTGTCAGAGCCAATCGGTGGCAGGTGCAGATAAGGGTCTCCAAGCAGGGGCGGTTGTCACACAGCCTGCCACCACCAAGTGCAGCATTGATTCTTGCCTGTGCCCACAGAGGATGAGGGAGGCTGAGGGAGGAGGGAGCCCTTTCTATATTTAGTTCTGGCACTGGTATGTCCCTGTGGATGGTTTAGAAAGAGCCTGACCTCCAGCCCAGCATGGGAAGGTTTAACATTCCTCAATTAGGCATGCCCTGCATGGGCTGTGTTTTGCCCAGTGAGGGGGTTAAAAGAAAATAGATAAAATGAAAAGCAAGAGAAAAGGGGAGAACAAAGCTGATTCATAGCAACTAGAGAAACTCCCCGAAATAGCTCCTCCACACCTCTCTGCCATTCCATACATCTAGGGCAGTGGAAAGGGAAGGCAGGCAGAGCTTTGGGAGGGGCATGGGAGTGTCAACAGGGGGACCCACAGAGGAGGTCACTTACTCAGCAGCCAGCTGGGTCCCTTGCATGTAGCCCCCACAGATGTAGATCCCAGGAAAGTAGAGCCTTTCCCTCCCAGTCCTAGAGTCCTAGAAGAGTGGCTCTTTGGAGGAACTCTGTGTTTAAGAAGGGACAACAGGACTTGGGTGGCTGGAAATGGCGATTAATGGCCACAGACCCTGGGGGTTTGCTCTGAGTGCCTCTTCACAAACTCTCCAAAGGCACGTGAAAGGGATTCAGCACGCTAGAGCCAACAGATTATTTCTTTGCCTGAATTCATCGGGTAACTGCACGTTCCTCTACTTGCTTTCTGCTGCCTAAGGTGTGGCCATGGCTGAGCGTTGAGAGATAAAAAAAGGAAAAGTAGAGGTTCCTGGCTTCCTGAGGTTCCTAAACTCTCAGGAATTCAGCAGGAAAAGGGAACCAAAGGTCAGATAGAGGCTCATGCAAATAGGGATGATGTGAGCTGGTGAAAGGGCGATAGAGGAGGCACTGGTGAGGCTGAGGTTTCACAGGCCCTCCTGCCAGTATGTGTGTGGCATGCCGAGCCAGCCTGGTATTCTACAGGGATAGTGTCAGGTCCAAAATGATTCTCACCATTCAAATTTGGCCTGGATGTGGCAGTCGACATGAATGACCCTGTTTCTTAATGAACGAGTTGAAAGACAGACCGGAAATCATTGTCTTCCCCCCTGGAGGACTTCACTGTCATTCTGAAAGCCTCGGCAGAGAAGCACCTTCAAGACAGGAACCACAGTTAGCTGAGGATGCACTGAATGCGAGCGTGGCTGCTGTCTCCAGGAAGCGTGGCTCTGTGTTAGCAAGGATAGCTAAAAGGCCTTCTCTCCCCGCGACGTCCACGTTGACTGCTGTGTGGCCTCTCTCTCCCGCCTGCACCGCCTATCCCGCCCTGACTCCTAGCTCGTGGTGGTAAGTAGCACCAAGCAAACAGCAAGGTGCTAAAACTGACACTTCCCTTTTGCTTCCCTGGTTGCAGAGTCACTAGACTGGCAAGAACAGACAGCCAGCCCCACTACATGTCCAAAGTCAGAAGGAAAAGTTCCCACCCCCTTCTCTGGACAGCTCAGTCCTCCCCAAAACACAGGGGGGGAGGAATGTTTCTGGCTTTCTGGTTTTCAGCTGGTACAGCCTGTATTTATAAGCAGTTATACATACATGTATATGTTACATATCCGTATATTTGCATATATGCAGGTATTCATAATTAGTAATGTTAAGCACCTACTGTGAGCAAAGCATTGTTAGTCTCTGACGTGTGTGAAGAGTGGGCAGGAGAGCACGTGAAGATAATAATCATATTATTTAGTGAGCAGTTTTTTTCAGCACTGTTTTAGTACTTGACACCTAGCCTATCTCCGATATACTTCACAACACCCTCAAAGTTGGTGCTGTTATCTCTCTTTTACCCATAGTAAAACTGGGGATCAGAGAGTTAATCTTGTCTAGGAGTACAGCACCAGAAAGTGGCTCGGAAAGGTCTGCTTGTAATGCAGAGAATCTGCTGCCTCAGAGTTCTGAACCACTAGCTTTCATGCTTGCAAGTAGTGAGCATGTACGACAGGCAGGTTGCCGAGTCACTGTAACAGCCACACGCAGAGGAGGCCGGGCCGGGGTAGAAGCCGGGTGCCTTCACCCTGGAAGTGTGGTGTTGGCGAGTGTCCCGCCCAGGAACTCGGAGGGTGGGAGGGTGGCGTCGGGGGCCTATCTGAATCACATTTTCTGTGTTTCCACCCACATTCTCCCTTGTCCCAGGGGTGTTATCTTCAATCAGATTGTTGTCTGTTGCTCCAGGGGCCTGTTCGTTGCAGTTAAGTGGGGGTATTGTGTTAAGTCACCTGCCCTCCTTCCAGCCTTCTAGCCCTGAACACTGGGTTCCCTGGATTTCGGTACAAAGTGTCCCACATATTAACTCCCCACAGGCCTGGGCCCACTTTGGGTTTCGGCTCCCCGATTGTGTTAGTCTCAGTCCCCCTGGCCAGGCACGGGGAGCAGAGACACACCCTTTCCATTCCCCTGCTGTACCTGTGTGAGGCTGGCGGGTTCTGGGAGATACTGAATTCTGAAGCATGTCCATGTTTGAGTGAGTTCAGCACTGGCGAGGCGGGAGCTGTGTGGGTATCGTTCAGCTCTGTCACTGCCTGGTGGAGGAGGTAAGGTTCTTCAGCTTCTCCAGGCCTCCATCTTTGCCGCAAAATATTCAGGTGATCTTGCAAGTTCTTTGTGATCAGCACTGGTGCTGCAGGGCTCTTTTGAGGCCCGGAGCCCTGGGGACAGCAGTGGGAGACTAGGGAGCGTGGTCCTGGTTCTCTGGCCTTCAGGCAGGTGAGGGCAAACTGGGACCCCACAGGCTCCAGAAAGGGAAAGCAGTCTTCTCAGCCCTTTAGTCCTTTACCCAGACATATCAGGACTAAGACACCACCCCCCCCTCCCCGTCCCCTGTCCCCGGTCCCCCTGCACTGGCTGCTTGCAGAGGTAGTGCCTTGAGCTCAGTGTCCTGCAGGGGAGTGGATTGTTGTGACTCATTTTCATAATGTCTCAGGCTCTAGTCTGGAGCAGTTTGTCACATTCATTGTGTGTACCTTGGGTCCCCAGTGCCTAGCTAGGTGCCTGCTGTACATAGCAAATGCCGTAGGAACTGTTGACGAAATAAATGAAAATGTTGTACTGGTCTTAGGATGCTGGCTGAGTCTTCAGCTCAAGCTGGGAGGTCCATGTGCTAACAAGTGTTGATCTTGCCTCTCCGACTACAAAGTGACTCCTGTAGGAGGGCCGCTCAGCGTAATCCTTTCATTCCTTGCCTGGGCTATCTTGCCATCCTGGACACGGAAGGCACGTTCAATGGAAACTTATTAAAATAAGTGGAATGGAGTACAACATATAGCCCTTTGGACTCCAGCGGCAACTACCTGGATTCTTGGGAGCATGTCACTATTAAGCCTTAATTACCTAATTTTTTATTAGCGTTGGGAGCCAGTCTGACCGCGTGATGAGATTTTGCTCCTGGATCATAGCTTAACAATAATAACTACCTTAGACTGGTTGCTTAATGTGTGGCATTGCCATGGTGCGAGCTTTGCTTTCTTTATCTCACTTAATCCTACTAATAATCTATGTATTTATTCATTTGGTCAGTAGTTGAGGTTTTTTTATTTTTTTGAGTATTCACTGTTTGTCTGGCACTAGGCATACAATGGTGTTCAAGATACACAGTTTTCTTTCACTTGTTTTACGGTTGAGGAAATAGACGCATAGAATCTCAATAACTTGTCTGTAGTCACAAAGGTCATGCATGGCAAAACTGCATCTGTGCTTTCAGCTACTTAGGAGGCTGAGCCCAAGGCCAGCCGGGGCAACACAGTGAGACATGATTCAAAAAAAAAAAAAAAAAACCCTCCAAAAGGTCTGCATCTGCATAAACGTTTTCTGGTCACTGTGTTAAGTCTGTGGCTGGTTTGTGGAGTGCAGCGTGCTCCTTAGTTCCTAATCTGTGAAGGACTCTTACAGAGCCTTGTGCAGTGGGGTTTGGGCAGGGAAACACACAGGTCAAGCATTCTTCAAGTGCTTGTTCTGGACATTGGAAGATGGGGTGGGGGGGGGGGTGCTGCCAAATCCAAGTTATTTACAGTGTCATGGGGATCCAGTGGGAAGAAAGGTGCTTTCCTGCCTGAGGAAAGTGGGAGGGTGTGTGAGAGAGGGAAGGCCTGTGGGGTGGTCTCAGGGAAGAGGCATGGAGGAGGTGCGGATGAGGTGGCAGCAGCACTTCCAGTGGTCCTGGTCATTCCTTGCACTAGGCCTCCTTGGATAGAGCCCCTGGGAGCACTGCTTGGATGTGGGGGTGCCCTGAGGAGCTCCCATGGAGTGTGGGAACGAGTCTCAGCCTCCTTTCTTGCATCAGGTTCTCCCTTTCCCAGCTCCAGGGCTTGCCACACTCAGGTGTCACAAGCTTGTGCGTCCAGGTGGGCAGATGCCTCATATAGGGGCGCCCAGTTTGGTCATCCTTTGTCATCATCCTATGTTCTTACACTCCCTATGCTCGCATGTATTTTTTTGTGCTTACACACATCTAAGGGGAAATTAAAATCAACTTCCTGGGTCTGATTTCTAAGGTGGAGGAGTCTAGTGTTCAGCTAGTGGAATTTAGTCTTTTTGCTGCGGTAGGTCCACTGTAATTGACTGAGCAAGGCTTAAAGCACAGACGTTGTGTCAGGATGTGTGATCGGTGTAGAGCACGGAAGGCCTTTCTGCAGGTGCATCCCTTCTGTTAGCTAGAGAGAGTGAGAAGCTTCACATGAAGGCCACCCGATCCTCCCCTACCCCAGCCCCAGCCTCATGCCAAGAAACAGAACACACAGCCCTGTCCAGACTGACACTCTTTGAGCAAACAAAAGAAGAACAGTGGTTGAAAGGAGATGGGCTGCCATCTGCAGAGGGTTCACCATGGGCTACAGTGTCACTTTAGGCTCCTTATGCTTAGGCCTCAAAAATATCCCTTAGGGGAGTGGGGTTCCTACCCCACTCTACAGCCAAGGCAGACAGAACTTAGTAGAGGTGCTGTAGGAACAATAGTGATCAAGGAATTGAGGAAAAATGTAAGACGGGATTGAACAAAGGTTTGATAGTGACCCGTGGTTACTGTGGGGGTGCACTATGTTCAATTATCAGATAGTAACCCGTCGAGGTAAGGATAGACCTCTGATCACCAATATTGAGAGGCTGAGACGGTGGATTAGAGAGCCTATGCCACAGCTATGCGGAGGGAGGACAGGGCAGGATTGTTGCTACCCTGTTCCTGCCTTTGGTGTGATAGCCAGTATTGTTGGGGACAAGGAAGAAAGCAATTGATATGGTTCTGAGCTCTGGTCATGCTCCCTAAATGGGGGAGCGAAGTGGTTACCACATTAGCCTAATCGTTGGTTCTCATGGCCAGAGGCAAATGTGGTCACAGGAATGTGTCCTTGCACTTAGCTCTGATCACTGCCCTCTGCCTGTATAGTGGCCTCAGCTCCTCCAAAAATCCACTAGATCTCACACTGTGGGCACTGCAGTTTCCCTCTCTGTCCCTCTTGCTATTCTTTCTCTGACACTCTGAGGTTCTGGAGGGGTCAAGCTTGAACTTTATCTTCAGTTAAAGCCCCAACTTGGTAAATAAAATTGGTAAAAATCACACATTTATTCTCTGCAGTGCTACTCTACTCAAATTTTCATTCACCACGTACTGAATGTTTCCTCGTGCCACACCTTGAGGTAAATGAACAGTCCTAGCCCTCAGGAAGCTCCTAGTCAGAATTGACGGCCATGAATCTACAGTGATGATCTTGTGTTGTGACAAACGAGAGCCAACATGACAGCAGCACTTTTGGAGCACTCTGTGTGCACCAGGTCCTTGGACATAAGAGCGGTGTGCTCTGAAGCCCAAGTGAAGGGCAGGTGACCCTGTGCGTGGACACAGTAGGGTCCCTCAGAGAAGGAACATGGAAGTTGGATTCATTTTTATTTTGCACCCACAGGTATGATCCAGGTAAGGGAAAGCTAAGATAATAAGAGCTAAAATGAATAGAGCCTTCTGCTCTGTAAGTGCGCCACATGGACTAATTTATAGATCCTTCCAGCCCCTGGGGTGTGCTCTTGTACTCCCTGTTTGGCAGAAGAGAAGCTGAGCGTGGTGGCACAGGCTCATAATTTCAGAATTCTGGGAGGCTAAGGCAGGAGGGTCACAAGTTTGAGCCTGGCCTGGTGACTTGGAGACTTAGTGAAATCCTGTCTCAAAATCAAATTTTAACAAATGAGCTGGAGCTCAGTGTGAAGGCTCTGGACTCAATTCCCCAATACTGAAAGAAAGGAAAGAAAGAAACAAACAAAGAGGAAACTGAGTCAGAAAAGATGAACAACATGTCAAGGGTTGTAGGTAAAGCATGAATCTGGGAGTCAAACCCAGACCAGTCAGCTGTAAGGGCTGCTCTGTAAGGATGCCACTGGCAGATGAGGCTGCATAGGGAGAGAGATCGTTATATGGAAGAAAGGTTGCATTTGGAGATGGGAGACGTCTGGTGTTCCAAAATATTTAGTGTTTAGAGGCATATTTGAAAATAAAAAATATTTTCTTCTTTGTGGCCAACCTGTATTCATTCATTCTTCTAATTTTCTATGGAAATAAGTCTTGGATATATTTTTTTCTAAGATCTGATCCTGGAGACTCATTCCTGCTCCCTTCCCACGTGAGACATATACACATAAATCTGCGAGCCAGCATCGATACTTGCCGCCGACATCCCCTTCCTTACCTTCACACGGATGACCGGACTCTCCTACACCCCAGCTGCTGCCTGTGGACATGCCTGGCCTTGACCAGTCTTGGTGCGCTCTTACAGACCTGCATGCACAACTCTGCCTACTCCACAAGTGCAGGAACGACCCAGCCGGTTACACACACTCCCGCCGTGCTCCCAGTGCTCCCAGATCCCATGCATTCACTTGGCCCGGCACCTGCCACCCAAGGCCTGTGTGCCCCAGTACCTCACACAGAGGCACAGGACCCAAGGACTACACTTCCGACAGAAAAAGGAAGAAGATGCAGAGCCAAAGGCCAAGTTCAGGATTGAGACCAAGGTTCCCTTTCAGGGCCTTCAGGACAGCACATTCCTGGGGTGAGAAAGTAGAACAAGCACAAACCATGGACCCCTTCACCCTAGGCCTTTGTGACCTTCAGAGGCAAGCAGTAGCCCGAAGCCAGGGCCACGGCCTTAATGTAGTGGAACCAGTGGGTTGTCACAGAAACGCCAAGAAATTCTGCAAACATCAAACACCAGACCTCAGGAAGTATCCCGAAGTTACTTGGTAGGACATATATTGTAGGAGGGTGGCAGCTGTTTTGTGTCCCATCACTAACCAGTGTATTCCAAAAGCCTGCTCTGTGCTGCCCATGTGCTAAGCATGGGTTGCTATGGAAGAGACAGGCCCAGAATGCCTCAAGAGTTTGCAGACTGCCTATGAGAGTGTTGCAACGCCCATGGCAATAATAGTATGTACTGAGCCCTACCATGTGCCAGAATTCTCTTAACCACTTACACATGTTTTAATGGGTTTAGTCCCTATGACAACCCGTTAGGAATGTACTGTAACTGACTTTACAGGTGGTGAAACTGAGGCACAAAGAGGTTAAGTAACTTGTCCAAAGTTTCAGAGCTCCTAAAGAAAGAGCTATTATCTCAACCCAGGTAGTCTGAGAGCCCATACTGTTAGCCATATGTGGCAGTGGTGCCCATAAGAATAAAGATGGCCTTCTCTTTGAGTTTATAAAACATTTTTAATGTAGTTTCTTGGGATTATTTGAACATCCTTCTGTTGGGGAGCACCCCTTCTTTCTAGGATGCAGTTTCCATACTAATAAAATAGCAAGAACTATGCCTGTTCTCTTCTGACTTTCAGAGAATATGCACTATGGCATTAAGTGGCCAATATTAAAAATAAAACAACAGCTGCAATAAGTTGAGGTCTTCTAAGTGAAGGCCAGGTGCATGGAGTCAGGCCAGTAGTTGCAGCTACCAGACTCAGGAGCTGAGACAGGAGGATCACTCGAACCCAGGAGTTAAAGACTACCCTGGGAGCAATACCACATCTCTAAAAATAAATAAATAAGTAAATAAAGATGTTCTAGCTAAAGTGCCAAGAGTAGGTATTAGTAGAGTAGGTGTTAGTCTCCCTCCCGGTCTCCAACTTGTATTTTTATTACCTCTAATTCAGAAGAGGCCGGTCTCTACCACCATACTGTTAGGAGGCAGGAGGACTCACAGGAATCCCGCAGGTCTGGTTTCTATTTTCGCTGTACTGTGTATACTACATTTTGGGGGTGGAGAAGGGAGGGAAGTGATCACGTCACTTTGAGCCTCTCTGTTTCTCTTGCTGCCTGGGGCTGATCATACCTGCTTCCTGGGGCTGTTTCGAGGAGAAATGAACCAGTGTTGGGGGGATATATGGCCCACAGCGAGTTCTTGCGCCCTGCAGTCTTTCAAACATCAACCTCACTGTTTTTGTCAGTAGTCCTAGAAGTGCTCTTCCTCCTGGCATTTAACCAGTTTCTTCGAAGAAATCTTCCACGCTTGTGGCCCCGGATCTGGACGAGTGGAATCCTTACCCCCAGGAACTTGCAGGAAGTGTGGACACGCAGGCCAGCAGTCTGGCTCTCCATTTTGGAGGAGCTCCCTGCCCATGTGCTGGGCCCCAGGGCCTGCCCCCTGCGGCGCTCCCCACAGGGGCAAAGGAAGACACCCTGAGCATATGGAGACCCGGTTACTTGGCAGCCCCCTCACTCATCATCCACTGAATAATCCAAGAAGGTGACTGATTTAGGGAACATGCCAATTTGATATCAGAGCCTGATCACTGGAACGCAACTCCCTGGGGAAGAGAAAATGAAAAAATATGACTAAACCGTCCTCCCACACGGGCTGTCATTAAAACAGTGCTTGGTATGTCACAGATATTTTTGCTTCATCTCCAAATAATTTGTTCCTCAAACTTAAAAAAATTTTTAATTTAATTTTTATTACCCCTTCCTCCACCTGACCGTATGGGATGCCCCTTGCTCTTGGAGGCCAGCTGGACTGGAAGATGTATGTTCTACTGCCTGGGGGCTTCCCTGACCTTCAGAGTCAGGGCGGATCCTCCCCCTCCCAAGTTTGGTCTACAGCCTGGTTCCACCGGAAGCAGAGCCTCCCTCTTCCTCCTCCTCCTGCTTTCTCACTCGCTCACTCACCCTTCCCCCTTTTTTCCTCCTTATCATCCCTCTCAGTCCTTTTTTCATCCTTCACGCGTCCTTATCGTCCTTTCTGTCCTCCCCTTTTCCTCTGCTTTGCTCCCCCAACACCCTCCTCCTCTATCTTGACCCTCCTGATTTCATCCCTCCTTCTCTCTTCCTCCTTCTACTCTGTTTCTTCCTCTTCCCTTTTCTCCTTTCTCCTCCTCGGCTGGTACCTCCCTCTTTCCTTCATCCCCCTCTTCCTGCTCTCCCTCCTTCCTTCCCTGCTGCTGCTATCTCCAGCTGAGGAGTCTCTTTAGGGATGTATTTAGGAGAAAGAAATCCCCAGGAAGGTCATGCAAGTGCAAGCCACAGTCTCACAGCTGGAGCAGCATCTCACTGCCCACATACTCAGGCCTTGGAGATCCTGTCCTGGTAGCCCTAGACCAACCCATTGCCAGAACGGCCTTACTAGCTCCCAGCTAGTAGCTGATCATATAGCCACCTAGGGAAAGCGTGCCAATTGCCTTTCCTACCACCAATCAACATTCCCTAAGTGACGAGTAGAGTCCTAGAGTTTACAGCAGAGCCACAAATAAGACCAAGTTCCTGCTCCTGCAGTCAGGTGATGGTGGACGTGGAGCTACCAAGGAAAGTAACTTTCAAGCAAAGTGCTCTCAAGGAGACAGGACAGGACAGGGTGGAAAGTAAGGCAGCTGTAGCCAAAGTCATGATGGGAGGCCACTCTGAAAAGGTTGCTGAGGACTTGACTTGGAGGAGGAAGCTCTGCAGAGACCAGGTTAAGAGCATTCCAGAGGGAAAGGGAACCCTCCACGTTGTGAGGTCCCTGCAGTGGGCATGAGCTGGCATGTCCGAAGCAAGTGAGGTGCCTCAGTGGCACCTAGATTTAGAAGAGTCTGTGACCAGCCCATAAGGTCTCTCACCCGGTAGTACGAGGGATTTGAAAGGTGTGTGAAGTATCATGGAAAGCGAGTGAAGGGTTTGCAGCAGTAATGTGATGTAATTTGGTTTATGCTTGAGAAGTTCACTCTGGCTTAAGTGTGAGAACTGGATCGTGGGGAGCAGGAGGGACTAGAGAGTCCAATGGGAAAGCTGATTGCAGAAGTCTGGGTGATGGAACTTTGACCTCTCTGCAGTGTCACCTTCTCCCCTGAGCTGTAGGCTCCTCAAACCTAGCATGTCCAAAGTAGAACTGTCCGTTCATATCTCTCCAGTTGTAACCTGACCCCTAAGTCAATAGTAACATGTTTAACACCATGGTCTCATCTTCCCACATGGTTTGTGGTTAAAGGAAGCAGCACCTAGTTCATTTCGTTCTCCACTGCCTTTCTTGTGCTCAAATCAGTGTCTGGTACATGGTAGACACTCAGGATTATTTTGTAAGCAAATGACTCCTGAGCTGTTAGTACATATGAACAACTTCTAGCAGCGCTATGGCTGCTTGCCTCAGAAGCACACCATCTGCCTGAGATCTCCAGACTTGTATCTCAGGTGCTTGGCCACAGTCCCGAGCAAAACCTAATTGTGATCAGATAGGTACTGCTGCATTCCCAGCAGAGAGTCTGGGAGCCAGATGGCCAGATAGGCTGCCTATAGGAGGACGTGAGAAGGTGAGCTCTACACCCAGGCTACCAAGCCTTTGCCCGGGTGCCTTATCCACCTAAAGCTCGTGCTCCACCCCTCATCCTACTGAGCCAGCTTGGGTTCCCTCTTCATGTTCCCAGAGACCCTTCTCTAGGAATTTTTCTCTTGTCCACATGCCCAGGCCATGAGACTGACTTCACTCTCATATAAAATCTATTGCATAGCTTTAGAATTCCTATGGCTTTTATCCCCTTCCTGCCGCAGTGCACACATGCACACACGCACGCACATGTGTGCACACATAGACTCACATACACACAGAGAGAGAACAAAGAACTTAGCTAAATTTGAACATGGATCTGATCCATCTTCATTTGCCCAGAACCCAGTACGGTTCCTGGAACATAAATGCGTAGAAAGCCTGAACAAGGAAATTTTTCTCCCCTGTGTGCAGATACCTATGCATTTGTTTATTTAGCAAATATTTATAGAGCACTTATTGTTTGTACCAGGTACTGTCCTGGATTCTGGAGGTGCAGCTGTCAACAAGGCAGACAGAAGCGCTTGCGTTTAGGGAACTTAAATACTCCTCAAGAGACAGGCAAAACAAGTAGGAAAATAGATGAGGTTGGCCAGTACAGAAGAGAACAGGGGTCGGGGTGGCTTGGAGGTGGAGCTTTCGCGAGATGGTCAAGGCTTGCTTCCCTAAGGAGGAGTTGGTGAGGATACCCTTAGGGAGCCACAGAGAGCTTGTCCCTTTGGGCGCTAGGTCTCATCCTCCTGCCCACAGCAGTCCCGCAGGTCTCCTTCGCTCTGTGCCATTGAATTCTCCTCCCTGATAGATTGTTCTTTCAGCGCTCAGACACTGTTATTTCTATCTTCTTAAAACATCTTCCTTTTTTATTTCACTTCCCTGCTCATAGAGCTTCACCGTTTCTTTTTTCTCTCTGCAGCCAAACATTGAGTGCTCTGATTCATCTCTGTGCTTTTTTCTTTTTAACTTAATAAACATTTATTGTGTTGCCTGTGTATCTGACACAATAACAAATACTAGTGGTTTAATCCTCATAAAAACTACAAAGTAAGAGGTCTCAGAGTACGAAATAGAGCACAGTAGTCACATGGTTAAGTTCATCCATGGCTGAGCTAGGATTTAAACAGAGGCGGCCTGGTCCCAGGCTTGTGCTCCTTGTCACTCTGCAGCCTCCAGCACTGTGCGCCCTGAAGCCCACCTCTCAGGGCCTAACCACCACCTCCCTGGAGTTCTTGTCCGGCGGCTGTGACCTCCACAGGGTTGGTCACTTGATCATTTTTCATCCCTCATCACACCTGATGCATCGTAGCAGTGGGTATTGCGCTAGTCATATGCTCCTCGTTGACCCCCTTGCTTCTCCAGGCTTCACAGATGCCATGTCGTCTTGCGCCTCTCACTTTACTCTTCAGTCCTATCGGTCTTTTTCTGGTTTTTCTTCCCCTCTACCTGTGGATGTAGATGAGGCCAGGACTGACCCTGGATTCCTTGCACCAGCTGTAGCTATTCTCTGGCCATCTCTTGCAGTCTCCTGACTTTACTCCACATGCTAAGACCCCCGTACATACAACTCCACTGCAGGCCGCCTTCCCAAACCCAGACTCATACATCCATCTGAATTCTCTGCATCTCCATGTAGGTATCCAGTGAATGTCTCAAACTCAACGACGTCCACGCTAGTCCATACCCAGAACCTGACCGCATCTCCCCATTCCCTCTCTTTCCGTGCGGGTGCGCATCTCTGCATCACGGTAATGTCCTCTTAGTTGGTCTCCTTCGTGCCTTCTTGACCCCTTGTCTGCTTGTGACAGCAGCCAGCTTGACCTTTTTAAACAAGACTGTTTTCTTCTGCTCCACACACTATGCTGGCTTCCCATGTTGAAAGCCAATGCCTCCATCTTTGCAGAGTCCTTTCAAGGACTTCCATGATGGGTTCCTCTAGTCTTTGTGAATTCATCATCTACCATGCTCCCTCTTGGTACCAACTACTCTGACTGCTGTTGACCAGCACTCCAGAGAACACTGCCGTCAGAGGGCTTTGCTCTTGGCTGTTGCTGTTGCCTGAAATGCTTTCCCCAGATAGCTGTGTCATCAGCTTGCTGAGATGACACCATCTTCACAAAGCCTGCCTGACCTCCCTGTGCCTCCCGCTTCTTCCTCTGCTCTGTGGTTAGCCTCCTTAGTACTTTTCACCTTCCAGGTTTCATCGGGGTTATTTATTTAACCTAGAATGCAAGCCACATGGGCAGGAATCTTGATTTTATACAGTAATGTTCTGAGCACCTAGAACAAGGCCTGCCTGGCATACAGCTAGCACTCAGAAAAATCTATCGAATAAGCTCTGGGGTTAGGTATGCCAGCAGTGAGATAGTGGGTGTCAGGGGTCCTCCTGTCCTTCTCCTTGCATGAGCAGGGCCACTGTCGGTCATGGGTTGATCCATAGCCAAGACTGGGGCACCTGCCCCCCTGTCTCCAGGCAGGCCTGTGCTCCTTCGTGGTGGTAATATTTGCACATTGTGGCCTGGCCCAGAGAGGAGTGGCAGCACGCTGAGACGAGTACGTAAGAGCTCAGGCCAGCAGCTGCGTAGCTTCCACTTAGACAGACCTCATGACGTTCAGACCAACACTCAGCCCTGGTCTTAAGATGCCCACCCCACCACCCCTCATGGTCAGCTGACCTTTGCCCACCTCCAACTTCCCATGCAGTTACGAGCAGAGAGATGTTGTGCATCTGCAGAGCTGCTGCAAGACAGTGAGAGGAACTGGCCTGTGACAGGCCCTGAGACAGCTGAGGGGGCTTCCATCCTCCTGTATCTCAGACCCCGGAACTCTTTTTTGGCTGTCTGTAGTTTTTCTCTCCCTTCTCTTAATGCACGTTTGCCTTTTCCATTGCTTATCCTTTATCATTTCTTCTCTCTGCAACTCCTTTTGAGGGTCCCATGTTTTATTTCTCTGTATCTAAATCTCCATCTTTCTGTCTTGCGCTCTCTCTGTATCCATTTGCCTCTATTTCTCCTTATACTTTTTCTTTCCCCCTCTTCTAAATCTTTCCATTTTTGCAGCCTCTCTCTTTTCCTTTCCTGTCCATCCTGTTTCTCTCCTTCCTCTCCATTACTCACCCCAACCCCCCTTTGGTTTCTCCTCCTGGCTGTGCTCTGGCTTCCTGTGCTGCCAAGTCCTACACCTCTTTCCTCCCATCCGTGTGCAGAATTCTATACGGGACCTTGGGCCCTGGTCTGAGCGTGATTTGCTCTCCATCCCTTCCCTCTCTGATCCTCTGCTCTCCTGCACTGTGCTCTGGAAATAACTGGTCCAGTCAGCTGGGATGACTTTTTCCTAGGCCCTCTGTGGCCCAAGGGCCTTCAGCAGAACTGGACCTCTTCACCTTCTGCCAGCCCTGACCTTGCGGTTGGATCCTAAAGGCTGTGGTTGTTCTCCAAGGCTTCCTGCCTACTTTCTGTGTCTTCTGTGTTAATGAATTCCCTGGGAGCCCCTCCAGATTGCAGCCCTTCTTCCTGGCTTCTTCCCACTGAGCGTGAATTTCCCACATGTTCCACAGCAACTCTTTCTCATTTTTAAATCCTGCTTTTCTTTCTCTTTTACAGCCAGAGTGTCAGATAACTTTATAAAGCTTGGTTTATCTACCTCCGTTCAGCTAATTTTAAATCTGGCTAACTTTCTGGGTCTTTCTTTTCCTAACCTGTAAATTGTTCATTCCTGCTACTCCACAGTAGAGGACTCGGGTGCTTAGTTTAAAGATGTGATTAACCAGCACCCCTGGAGACTGAAGCAGGAGGCTCTCAAGTTCTAGCCCAGCTTGAGCAATTTAATGACTTAGCCAGACACTGTCTCAAATATCAAAATAATTACATATATATATATATATATATATATATATATATATATATATATATATGGATATATGGTTAAGTATTTACAAGTAGCTAAGTAGATCCGACTGTGCCCCCAGATGATGTTTGGGAGAGTTAATATCTCCTCTCCCAATTCTTGATTTTTTTTTTTCTTTTTGTATAATGACTACCAAATTGTGCTGCCATTTGCCCCTTCCATCTCTGGAATCTGATTCCCCAGTCTTTTCTACCCAACTCTGCCAGAAGGATACTGCCTTACCAGGCTATTGATTACTTAAATGAGATTATGTCCATGAAGGGACTTTGTGATTTGAAAAGCATAACACAGCAGTCCCATTTATCCACATGTTCCAAAATCCCAAGTGGATGATTAAAACCATGAGTAGTTCTCAGCCTCATATAAACTGGGTTTTTTTTTCCAGCCTATACATCCCCATATTTGATGCCTTTTTCATTTTAACTAAGCATTTACTATGCACTATAGCTGTAACTTTTACCATCTGAGATGCTGCAGTAAAGCTATCATGGTATTTTTTTCTTCATAATTTCACAGATAGAATTGTTCCTGTCATTGATCTTAGCAGCTTAGCATACAATTTTTTCTTTCCTTATTAAGTAGAAAAATTTCAGACCTTTTCATTCAGAGGAAGTACTTTACAACTACTCTTCGACGTGTCTGAATTTCTGGCATTACTACTTTTGTGCTTTGGAGCCATTACTAAGTAAAAGCTGAGTTACTGTAACACAGCGCTCTGATAGTATGACAGTCAATGCAGTACCCGAGGTGGCTTCTAAGTGACTAGTGGGTGGGTAGTGCGTACCTCATTAATACGCTGCCCAAAGATGTTCACATCTCGGGCAACACAGAAGAACAGGTTGGCTTCTGACTACACCTCTATACTTAGAACAAACCTGTGAATCGTCTATTTCTGAATTTTTTCGTGTAATATTTTCATGTATTGTGGACCATGGCCAGCTGAAACCACAGAAAACAAAACTAGGGAGGAAGGGGGCAACTGTACAGGGACTTGAATGTGATGTCACAGTCCTCCAGGAACAGAAGAGGCAGCTCTCCAGTACTAGAGTGGTATTTCCCATTGGCTCTTTCCTCTTTTAGATTTTACTGACCTTGACCCCCACCACAACCAATGTTACTCCCAGAAGAATGTGAGCGAGAACCTGCTTGCCTTCCCCTCGTGCCTGACTCCCTTCCCTGCCATTCTCACACACACAGGCCCTACGTCCTTAGAGGACCATTGGTGTGTTAACCCGGGAACAGGCCTCTTCTCACTGTGAGATTTCCTCCTCGCGCTGTAGCCAGGCAGAGTGTTGTTTGAATGCCACTTGCGGTGGAGAGCTAGCTACCTTTAGGCAATAGGCTTAGAGGGGGAGCAGATTGAGGTCACATTGGTCCACCACAGTTGGCTGTGTCCCTGTAAGCGTGTTTGCTTAACCTCTCTAAGACTCAGTTTTTCCCTGACAAGGTGTTGTGAAAAGTCAGGGAGATAATGCAGGAAAGTGCTTATCACAGTGTCTGATGCCTTGTAAGTGTTCAATAAGTGAAGCTATTTTATTATTATCTCACAAGGCAGCCTTTGCATGGTTCTGAACTGAAACTGACCTCCAAAAAAAATTGAAAAGGGCCTGATTCTGCAGCCTAGACCTACGCAAAGAGCCTCTACTCCCTCCTGTGCAGGACAGCCTTTCAAATGTTTGAAGACACTTTCATGTTGCAAGTCTTCTCCAACTTAAGTATTTCCTGTGCCACCACCAATTTCTCGCATTTTTCATGTTTTGCAGGCTCTTTGCCATTGAGGTCGCTGTCCTTTGTGCACCCTTGTCGATGCCTTTGATCTGGATATTATAAATTGTCCAAGCTTCATTCACGTATACTCAGGTGCCCTTATTAATTGATTGGCTTAGCAGCCTGTGACTAATAAAAAAAACTCCTATCTGATTTTCTCATAAACCTATCAAGACTGATTTTGTCATAATTGCAAAATAATTTTTATAACTGATGCAATATTAATATCCATCTGTTCAATTACATTATATTTATTTTCACTATAGGTTGAGATCTGTTTTTATTTGATAATACACATCCATATTCAGAAGTCAAGAAACGTGACAAGGTGAACCATGAGCTGTACCTACATTAAACTCGTTCCCCATCTATCCAGCCTTCTCTCTACTTTACATTCATTGCCACATTGTTCATAGTTTCTTGCTCTGTCCTTTTGAAATTTTCTTATGCAGGATAAAAAAATTGCCAATTTTGATTTTTCTATTTTAGCCATTGTTTTACACAAATGGTGGCATATAGAACACACTGCTCTGATGCTTGGTTTTCTTCTTCAAACAATGCCTACCGTCTTTTGAATCTTTAGACTACTGTCCTAGTTACTTTTTCATTGCTGTGATTCAATAACCAACATCCACTAATTTAGGGGGAAAAGGTTTATTTTAGCTCACAGTTTCAGAAGGTCACAGTCCATTTTGGGGCAGCCAGCAGCAATGGAAATAAATGGTGGAGGCAGCTTCTTAGGACATCACAAACAGGAAGCCAAGACAAGGCAAGTTGAGACTAGTCCTCCAAGGAAGACAGGAAGCAGCTTATATATCCTTCCAGGTCTCCTCTCAGTGATTACCTCTTCCTTGGTCCAGGTGTGGAAAGTGTGGTAACCCCCATTGCATGCCTATAATCCAGTTTACTTGTCTGTAATCCAATTTACATGCTTGTAATCCACCCCTATAGACTAGGCCCCAATCTCCCAACAGCACATGGTTCCATAAACAATCTTTAACATTCATATACATGAGAATTTTTGGGGACATTCCAGATCCAAACCACAATAACTACCATTTGACATAATTTGATGTCAGCAGTGTCTTTATCCAAGTTGTTGAGAATAGTGTCTAGAGACCTGGAGCCTGTTTCCATAGTCACATTTCAATCTGACAATTTCCCTAAATCCATACTTATCCACAGTATTCTTCCACTTATCAGTGCATCAATCCAGGCTCATTCCCTACCCACCTTTCTTTTCATTCACAAGGATAATGGCTAAACTTGAGTATCTCACTAAATACTAGGTGTTTAGAAGCTTCCTTATTTATCAGTCTAACACAAAGATTCTTAACTAAGGAAGATTTTTCCCCGAAGGACATTTATCAATATTTGGAGACATGGTTTGTGAGTGTGAGTGTGTATGGGGTGGGGTGGGGGGTACTAGTGGTATCTAGTGAGTAGAGGCCAGGGTGCTGATAAACATCTGACAATGCACAAGACAACCCCTTCCTCTGTCTCTGTGCATGCACAACAAGGAGTTATTAGGCCCAATGTCAGTAAGGCCAAGCTTGAGAAACCTTGGCTTAGAACCTTACCAACTTTTTTGTATTACAAGATTAATTTGGTGTCTCCTGGTCTTAATGAATCCATGCTCGTTCTTAATAATCACCACTTTTCAGAGTTACATTAAAATGCAGTTCTTTTTTAGCAAGAGAGAATCATCAGATAAAATTAAAACATCATTTACCCTCTCCAGTCTCACAGAGTCCTCGGATTTTTGGGTACTATTCCTCTCAAGGGGAATGAGTCCCTCCAAGCTGCCCTCTGTACGAAGACATTTCTCTGCTATTTGGGGGACTGCTCACACCCCTGGGGATGACTTTGGCTGTGGCTCCTCTTCCACCACTGTCTTTTACCCCAGGCAGAAACGGCACAGAATCTACAGAAAGTTGAGAAGTGGTAGGGAAATGTCAGTAACAAGGGAACAGGCATAGTATTGTAGTCCTCCAGCAGGGTCCAGAGCCCAGTTCCCCCAAGGAAACACTATGGCAGCTATCCAGAAATGGCCTATCTCTGCATTCATTTAAGTCCTACTTACCCAAATGTTTTTCACATCATTTTCAGGGATAAATAAGGTATGAACCCATTTGTTAGAAAGTTTCCAATAGGCAGCCTAAATAATAAGAAAAGCATGAACTTGGGTCAGATCTGCAAGACTGAACTGGCTAGATACCATTCTTAGTGCCTTGAAGAATTAGTTTCTCATCTGTAAGAATAGAGATGGAAATACTTATCGTGTGGTTGTGAAAAAATATGTCTGCAATGCTTGTATATGTACTGAGAAGTCAATATTGTAGTTATTATTGAGGACTCTAATATCCTAGTACAGATATCAGACATGCAAAGTCTGATAAGCCTAAATAAAGGCTCAAAGAAAGGACTGTGAATGCACAATGGAAGGGCCTTTTGCACAGTTGAAAGTGTTTTGAAGAACACTGGGCTTAGGGTCCCTGGGAAACCTAGCTTTAAATCTCTCCCCTGTCTCTACTCTGTAGCTGCGTTAACATAGATTCTTCGCTTTGTTCTGGAAACCTCTTCTCTTTACTTTCCTTTTTATTTCTTTTAGTGTGCTGTGTTAGGGGATAGGGTGGCTAGGGGTTGAACTCAGGGCCTTGCATCTATGACAGATAAGTGGCATAGACACTTTTTGAGACAGATTACAATTTCCCTGTTTGAAACTCCCAAATAGATTACCAGCATCTGCCACCACACTTAGCTTTCTGTGTTCTTACCTATGAAACAGAGATAAAGGGACCTATGAAAACAGATGAATACATGTTTACCGAGTCTCTTGTTAAATGCCAACCAGGAGACTTCTTGAAATAGACAGCATTGGAGTTGAGCCTTGAAGAATGGAGAGGCTGATCATATGGGCAAAGGGGAAAGAGAAGACCTCCCTGGTGAGATACAAGCTGAGAAGCAGAGAGCCATAAATGTTTGTGAGACTCTCCAGGAAGTTCAGAACACAAGCTTGTGCATCAGACAGATCCTCGTCAAGTTCTCTAAACATCAGGATTTTTTATCTGTAGAAAGTAACTTGCAAGACAGAAGCAAAGATTCAATGATATCTTGACTGAAAGTATTAGCTTAGTGCCTGGCCCATAGCTGACACACTTGGAGGGCAACCATCATCACACCAGTGGGTCAGGGCTGGAACTGAGGCTGCAGAGTCAAGATGGCCCAATTGCCATTGCCAAGGGCATTGCTTTCCAGGCCGAGGAGCAGACTGGTTGTTAGGGGAGTGGGAAGCCATTACCAGCTTTTAGGGAAAGTCACATGGTTCAAACCATCAAATGAAATTTTGGCAAGAGTGGAAGGTAGGCTATTGAGGAGAGTGCCAAGAGGCAGAGACCACGAAACTTGGCCACAGTTGAATTTTTACCATTTCTTTGGTCTCTAGAGCAAACCGGAGACTCAGGAAGGCCCCAAGCACATAGCTGGGCTGTACCAAGGTCTTAGGTGGAAGTGAAGAATTTTGGGCCCCTCCCTGCTGGACTCTTTTCCACCACCCTCACCCAGCCTCCCTACGACAGCTGCGGCACCCACCCCCAGTCCCTGTTTGGAGCAGTGATTAATACAGGTTTAAAATAATCTTTGTCTTCTCCCTTTGTCCGCCCCCAGCACAGCCGCTGCTCTGCCACCCATCCCCCACCCCCTCGCCCTCTGCGCTGCTCTGGCCCTACCTCAGAAATCAGCCTCCCTGGCACGTCAGGCCTCAGGCACTACTGCCATCACTCACACTCCAGACCCTGCCCACAGGGTTGCTGCCACATGCCCCCTAGGCCGGGAGCAGACAGTGGCGCTTTCCTTGCAGGTCCCTTATTGGTCCCCAACTCTGCAGCAGTCTCTTCCTTGAAAATTCTGGCTGCCAAGGTGAGGAAAAACCTACAGTAGATTATCTCTTTCCTCGCTTGACCCTGACCTTGAGGAGCGCCAGACCCCGATAGACATCTGAACCGGACACAAGAGGCCCACCTCACTCCAGTACTTCGTCTTTGTCTCAGTTTCCCTGGCTTCTTTTGCTTCCCAAGAAAACTGCTTTCCCTTCCTCATTGACATTCCTAAATTGAGGACATGAAAAATATCATCTCGTTAAATAGGGAAAGAAAACCAGAGCTCAGAGAGTCTAAGTGGCTTCTCCATAGGTCAGAGCTAGAAACTGAGTCCAGGGGTTAGCTCCAAAAGCCAGCAACCAGTCCTTCCTGGGAAGCCACCCACCTGCTCCCCTCTAAAGCTGCTGGCTCTCCGTTCGTATTTCTTCAACATGGCAGGGCATCATGGCATTTCTCACTCATTTCCTCCCCCAGGAATAAACTTGATCATTAACACACGGTTTCTCTCAAGCTGGGTGACTCTGAGCCAATTGCAGTGCTGTTGTTTGGCTCCAGACCTGTGTGTTTGTATTCGAGGAAGGACACGTGGGCACAGATAAAGCCAGACTGCAGATAGTGGGTCGAAGGGCGTATTCTGGAAACATCAATTTAGAAGGTATTGTAATTTAAAGGGACGCACAGGTAGCTGGTCTACCTCTCAGAGTGGGAAGCTTAGGTACACAGAGGCAAGGAGCACTCCAAGCCACACAGCTGCAGAACCACGAGCTGACCTTTGGGATCCTGCGCCTTGTTCTGCCCCAGAGGCTTCCCTGGACTTCCCCTGTGTTGTAAGAGGTACAGAGGCTGCTGTGTGGCTCTCCATATTGGTGGCATTGGATCTAACATAACATAGAGAAAATTCACTCTCCCACACATGGTAGCCAGAGGCAGAGGGCATTAGAGGAGAAAGCAGTGTGTGTCAGGTGACAGTGGAAGGAAGCCCAGAGTTAAGCAAACCTGAGGAACCAGATGTGAGAGCAGTTGACGTGGGCAGCTGGCAACGACTTATGTGTGCCTGGCATTGGGCAGGTGCTCACTTGGCTGCCGCGCTGAGCTGTGCATCTCACGGCGCATAGGGCACCTTTGCTCTGCTCTGCCTGGGCCTGGGGGAAAATTGATGCGCTCGTGCCTGTGCGCCAGCAGGGCTGACAAGTGCTGAGTTAATCCCACATTCCTTGTTTGGGATTAAAAGAAGAAGAAGAAGAAAAAGAGGTGGGGAAATGTGTCACTTTGGGTAGGAAAGGGAGGCTGAGTGTGTTTGATGGCCTGGATGGAGTTAGGCTAAATATTTAATATTCTTGACAGAGACCTGGGGGGAGTTGGGGCGGAGACTGTCCCTTTCTGTAAACAGTGACACTCAGGGCTCCAGGGCTGGGAGACAGAGGAGCCAGCAGCTGAGACCAGAGGGCTGCTTCCTGCTGCTTCTTGCGGGGAAGACAGGAAACAGAAGAAACCTCATCAGAGAATGGGACAGGGCTTTTGGGAGCAAAGAGCCGGTATAGACTGAGGCTGGGGGTGCAAAGCCTGGAGCCAACCGAGAGCTTTCTTTATTAAAAAAAAAAAAAAGAAGAAGAAAGTAACAGTTCATTCTTTACATTTGGAATAAAAACCTGTTGTAATTACCTAGCAGTAGGAAAGCAATTTCCAAGCAGCTTTATTGTGCTTCTCCCCAACCAAATGTGCGACGACACATCCACCCGGGAATAGCGGGAGTGAAGCACACTGCCGTAACTATGATATTTAAATGTTTCCACGGTAGAAATTTCAATAAGGTTTAAATGAACCATAAGTTGACTTCTCTCTGGATTATTTTTCCTCCTCCTCCTTTATTACTTAAGACATTGTGCTCCTAAACCGTATTTATATAGCCCTAGCAAGGAAGTCCCAGCAGGAAACTTGCAAAGTTTATTTGTTGCCATTCAAGTACCCATCTCTTAATCCGTGCCCCGGGGTGGGGGGAGATGAGCGCCCTCCTGCTCCTTGAGGCGTCCACTGAGTTGGTTCTCACATCCTGTTCCAAAGCTGCTGAGGGAAGGCTCCACGCTGGCTGGCTGCGCTCTGCCTAGGCCCCGTCATCCTCGTTGTACCTCATACGGCAGGAGGTGCCAAGTTATAGCCCAGAGAGAGTAGACAGGGCTCTATAACAACTCCGTTTCTAAGTCTCTGACCACCAAAACTGTGTCTCAAGGCTTACCTGCTAAGTTTAGGTTGAAATGGGATCCTGCAAGCGGGCCAAGTCTGATCCCAGAATGTTTATTATTTCTGTATGTTATTTTTGTAGGCTTAATCCCTAGAATACCAGGCAAGTTCTAGCCTCAGTAGAAGATACAGAAAAAAGAGTATGCTACTCCATCAACCCGCAAGCAGATGATAATAGTCTAGTAATAGCTCAAATATATGTAGTGTTATGTATGATTTCATTTCCTCCACGCAGCAACAATATAAGACGTGGTTACTACTATATTCATTCCATTTTTTAAGTGAGGAAACTGAGGTACTAGCAGCTTGAGTAATTTGCCCCAGCTCTCGGAAGCAGTAGGTGTTGGAGCTAACATTGCACCTGGACCCAGCTTCTGAGCCTGTCTCTACCCTCCTCGCCTCCTCCTCACCCTGGATTCACCTATTCAAATCAGCATGGCAGAAACATTGACCCCTTGAATTCAAATATTTAAAACCTTCTGGATGAGTGAACCCATACTGAAACAGATGAGTAGGAGGGCGTAAGGAGGTACCTTCCTCGGGAACCTCGAGGAACCAGGCAGATTGTGTTTTGGGATGAGAGCCCCTCCTTCCTGGGGCCCGATCACTGGTCAGTACAATCCCCTGGAATTCAACCATTGTCTTCCTCCAGACTCGGCTTGCATCTGGACACCCAAGTAGGCTTTCCTTTGCAAGGCTGAGATACAGCATGTTCAACTTTCACGGTTTGTGGTCCCTTTCAGTGTGTAGCGTGTGCAGAGCTGGAAAAGAATGAATAGCTCTGAGCATGGATTTTAATTTCAAGCTTTGAGAAACAGACCATATCTAGGAATATTTGGCCAGAGAAATGCCTTCATGCTGAATTTCCTGCTCAAGGTGCATTTCAGGAACCATTTACGTAAACCCTGAGAGATGTGCAACAAGGATAAGTGCATTGACTCAGAACCGTCAGTCACGTGCAGAAATGCACCGGGCTCCAGGACAGGCCCCCACCAGTGAGTGTTTGTATTGCTTGTACTAATCAAGGTTCTCCAGAGAAACAGACCTAGAAGACAGACAGACAGACACAGTCAGACAGATACTGGCTTGCAAATTATGGGAGCTGAGAAACCCCAGCATCTGCACTTAGCAAGCTAGAGATCCAGGAGAGCCAATGTATAGTTCCAGTCCTAAACCAGGAGGCGCAAGACCTAAAACAAGCAAAAAAAAAAAGCAGAAAAAAAGAACCTGATGTGCCATTTGCATTCCAAAGGCTAAAACAGAATAATATCCCGATTCAAAGCAGTCAGAGCAAATTCCCTCTTATTTGCAGGAGGATCAGCCTTCTTGTCCTATTTGACCTTCAACTGGGCCACCACATTAGAGAAAGCAATCTGCTCTACTCAGTTTACTGGTTCGAATTTCAGTCTCCTCCAGAAACGTCCTTACAAACCACCCAGAATAATGTTTGGCCAAATATCTGAGCACCCTGTGGTCTAGTCAAGCTGACACACAAAACCTAGCCATCTCAGTGCTCCTGCCTGCGTGCAACTAACTCTACATTCTCTACCCTTTGCTCCTCAACATCTGTTCTAGGATGCAGGAATCTAGGGAGGGTGCTTAGAACATCCCATTAGCCCCACTAATGAGGTTGCCCTTCCCCTCAGCCTCCCACATCTGTTGGCTCAGCAGCCAGCTGGGCAGGGTGAAGCTCACTTCTGTCTACTCCTTACCATCTTCTTTGTCTCCCCAGACTTGATACTACCAGAGGGAACAGAGCGGAGACGTTGGAGATGGTTAGAGGCGTTTCCACGGGAGCCCTGTCTAGCCTTCGTGCTTGGGCCGCAGCCCAGGAACCCTAGACAGAAGGAGGCTGGGGTGGAAGCACAGTCCTCGTGTCTCCCCTTTGCTCAGCAACTGAGCTTGTGCTGACTAGAAGCCGTATCTTATTAGGCACAATAAGGCCATATTGTGGCTGGCAGGAGGAGAGCACATTTCACACACTCTGGAAATGGGATTCAGCAAAGAGACAAGAAGAGGCTTCACGTATATGCTTCCCTGCCTGCTCGTCTGGAAGTTGGCAGCAGCAACAAGCCAGAGGAGATAAGTGCAGACTTTCCTTTCCAGGAACACAGAGGCAAGGCAGTTTTGTGGCTCAGACGGACGCTGTCATCCCGGGCACACATTGCCCTCCAGCTTCCAGCTACATAACCTTGAACAAGTCATGCTTAACCTTTTCATGCTGTGCCTTCCTCATTTGGAAAAACGAAAATAATGTGAGAGCACTTCCATCGGATGATTTTTGTGATGGCCAGATGAGTTAATACGTGTGAAGTGTGTCATAGAAGGACTGGTGCATAGGAGGACCCTGTAAATGTTGGCATTTACTGTTGCCCACCAGCCTCCTTTTGCTTTCAAGGTTTGGTTTTGTGCTAGTGAAGTATCCATAGCAAATTTAAAGTTCCAGACTACACTAGCAGCATCATGTGCTCTGGGATGAAGTTCCTTCAACAGGAAGGTCAACTCTTTTCCCCAGCCCCCATAGCATCTGCTGATGACCCACCATGGATGTTGTAGGTTTGGAAATAGTGTATAAAATCCGCCACTCTCACCTCTCTCCTGGTATGGATAATGGAAGCCATGGCTATGAGTCTTTGATGCACAAGATGCAAAGCATATCTGTTCTGTCCTCAAAATTCCCTGTTCTCTCCACACCCCTCCCAGCCCTTAGCCCCACACCTCAGTTTTCCTTGGGCCTTCTTCCCTAGGTACGATCGCATCCATCTACTACCCTCCTCCAGGCAACTTGGTGCCACCTCTCCTTGCCTCTATCCCCTGGGCCTCACCCCTCTCTCAAGTGTGAAGTAACTATTTTAGTAGAGTTTCAAACACACAGTCAAATTTAAGACTTAGAGAGACCTTGTCCCAATTCTACCCAAGTCTTTTGACACTCCAGACACCTTGTAAGTACCTAGCATGTTCCCTTGGGCTTAATCGGTTGTTCAAGGTGAACTCATGAGTTCACTAAATAAGTGAGCTTGTTTTTTCTGTATTTGTTTTACTTTGTTTTGTTTTGTAATTTACCAGGAGTATATCTTTCTCTGGAATAGACAGCCTCTGGTGGAGATGTTAGTTTCTTGAGGACAGAATTCTGTCTAAAACTTCTTTGCGTCCCACAAAGGAACTTAGTACAATGTTTGTCACACAGTGAGTACTTTTCTAAATGTGAATGAATGAACAAGTGATGGACCTCTAAGAGAAAATCCTGAACCATCCTTTGAGATGTGGAGCTATCCTACATGGAGGCTTAAAGATAGGGCACTACCAACAGGCTTGATAGGGACTAAGGACCAGAGAATTGGACTCATAATCTGTAAGGGGCTCCCAGTTGGCTCCTACTTCTTGTCTGTGGCTATAGCACCTGTTTCTTCTTTCTCCTTCTCTCTGTACATTTCCCTGCACTTCTGTGCCTTAGAAAAAGCCTGGGCAAAAGGAGGAGAATAAACTCTGTGTCTTCTCTACCCCCTAGGTGGTCTGAAAATAGTAACTAATTCAGAAGTCACTTCTCTTTGGCTTCTGAATAGGTTTGTGAGTGTTTTGGAGCAGATCAAATCTGCCTGGTTTTTGCTTGGGCTGGAATTTAAAATCCATTCACAATACCTAGGCTCCCCTGCTAGTTGAAGTCAGGGTAAGCAGCTTGAACGCAGAGGTGGTATTTTGGGGGTTGGTACATCATAGGAATTAACAATTATCTAAAGAGAGGCCAGGAAGTGAATCAGCCATATTCAGAGCCAGGTCTAGAACGGCCACCTAGCAATGTTGAATATTTCATAAGCACTTGGTAAGTCTGTGCCATGTAGTTGTCTTGGGCCTCTGCCCACTTAAGCCTTAGGCTTTGTCTTGTATTAATTCCAGTTAGTATTTGAAATGATAGAATTACTGTATTGCTGATCATGGTGATGCATGCTTATGACCTCAGTCCTGTGAATGGTTGAGGCAGGAGGATCACAAGTTCAGGCTCAGTGTTGTGGTTTGGATCAGTAGTGTCCCCGAAAAGCCTTGTGTTCCTATGAATTCTGTGTAGGGGTGGGAGGTGGGGCCTGGCTGGAAGGGGCAGGTGTTTAGGGCTTCACCAGGTTCCACCCTTCCTCCCTGAGTTTCTCAGTTCCGCCATGCTCCTAGGATCTCTGGCTCCTGCTCTGGCTGCAACCCCACCATGTGATTCTACCGTTTTCCAGCTACCCACCTGTGAATAGACTGTGACTTTCTAAAACCGTGAGCTAAAATAAATCTTTTGTCCCTAAAGTTGTGGATGTCGGGTATCGAGTCACAGTGATGAAAAAGTAACCAAGACACCTAGCCTAGGCACCTTAGTAGCTTATTGATACCCTGTCTCAAAACAAAACAAAAAAATTTTTAAAGGCTGAGAATATAGCTCAACATGAAGGTCCTAGTACTGCAGGAAAAAGAGAAAATGTGCTATGTTGAAAAGAATCGTTTTATAGTTGACACAGATGGGAATAGAGATATTCTGTAAGCACAGCGTAAGTTGGGAGAACGGGGTCCAGGCACTTGGCTCACTTTGAAATTTCAGCTTAGTGGATTTAGGCCACTTGAACTAAGGAAGGACTAGACATTTGACGACAAGCTTGAATAGTGAATTTTCTAAGTCTGTGTTGCTGATCTTCACGGCCACCTCTGGTGCTTCCATCCTGAGCAGAGAAGGCCAACAGCAGGCAGGCTTATTGGACCTGTTTTCCTCCTGCCTCCAAGAATATCCATCAGCCACAATTTCATGCTGAATGGGGCTGCGAGGAACTTCAAGGCCGAGATTATTACATTTTGTACATTACACTTCTGCCAGAGAGCTAAAAATACCCTTCTGGTGGTTGCTAAGTACGGGTCTAATGGTTTTCCTTAGAGGAAAGAATGGAATTCTAGCTTCTCTGGAGAGTCCGGAGGCCCTGTGTCCAGGGAATGAAGACAGGAAATTATTGAAGCAGGTTGGAGAGCATCTCTGTGGAAGGAGAATCGGAGGGACAGCCCAGAATTCTTTTGTCTGTGGTGTCAGGGACAATCTCCGGGGTCTTTTCTCCTCAGAAGTTCTGTATCCTCAGGAGTACAGAAGGGGCTATAGCCTTTATGGAGAATTCCCCCCTAATCTTCAGATTCCTGCCCTTTGGAGATCTGATATTCTTAGAAATCTTGTTCTTTCATTAGCACAGAATGACCAATCCCCAAAGTAGAAACTACAACCTATCTATTTTAAAGAAAAGAAACTGATTTAAAGGAATTTGAGAAGGGTTTGGAGAGGGCTCACCTGCTTCCCTAGAGACCTGAAGTGAATCTAGGGTGTCTCTTACTCAATAAATTAAAACAGACTTATCAGACATATAAGCATTCCAATACTGCTCGCATCTCCTCATGTGACACAGCCCTCCCTCTGACTTTAAACACAGTTAGTTTATTATATTTAATAATACATCAGAACTTCTGACTTCAGGTAGGAGACTTGACCTCCCCTGAGAAGTCCTCTTGGGCGTTCACACGCTCTAGCCATTGCCATTTTTGGAACAGTTTCACGCCCTTCATTAGGAAGAGTGTCCGGCCCCAGGTCACTGCAGTCCACATTGCCCCTGTGGAACTTGAATGTCTCCTCAGGACTTTTGATTCATTTGCTGTAGGCTGTTGCCATGGTTTCATCCTCCCGATTACCTTGGACATTGACATTCGTGTGAGTCTGCCTTCTCTGGCACAAGCTGATGTGTGGTCCTGGGAGGCGGGTGAGGGCTGGCTGGGTGGCAGGGGAAGCCAGCCTGGAGCAAGGTGTTTGAAGCAGTGTTTCAGCATCTGTACAAAAGAGAAGCCCTAGGGGCTAGTCAGATGGTGCTGTGCCTGTGTGGCTGTTCGCAGGTATCAGGCTGAGAGCTGTGCACTCAAAGGAAGAAAGAATGTGTATTACTTAAGGGAGGGGCAGGGTGTATCCCTTGCTCATTTTACTCAGGGGAGCACTGATGAGCTCCCCCTTGCTCAGGGAATGTTCTCAAATGCAAAGTTCATCTTTGTCTACTTTCTTAGAAGAAGAAGAAGAAAACAGAAAGTAGGAAAACAGATCACATGAGTAAGAACTAAGACATCACACTTGACTCACTACACTTGGTGCATTTGGGTTTAGAATGCTTTGTTGCCATCATCAAAAATCAGTTCCACCGTCCTGAAATGGAGAGCTGCCCCGTCTCTAGGCCACAGGCACTTTAGGGAATAAACGCAAGGAAATGCAAAGGCAGTTCCAAAAAAGCAAAATGAACTTACAAAAGTGTCTCAAGCAAGGCAGCAGCACAGTCCCAAAGTGACTATTTTGAAAGAACAACACATTTGAATGTGCATGTTCTCGGATGTTTGTTAAAACAGCCTCCTGGGCTGTGGCTCCTTCTCATTGGTTCCTGCTAACAGGGGAAAGCAGTGGGGTGATTAATTCAAAACAGTGGATAATCAAAAAGCTCAGGGTTGTTTCATTTCAAACGTGTGGTAGGAAATACAGATATCGTACATATCTTACAGCATGTTTGCCTTCCTAATTATATTTTGCTTCAACCAGTATGGAAATGAGCTGCTGGTCTGTGAGTGCACACCAATTAATGGCTGGGTCAGGCAGCATGGAAGCATTTGAATATGTAGAACGGGGTGGAAGGAATCTCAGGGGATTTAATGTTGTCTGCAGACATCTCGCCCAGTATGTAATCCACCTGAGTATAATCCAGTGTTGGCTGCAATCAGATTCATTAGCAGCCCACGAATTAAAACTGCCCCCACCCCCAACCCTGCCCAGTTGCTCGCCATTCCCCCTTTTGTGCCAGATATTTCACGAATCTTGAGAACTAGAGGCTGCCAAGGAGGCAGCTTTGCTTCAGTGGCAAAGGGGCTGGCTAATCTATATTCGCATATTAACCATACTTCCCAGTGAATTTCAATAACTTAGAAATGGGCACTTGGCAGCTGAGAAAGAGAAGGCATGTTAAGTGTTCAGAACAAGATTATAATAAGCATCTGCTTAAGAGAGACCCTCTCCAGCCAGATGCCGACGGCCTGATTACAGCCCTGGACTGGGGCTGCAGCTGCACTTAGCCTGCCTTCCCAGGTGGAATGAGCCACGCTGCTATGGACATCTCTGGCCAGAGCAAGCGCTGTCTTATTCCGAGTCCAAGCCTGACTTCCTTCTGCCCACCATCTCTTGGCCCCAAGTAGAGCTAGTGGTTTATGACACTCTGCTTCTGAAGTCTTCAGCCAGCGCCGGAGGTAGTGGTACATGCCTGCAGTCCCAGTATTTTGGGATATTGCGGCAGAAGGATTGTGGGTTCAATCCCAGCTTGGGCAATTTAGCCCAAGAATTTATTAAGAACCTGTCTCGAAATAATTAAAATTTAAAAAGGGCTGGGGATGTATCATAATTCTGTGAAGGCCCAGGTTCAATCCCCAATACCACATCAAAAAAAGAAACATCGGTAGCCAAGATATTTCTCTTGTCTGTCACGCCACATATGCCTCTGTCATAGGCCACACTATTGTGTGCCTTGTTTGTGTGCCATTCGGCAGGCAGCCCCAAGGAGGGCCCAGCTGCCTTTGTCCTACCTAGGCTCGTGTCTCCAAGGGAATCAGTCTCTGAATGCCCTCACCCACTGCAGCTGCCCTTTCCACACACAGTACACACAGCTCACAGCAGAGGGTGGAGACAAGGCCCTGCAGGCCGGGATACCCGCAAGGGGGCAGGGCCAGGGCCAGAGTGAGAGCAGTACTCAGCCCTGTGCCCAGCCCAGTGCAAGGTCCAGTGGGACTTGTTGAGCAATGTTAATGAATGAATGAAGAAGAAAATTCATAATAACTAGGCTCCTCCCTCAAACCATGGGGGCACTTGCTGAGCACGATATAAACCAGGCATGATTGGTCACACCTGTAATCCTGTTGAGGCAGGAAAACCACCCTGGGCTGAGCCTGGACTCTATAGTGAGTTCAGGACCAGCCTGGTAGGGAGGACAACACAGACACGTCAGCAACCCAAGACTTCCATATTTCTGTCCCTGGCATTTCTGCCCATGACTTTAAATCTTTCGCACCCAGCATTACTCAAAGCCTGCCTTGTAGAAAGTCATTCTGTAGAATGTGAATGGCAAAAAGTTCACAGGTCAAATAAATTTAGAAAACACCAGATTCAACAAAAGTAAACACGTTGCTTCAGTGTAAGGCTTCTTTGTCTTTAATATGCTAATCTGCATTCCCCGAAGCAAAAATGCCAATTTTGCTTAACCCCAAAGTCTTGTCAACTTTATGGCACTGGGGTCTCCTGGAAGGCTGGTTTCTTCTCAGCACACTTTGGAAATCTCCTTTCCTTTCTTCTTATTTTCTCCAGTGCCCTGGCTTCCTTCTTCCCAAAGTGGGGATAATAATAGTACCCACCTCAACCCGTCATGAAGGTCAAATGAATTTGTACCCATGAAGTGTTTAGGATGGACCCAGTACTTAGTAAGCATCAAATGCAGCGCTTTGTCGTTATCTTTATCATTATTATGTCGGAGTATTTCTAACCTATCTCTGTCCTGCATCCAGCCTGCTGGATTTGCTGTCTTGATGGTACTGATCACCCCTCTCAGGCCCCAAATCCAGTGAGAATACCTGGTACCTAGTAAGCACTCGGTAAATTTTACCTGCTTTTACTCAGCCACTATATCCCAAATACAGTTGTCCAGTTGTCCTTGGTATTTCTTTGCTATAAATACTTTACTCCGGTGCTTCATTCTGTGTGTGCTTGTATATGTGTGTGTTTACTCTTCTGGCTGCACATACCCACCCACACCCACAGAGAGAGAGTGTGTCTGTTAAATGGGCATCCCAGACCTGGATTTACAAGCTGGCTGCATGTTAACCTTCACAGACTCCAGTGTTCCATGTGCAAAAGTGGATTATAGGGGCTGGATGAATAGTTCAGTGGTTAAAGGACTTGCCTAGCAAACTCAAGGCCCAGGGTTCAATTCCCCAGCAATACATAGGCCAGATGTGGTGGTACATGCCTATAATCCCAGCACACGGGAGGCTGAGGCAGGAGGATTGCCATGAGTTTCATAGCGAGTTCAGAACCAGCTGGACTACAGAACAAGACAATATCTCAAATATAAAGTAGATTATGAAGTCATGCAGTGTTCTTACATGACGTGACGCACATGAACCTCACTGGCACAGGTCTGGGACATGGCAGTGTGCTTTGTGTTGGCTTCACTCCTTTCTTTTTTTCTGATTACGTAAAAATGCAGCTTGGAGCCTTGAGCTCTGAATCTCCTGTGATGGTGGTCCCCAACCTCTTTGACACCAGGGACCGGTTCAGTTGAAGACCATTCTCCCAAGGATGTGGAGGGGGAATAATTACGCAGTAGGTTATGCAGTGAATTGTTGGACGACCGCTTTGAAATAGTGAGTAGTGGAAGAGAAGAACGATGCTCTGCCTCCTGTCAGAACTGCGGCCGTATCAGAACCTGATAGGAGTACAAAACAGAGGGCAGAGCTTTGCTTCTCACTCATCGGTTCTGGAGGCCCGATCCTTCCAAGGCCAGGGACCGGGACCAGTCCACACTGGAGGCTTGGGGACCTCTGCTCTGTGACATTCCCAGTCAGTGTTCAGGAGAGCCCATACTGTGTGCAGATAAGCTCTTGCACACGGTGGACAGGGACCAGAGATGGAGGATTAATCTAAGGTTTTGATTCACAGGATTTGAGCTCCTGACCCAGGGTTTTTTGCTGACCCCTCACTGATCTTTGTTCTTTTTTTTTTTTTTTTTTTTGGTCATAGGTTGTATTTCTTTGTTTCTGGTCTATAAATAGGGACTGCAAGACTTCCAAAAGAATATGTGGCCAATATATATAAGATACCCATACAGCCTGTATGGCTCTGAGGATAGAAGAGGTGAGATGAAATTATGACAGAAACAGAGAGGTCAGATGGGTGGACAGATGTGAACTGAAGTATAGGAAGAGGCCCTTGTCTAGAATTCTTGGAAGTCCTGGGGTGCGGAAGGGAGCCGAAGCGTTCTGTTCCTGTCCCATAATTCTGATAGCTTGTATAGTTCTGTGTCTCATGAGCTCACTTTAAAAGGCCTGGAGTCTATGAAGTAGACTTTTAAAGAAACATTATAATAAGGAAAAAGAAGGCAGAAAGAAGTCTCTGACTTTGGTCCAGCATTCCGTGTCCCTGCAGTGGTGGGTGGGCAGCATGTGGAAGAGGGAACGGCATGGAGCCTAAGAGTACCAGCTTGGAGAGTAGATATTTTAGCTTCAAATCCTGACTCAATAATTTCCATTTGTATGACTCTGGAACAAAGAGACTTAAATTCCTGGGCCTCAGTATCTTCAACTATAAAATGGGAATGATACTTCAGATAGCTTTTGTAGCATTTAAATAAAATATATGCACCCAGCACTTTGGCACTGTTTGGCAAATACTAAGTGCCTAACAAATGGTAGCTATTATAGTCAGCTGCTTAAAATAATAATAGCAAGCACTTACAGAACGCTTAGTGTGCCAGCAGGCCCTCTGCTAAGTACTTCATGGACTCCATTTCATTGAAATCTTAGACCAATTCGATGAGGAAGATGTGAATATTTCCCTGTTTCCTAGATGAAGCACTGCAGCTTCAAGCAGCTTTTTCAAGGTCATCTAGCTTGTGTACGTTGGAGCCGGAACTGGAGCTCAGGTCTGTACGATGCCGAAGCTGTGCTCTTGGCCATGCAAGCACTATGCCTTACACAGTGCTAGAATTCCTACTACGCTCAAGGAAAAGAGAGATCTCCAGAGGTCCTTCCAAATATCACAAAATTCTCCTATATCACCACTTTCAAGGTACTTGCCATACTTTCTCTGGCAAAATCGTCTTTAAATTTTTAAAGTTTTTTCTTCTTAGAAGTGCAGATCACCCTAGGAAAGGAGAATAAGTCTCATTAGCAAATCCTTTAGCAAGATCTTCTTTCCTCCCCCACCTCCCCCCACCACCCAAAGCATGAGAATGGAGATGGGGTGCTCGGAATTCAAAGTCTGATTTCCTTTCCAACTTCACAGTCTCACACCAGTTATAACCCAGAATTGATTGGAGTGTTCTGCATACTCATTGCTCTTAGAAATTTAGTCAAGAAAGCTTCCTGTGTTCAGTAAGCCCTCCACCTCCTAGTGGGGCTATATTTAGTTCTGTTTGGATCAACAAATGACTATTGATACCTACCAGAATCTGGAGCAAGCTAAAATCATGCCTTAACTCAGGCTTATCTCCCCAAGGAATGTGTCTCAATAGTAGAAACTTTGAAAGCTCCCATCAGCTGAGGCCCTCCTGTGGGCCAGACACATTTTCCTTACACTCATTAACAACTGTGATTATTGAAAGAACAGAGGCACAGAAAAGTTAGGGAACTTAGTCAGGGTCACACAGGTGGCTAAGTGGCAGAGCCAGGACTTAAAAGCAATGATTTTTTAAATTAATTTTCATAGGATTCTTTCCATTAGGTGCATTTAGGCAATTCCAGCACCTTTCAGAGAACTCCCTTGTTTGGGGGGGGGGGGGGCGGTGGTTAGTCCAGTGGGGCAGGCATGCCCATTGTAGAATTCTTCTTCTGGAAATGGCTATTAGATCCACCTGAGGACCCAAAGAGGAAAGTCAGCCATAATACGTTACCTCATCTATGAGTCCCACATATCACAGTGTGTGTTTAAACAAAATGGGATAAATACACACAAAAAATAATGGTACATGTTCAATTTTACTATGAACTTAAAGCTCCTCTTAAGAAATAAAGTTCATTAAGCAATGTAAAGCTACAAGTGAAATGGTCAAAAAGGTTTTATTTTAAAAATAATTTTCACCTGCAAAATGAAGACTTTCCACAGTTGGATACATATAAGTGAATGTATTTAAAGGAAACACCAAAAAAGGGAATCTAAAAGTCTTTTAACTGTAGCAACATAATTGTGATGGGTTACAGTTTCTAGAGTCTCTGCTAAGAAACACTCGCTTTTGAATATGCCACTTCCCTTCTTTGATTAGAGATACTAATTTATCATTATACTTAAAGTTCCCTAGAATCTTGTTCCTTCTTAGCACAGACTTGTGGTATTTTGGTAGGACAGATCCTGAGAAGATCCCCAGTGGCTTTTGCCCTGACCTGTTTGGTCCTTGTTTAAATGCAAACAGAGACCATCTCTCCTGCCGTCCCTTACCTATGTTTAAGATCCTCATACAGTAATAGCAAACTTAGAGTTCAGCACCATGGCTAGGGACACTTTCTGACCAATGGGAGAGCTGGTTTACCTGAATTTCATCTGTTCCTGGTGTATGCCTGCGACATCGTTAAATTCCATATCTATGCCTCATTTCCTGCCTCTTGCTCGTGCTTGTCTGGTTGGCCATTCTCTGTTGCTTTCTAATAATGATATTTGTCTCCGTATCTTTCTCCTGCCTTCCTTTTCCTCTTCTCCTTCCCCTAACCCTACACATACAAACCACACTTGAAAAAGATAGACACTTCAAAAAAAAAACAGATGTGCACTAATACTCCTTAGAATAAATTTCCCCTTTATTCTTAGTGTCCCCTACTCTGAGGGCAGGGCTGGTGACTGCAACGAGTCAAGTTGGAGGACATAGTTTGGAAGACTGCTCAAATTTGTTAAATCAGGAGTTTATTCTGAGATGCAGGCAATGGTCCCAGAAACTATCCTATCCTAGTAGTGGCAGTAGCCTCAAGGAAAGATTGAAGTTCTGGTGGGGATAGGAATAGTCAAATATTTTCAAACTACATGAAAGGAAGGCTGAGTATTGGCTCATGTTTGTTTATGGTACTTCCTCCAGCCTTTAAATAAATAGCCAGAAAACTAGATCACAGAATAACTATCATGATTTTCATTTGAATGGAAAGGAAGAAAGGAAAGAATACGAACGCTGTTCACACCAAACCCAGTTCTTCGGGAAGGAAAACCCTCACCTGTGGCTTTCCCCACCGCAAAACTCTACCCCAGAGCAAATGTAGCAACAGCCCCATAGAGAGAGCAACCTTTGGAGCAGCCTGTGCCTCCCTGACAGTGGATCTCCAGGCCTGATGAAGGAGCGGTTTCCTAGCTCTTGCCAGTGAGTACCAGGTGGGGCTGAGAGAAGAGCATCTACCATTCTCTTCCCTCTCACCCAGCGTCCAAGTACCCGCCTGTCCACCACACCTACCTCCCACGTTAGCCTTCCTCAGCTTGACCCTGAAGGAACACACTAACTAAAGTCCTGCTGCCTTCCTGCATTCTTCATATCGCTCACAGCTGCCCCATTCATCTCGTCCCCAAGGCTACAAGTTGTCATTGACTCCCTTCCTTTCTCCTCATCTCATCCCTGATTCTACGCATCATCAAATCCAGCCACCCTTTCCCCCTCAGCGTCTCTCAGATTCGCCTCTGCATCCCTGTCCCCTCTGCACATCACTTTCCTGAGTTATTTCAGTTGCCTACGAGATGGTCTTTCTGCATCCTGCCTCATTCACTTTCACTCCAACTTCCACTTTTTATTGGTAAAACACAGCTTCATGCTATTGCTCTTCTGGTTAAAACTAAAAATGTCCCTGCTGCTTGCAGCAGCAGGCTCAAGCTCTGCATTATGTCCTCCTTGAGTCCTGTGTGACCTGCCTTTGCAACCTCATTGCCCTTCACGTGTCCTTACCTCCCTCCTGGAGCAATTGAATAGCTCTTTTCCAAAGCAGGATGTCATTCAATACCTTTATGTGTTTTTTTCCTGACATTACTTCTTAGAATATACATTCCTCCTTGTTCTCTTGGGAGACACATTTATCCTTCAGAATGCAAAAAAAAAAAAAAAAAAAAAGCCTCCTCTTTGGAGAAGCCTTCCTGCTTCCCCAAACTTTCTCTATAACTCCTCCTTAGTGATTGATCTAAGTTCTCCTCTCCCCCACTCTTGCTGACCTCGAACATCCCATATGTTCTTTCTGAAATGTAATATGGGGATAATGATGCCCACCTTGTATGGTGGTTTTATGGAATAAAATATGTAAAGCAAACTAGCCCTGCCCAGCCCATTGTCACAAGGTAATAAATGTATTTTCCTTGACTTTTATCTTCCTTCTCTACTAATAACTCTAATAAGGAACCTGGTGAAGATGACAGTTCTTAGCCCAGTTCCTATTCTAATGAAAATGGGCGGTGGCAGAAGAGAGATCCAAAATGCCTAACGCCAAGGAGACTAGATGGAAACAATCACCTAATGCTCTTTGAGTGAGCAAGTTACTCACCCCTCCTCCTCCTCCGTCATTTCAGATCAACAACCGCTGGTCAAGTGTTTTGTGAAGGTTGACTAAGATCTGGTACCAGTTAGGTGTGAGGACTGACCGTGTGCCAAGCGCTCATCTGTAACAACTTATTAACACAAGTCCTTGAGACTAGACTGTTACTATCCCCATTTAACAGGGAAGAAAAATGAGTTAGAAGAGGTTAAGTTCACATAGCCAGAAAACTGGAGAGCAGGGATTGAATTCGAGTAATATGATGTCAGAACATATGTTGAGCTCCTATAAAACCCTGTCGATCACCAATGAAAGATATTGTAGTAGCTCTAGATCCACAAAAGAGCTGTGTCTTTGTTTCTGATTCTTGGCAATACAGTATATAGACTCGACATATTAAAATCTAGGGTTAACACCAATGGCTACACTGCTGTGGAGAATTTTTCATCGCAAAACTTATTGATGGATTGATAAATATTGTTAAGTTTTCCAAATTCCCCAAGTTTTAGACATTAGCATTCAGCCATGGCCATTTACCTGTTTTTTTTGTAAAGTTTTATTGGAACCTGGCTGTGCCCATCATTTAGCTATGGTGAATGGCAACATTTTTGCACTGTACTAGCAGACCTAAGTAATTGTGACAAAGGCCTTATGGCCTACAAACTGGAAATGTTTACTATTGGGCCCTTATAGAGAAAGTTTGCCAGACTACCAGCTGATAGTGTACTTTCAGCCAGCTCTCTGTTGTCAAATCGGGCTGAGAGAATCCTTGTGATATTGGTACCTGGGCTAATCCCTTCACAGTCAGTACTAAGCACTGGTAAAATGCCGGCTCCTTCAGCCCTGAGACCGTGTTTCGTCTCTTTTGAGGAGTTCGTGCAGACTTGAGGGTAGGTGGAAGTAGTTTCTGTTCATTAAGTTCTAGCTCTGTGGATGATGTTTGGATCGGATTCTTTCTCTTGGTTTGGAGGATGTCTGGCAGGACTCACACCACAGGGACCTGAGAGGGGTGGTGGACCAATGCAGTCAGACAAATTTTCTGACCCCTGAAGGCTGCTGGAGGCTGCCCACTGATGGATGGCATGAGGAAGGATTTCTCAGTTGCCATCTAATCTGCGCCTGGAAAACAAATTGCTCTTGTCACTGGTGTCTGCCCTGGCCCCACGGGCCTCTCCTCCCTGCAGAGCCCTCCTGCAACCTCACGCTGGCTCTGCCAGTCTGAAAAAGCTGCCTGGAATGAGGAGGAGAGGGTGCAAGAGGAACGAAAAGACACTCCTGAAGTCTCCTCCTGCCCCCAGTCTCCCACATGAGCACCGCAGCAGGGGCCTGTAGTCCTGTGTCTTCGACAGATCTTAGGACTCCAGGTTTCTAATCAGCAAAATGAGAAAGTTTTGAAAATGAACTCATAAACTGTGTTTTTCCAAGTTCCTGCTATGAGCTGGGGCAGGGAAATGCAAGGGATTTGTGCAGCGGAGGACTGGAGCTCAGTCTGAGCACTAAATGACCCTGTGTGCCCCTGTCTGACTTGGAGCCGGAGTCTGCTGCATAGACGGTGGGCTGTAGGCTCAGGTTCTTCTGGGTCATCTTGGGACTTTGCCTTGTCAGAGGCTCCTTTAGAAACTTTTCTCTTGTTAAAGGATCCCCCCTGCCCAGCACACCACACCACATTACACTGCAATCCCTGTCCGCGTTATCTCTGCCGGTCACTGGGTTTCTCCATCTTCCTTCTCTGCCCCTTGACCTTTCAAAAGTCACCCCCAACTAGCTGACTGGTCAGATGAGCAGCAGCCACCATCTGAGTGCCGGTGGGCCTATCTCACATTGTCCTTCGGAAATGAGCAGGGAGGTTGGCTTCAGCAGAGACCCCCTGCTGCAAAGGGGACTTCCCTTGGAACCCACAGAGGACCTTTTTCCTGGGAACTAAACTTTCACAGAGATGTCCCAGTAATAATCTGGTAAAACAGGGATAATTGCTTCCTAAGATCTGGACTCGAAGCTTTCTGCTTGTGGAGGGAAGGACCCACCTCAGCTGACCGCCAGCATGTGGTTAACCCAGGGAGACTTATTGGAGGAAGGGATATTCCTCTACCTGTGAGAAAGAGGAGGACTGGCTTGTCATGGGGCAAGGTCAGAACAGGGGTCGCTTCCCTGCTGGGCAGGGACGGGCAGACTCATTCTGGAACTGAACTGGATCTGTCATTGTGATTTCACAGCTGCGGCTCAAGGGCAGATAGGGCTGAGGAAGAAACTCGGAGCGTGGGTCATGCATTAGCAGCGTAGAGAGGGCTAAATCCCAAGCCACCGTGGGGTAGGGAAGACTGAGGAGCTGCAGCCGCAGGTCACCTTCCTCTCCTGCTCCAGAGCACCTGTCCCCTAGGGGCCAGGGGACTGTCTGGGTGACTCATCCCGAGTAACACTATCAGTGGCCCAGTTTTCACTAGCCAAAAAATAAGTATTAAGCAAACACCTAGGCCATTAGAAGCGAGTCACATAGATCTGGGGCAAATCTCAGCTTTTAGTCGTTGCGTGGAATTAGTTATTTTGACTCTTTACGTGGTCCTCATTAAACTGTATATTGCCCTGAGTCTCTATATCCTTATCTGTAAAATAGGTAATAACCACTCTTTAGGTTTTTTTGCGTGGCTTAAACAAGACAATTTGTAAAAATTATTTTTAGAGCACTATCACTAAGTAGCTGCTCAGTAAATTTATTTTTTTTCTTCTAAGCATGAGAGTGTATATGCCTGTAATTTTAGCCACTTGGAAGGCCAAGGCAGAAATACTGAAAGTCCAACTTAGCAAGACCCTGTCTCAAAATTTAAAAGGGCTGGGGTTGTCCTGCAGTGGTAGAGTATTTGCCTAGCGTATGTAAGGTCCTCAGTACTGCAATCAGTCAATTCATAATTTTCACCAAACATTCTTTCAGTGCCCACCATTTTCCAAGCACATTTCTGGTGACTCCTGTTGGTGGCCCCTAAGACTATGGAACTTGTGTCACCGTCAGCTGTAGCTATATCAGAATAGCGCCAGCACCTCAGGTTGTCCCTGATTGTCCTAAGGCTGTTCTTAGGGTGCTTCTCTGGAGAACACGGAGCCTTCTTCCCACAGGCCTGGGACTTTCCCCTCTCTTGCCACACTGGCCTCATCAGCAAGGGGAAGTAGATGAGCTCCATCTCCCGAGATGGTACCTGTCTCTTGAGATCACTGTGAGGAGTAAATGATTCTGTATACGTGAAGTATATGTAGTGACTGCCACATGATACAAGCTTGGTAAATGCCCACTTTTATTATTTCATCAGGGCCAGCTTTCGTGGAAACAAGGGTCGTTGTGAGGAGGACCTTCTGGTTCCCCCTTCCCACTGGACCAGAAAACTAAGGCATGCAGGGTATGGCCACACAGGGATATGGTAACTAACTGTGCGTCAGGAATCTGGAAGGCACTCTCCAGCCTTTGCAGTGCCCAGGTTTGCCACGCAACTTTTGCTGCTGCTTCCCCGCTCACGGAGCCCTAGTGGTGTACCTGGTTTCTCAAGTGGTTGCAGCTGTTCTTGGGGTAATAGTAAAGAATCAAACATTCAGGGCCTTGGGGAGTCATTCTGTCTGCCCCCTCCCTCTCCTGAACATCAATCCCAATTATTCCCTTGTTCCCCGAGGCCTCTTCTCTTAGATGAGAAAAAGCCTAGGTTCAGATGACCCGGAGTATCTTATAAGGGCATTAGTGCAGACTGTGCTCTTGGGGAACCTTGGGAGAAGAGGATTTTCAAAAGGGTAAGAAACATAGGTCCTGTCAGGAGTGGCCTCCCAGAAGCAGCTGCTGGGAAAAGCATCAGCTTGTCAGGTCTGTGTAGGTCACGCTGGGGAGTTTTGATCTTCTAAATGCAGTGGAAGCCAAGAAACATTTTTAAGTAGGAGAGAGATGTGATCAAATTTGCTTTTCTAAAAGGTCACTGGCTACTTGTATTAAAGAACATCCAGACATGAGTAGGAAAGGGAAAGGGTAGCAGAAGAAGGTTGTTGCCTTGTGGTCCATACAAGGTTAACATCTGAGCAGTGATCCGAAGGAAGCTAGCCAACAATTTATACCAGGCACGGGGAAGAGTAAGTGCCAAGGTCCTGAGATAAGAATGTCCTGGTCTGGTTGAAGATTAACAGGGTCATGATATCTAGAGTAGAGCTAGCCAAGGAAGGGGAGTCGTCACTGAGGTCAGAGAGGAAAAGGGGAGCGAGATCACGAGAAGCCTTTCAGTGGTATAACCAAGCACTACAGTTCTTGGGACTGAAGGGCTTCCTCCGAGCAGAACTCTTGGTGCTAACACCAGCAGCAGCTCCACGCTATCCCATCAGGCCCACTTGGGGCCTCGAGTACTTTCAGGGCCCATGAAAGTGCTTTAACCTTTTAAAATCTGCACAAAAAATATGATAATAATAAATACATAACAATGGTTCCAGCCTGGACTGTATATGTCTTTGTACTGGAATAATCATAAAGTCTAACTTTTACAAAATAGTTGGTGGAGGGAGGAGACCACAAAAGCAAAGGGCCCACGACAATCACAGTGCAGCCCTGGAGAGGAGAATGACCAGCTACCCTGCCTGTGCGCCGTTGGAGAGACCTAAGATCTTGCGGGGAGCTAGTCGGCCTCACCATCATCTTACAAAGGAGAGGGAGAGAGCGAAGGTGACGTAGTCCCCAGGAAGGGTGGGAGCCTGGCTAGGAAAGTGGCCTGGAGAAGGGATGAGGTCTCCCAGGAAATGTACCGCTGGTGGACCTGACAAGACTTAAAGATTGGTTCAGTGCGTGTCTTGGGGCAAGTAGGGATGAAACAGAGGAGGCCTAGAGATGCCAGCTCACTGACCTGGGCATCCACATGTCTGGAGATGCCCTTCCGTGAGGTGTGAACATGGCAGCCAACAGCCTTGAGCAAGTCATATTGTTCTTCTGAGAATCAGCGCCTTCAGATCCAAAAAGGGAGTACTGAAAGTTATCTCAGTATCATTGTAAGAAGACAAATGTTTTTAACTATCGGTGAAAGTACCGGGTGCATAGTAGGTGCTCACTAATTTGAGCAAAGAAATAAAAATCTTGTATTGTGCTCTAATGAAAATGGAAAGATTTAGAGTCATAGAGGGTGGTCAGAGAAAGGTGAGTTCCCCTTGTAGCTGGGGTTCACCTATAACCCAAGAAGGAGAGTGTGCCTCGGAGTGCTCTGGATAGCCCCAGGCACAGAGGGGAGAAGGCAGTCGGGGGTACCCTGGCACCCCAGGCCAGGCAGCTTCAGGCATAAGATTGCTGAGGAAGCAGCGGTTGCCACACTGTTCAGCAGAGACCGCCGGCACCCACTCCACCCAGCAGTGATGGGTATTCGCTCCTCCCTGCCCTGCTGCCCGCGGAGGAGCCTCCGGAGCTCCACGGGGAGTGGAGGAGAACCACACCTTCCTCCAGAGGCATTGCCCCACCCGCCTGCCCAGAATGCTTCATCTCCTGTTCTCCCACAGGGTTGTGACGCCGAGCCGCGAGCCCAGCGAGGGGATGCAGAATAGTGCAGAGTCTCCATTCTCCTTTGGCCGCCCGCTGTGACTCCACGCTAAGGGCTGTGCTCACAGACTGCCTGCCCTCTGGTGGGGCCCGGGGGCGCAGAGCATCTGTAAAACTAATAATCGTAGAAGCTATACAGGGCTGCTGCGAGACTTCCCCAAAGTAACGGATGCGGAACGCACTCTGTAAACTGTAAGGCATTATACAGGTGTTCACTTGCCGTTTGCAGATGAGTCGGCCAGAAGGTGCCAGCACTCGCCCAGGCACTGGTTGGAGGTGTAGAAAGTTACAGAAGGACTAATGGTCACAAACTACAGAAAGACAGTGTGTCACCACTGCATGAGTAAATACGAGACGCCCAGGCAGTGAGCTGGACAGGCAGCTGCTGGGCTCCCAGGAAGGAAGGACCCTCCCCTCTCTTCCTCCCAGGGCACAGGATTCTGCAGGGTGGTTCCCCTCCCTGCTTGGCCCCTAGCCCCTTCCTCTCCCTTAGCACCCAGCAGTGCTGTCACTCGGGGCATAGAGCCAGTACTCGTAAGCACACACTCCGGAAGCTGAAACTGGCTGAGTGCTGGCAAGCATTGGCTGTGGCAGGTGGGTTGGGCAGACTGCTTCCTGGCGCCAACCCTAGGCCGGGCGGAGGCTTGGCATCTGACACGTACAGGTGACTGAGCAGCTGAGGGAGAAGCCGGCAGAAGGTTTGGGTTTGGAGGGGATTCTGAGTTCACCAGGAGACCCCCCACCCCAGCTGCCCTGTAAGAGTCCAGTGCAGGTCTTTCTTACCGCAGACCCATTATTTGCTGTGGATTGTGCTGAGGGTTTCACTCGTATGCTTCTCTGTGTTCTTCACAGAGATCACACTGATCAGCCTCGTGTGACCAGTGTCAGCAGGTGCCACTATTTTTCTTTTTTTTTTTTTTTTTTTTTTTTTGAGACAAGGTCTCACTCTGTAGTCCAGGCTGGATCAGAACTCACTAGGTAGCCCGGGTTGGCCTAGAACTCAGAGCATTCCTCCTACTTTAGCCTTTCGAGATCTGGGATTACAGGTATGTGCCACCCTGCCCAGATATTATGTGATACTAAGGGACCAAACTCAAGACCTCACAATTCCTGGGCTCTAATCACTGAGCTACCCTCCTAGTCCCAAACAGTGCCAGTTAAGAGATAGTAACACAGACCCTTTTTGGGTGAGTGACTTGACCAAGGTCCCACAGCTTCTCAGAGAAAAATGTGTTCCTTTTCTGAAACTCTTGAAAACGTCTGTCCCTACCACCTTGATGGTCTCACAGTACATAATGAGGAAAACAGAAATCCCCTGCTCTTCGTCCTCTGTTCCTCATCCCAAGGCCGCTACAAAGTGTAGAAGTGACTCCTTGGCCCATGAGAGATGGGTGACTGCCATAGGGTCCCCTCCAGGTCTGCCTTCCCCTCCAGCCGGCTTCTGGTCAGGTTTGGCCTTGCATAGTCCTAGGCTAGGTTTGGCCTCTGCAGATTAGAGGGATGGAGGGAGGCGAGGGAGGCTGTATGTTCCCTTGGCTGCCTCCCTGTGGGTCACCTTGAACCGGCCCTGTCCTTTAACTGAAGGTCATAGCTCCTCTCATGGGTCCTTCCCAGCTGAATCTCCTTTCCTAAATTTTAATCCTGATTCTTCATCCCATCCGTTAACCTACAGTTTTCTCATCCTGATGTACTGCCTCTGCGGACCCCACCTACAACTCTGCAGGCTTCCCCTTGTAGCTTCCCCATTTCCCTGATCAAGATGCCACCTGTCTGGGTAGAAAGGTGCAATAGCAGTCATGGGAAAGGTCTAAGTGGGAAGCTGTAGTTCTCCCAGACCCCAATAGAGAGGACACTGACTCTGGCCCATTGCACCAGGATCTGTACTCCAGAGTCCCCGGGTTCCCACACTTTCAGAGTAGGTCCTAGTAGCTGGCCCCAGCCTTCCCAGGCCATCCCAGTACGTGGTTATTAGCATAAGACCCACTCCACTGAAGAGGACCAGGGTGTAACCAGAGTGTGAAAAGTAACTGCGGACTGGTGATTGGAGTCACCTCTGGATTTTACTTGCTAGAACACACCTCCCTGACCTTGGAGGGGATTGCGATTCATTAGCATGTGGATAATGGGTGTCAGGAACTCCCATACTCAGGAGACCTGCCCCTGTGCAGGAAATGGATCAGGCTGGCAAGGCCTGGAGGGTAACAGTGTTGGCATCCTGGGCCTGTGCAGGATGGAAAAGCCGCCCAGGCTTGGAGCTGGGAGGGTGACAGGCTGTGTCTCTGATCTGATATTTTTAGTCCACGTTTGACCTTGCCTAACTTTCCAGTGGAACTCAAGCATCCCAGCTTCCCAGTGGCTCCCAGGCCTGATGAGAGCACCCAGCCAGAATAAGAGAGAGACTGGGCACAGCGGAGTGAGCGCACAGGCCATAGGACTGACTGGCCAGGACACGGACATGCAAATACCAGACTGTGCCCATGGCGCAATGTAAAGAACACTAAGAGCCCCAAGAAATATTAGTGGATCCTCCAGGTGCTGTACTGATGGCATACAGTAGGCAGTATGGCCTCGTTTGTCCATTTCAAACAGGACACTACTTCAGAAAGCCAGACTTCGAGCCTGAGCTCAGCCTTGAACCTACTGGTAAGGCAAGCAATACTTTCAAATTCAAGGTCTCAATTTTCCTCATGTCTCAAGTGGAGAGGACACCTTCCCTGAGATTAGTAACAGCATTTGCAAATGTGGGTGATTTTTAAAATAATATCAACTAAGAGAAAAAAAAATTTTAACAAGGGGGTACCTGTGTTCTCACCCTTCATACCCATGTTGCCCAGTGGCACAGGTTACTATCTGAACTGGTGCCTCCCTTCCACACCCTGGGACCTGTGTCCTGGACAGCCAACACACTGCCCACACATCTTGCTTCTCCTGCCCTCTCAGGGCCTTGGAGCTCACCAAAGCGGCTTCTTGGCCCCTCTGGCCATAGTAGAGGGGGACCTTCCTGATGCCTCCATCTTCTCAAAATGACCTAAAAACGTTATCTCCCAGCTAACAGGCCATCTTACACTGTCTCTATCCTTGGATTTGTAAGCCTTCCTGATAGATCCTTTTGATATAAAAATCTATAAATTCGGTCTTTGAAAGAACCCAAACTAATACACAGGGTTCCTGGCCTAAGCCACTGTTCTTATCATAAACTCTCCATACCTCCCACTGAGCCTCCCTTCTGGTTGAGGTTTTTATTCTCTTAAAGCAAAAGAGAGTCTACCTTCTTGCCTAAGAAATTCACCTGAGACCCCAGAGCTCGTCAGATAGCTCACAAGGTTCCTTTCTGCTACAGCTTAGCACCATCAACTCTTGTCTTTTTCTCTGAGAAGCTGGAAGATAGCTGATTCTCTTCCAGCTGGACCCTCCCTGAGACTTTCACCTTTCCTGGTCCAGCCCTGCACAGGCCCTGCCAAGAATTTCAAATCTCTTCGCATCCTCTGTTGGCCTGTTCCCTACTCCGTGTCTAGAGGAGCGCAAGTTGCTGAGTGCTAAGAATAGCAACAGATTCAGTGGCTAACCTTGACAGACAGTACCCTGTTTCCTCACCTCCTTGTCCCAGTATGCTTGGGGACACACCTCCAGATTCTCTGCTCCTCAGGAATCTTTGGAGGCTGTAGCACCTTCTGGGAACCCTTCTGACCACAGGTCCCTCTCCTCAGAACATCCCCTCAGCTGCTGCTCCTTTCTTTGAGGAAAAGATAGACAAAGAAAGGGTGTGTTTGACCCGTGGACCTCATCACAGTCATTCTGGGAGCTTCGGACGCACAGACCTGGGTCACCGTCTAGGCATAATGCATGGAACCTTCAGGTTTTGACAGCTCGAACTGTCTAACACTGTTACATGCCTCTGTTAAATAAGAGGTGTCATTTTCTCCACTCTTCCCCAAACTCTTCAACTCAATGAAAACCTCAGCAGTCTCATCAGCTGGCAGATTCAGCCACTCTCTCCTCTGTAAACATGCCTGCATCATGATATTTAGCCTGCTGTAGCACAGCCATTTGTTTACGTATCTGTCTTCCACATGAGACACGAGCTCCTCAGGGAGAAGCCTGCTTCTCACTTCTCTTTGTACTCCCCTCCCCAGCACCCGGCAGGGATCTGGCAAGATGCGATGTGCAGTCCTGTGTGGGGGTGAGTCACTGTCATGGCGGGCTGTGGCTGCGGGACCAGGAGTGGCTGTCAGAGGAACGGGGACCCTTGGATGAGACAGAAGTGGCTCTGGATCTTATAGAAGAGTCTTGCCAAGGCCATCACCCTCTTGCTGAGGACAACAAGTGCTAGGGGAGTCGACAAAGATGACGAACCTCTTGGTTAGGCTCCCAATAACCTCCTCTGCTTCCTATCTTCAGGCTCCCAGGACTGTCTGACCCATCAATCTGTATCGCTACCACTGCCCGACAGTGGATGATTCGTGAAGGTCATGGGATATGTGTGTCACAGGCTCAGGTGTCCACTTTGGAAGACTGATGGAGCCTTCCTTTCTCTTCTCCTCATCTTAACTATCCCTTGCACAGTATTAATCAGGTGCCTGCTCTCAGTCCCTGTTCTAGGTACGGGCAGCAGTTTTCTGGCAGGAGTCAGAGTGGTTAGTGGCTGTCGCATAATTTGGAACAAGGCTGGCAGGCAGTAGATGGGGTATAGGCTGGATAAGAAAACTTAAGTCCAAGAATAATACATTACAGATGCCAGGAAAGTAGGTCTAACACCTTCAGAGCTGTCTCTTTCTTTTGAGACATGGACTTTGTTCCATAGCCCTACATAGTGAGTTGTGGGCTGGCCTTGAATTCTTGACAGTCCTGCCTCAGTCTCCCTTGTGCCACTTTATAGGAATATGCCACCACACCCAATGTATGTGGTGTTGGGGAACTGAACTCAGGGCCTTGGGCATGCTAGGCAAGTGCTTTAACCTCTGAGCTATGCTTCCAGGCCCATCCTTAACTTCCTGAGGTAGCTTTAAGTCATGTGTCCAGCAAGCTGTGCACAGTCAGCGATGGCCATTGTCTGTGTGTGGCTGACCCACAATGTTTCCAGTCTGATGCTGGGTCTATCCCCAGCACCTCATTTAAGGGGTAATCATTTTAATAAATATAAATTGTGGGGCCCATGCTTGAAAGCAAAACTGAAATCAAATCCATAATCCAGACAGAGGGGAGTGCAGCTGCGCTGGGTTAATTACACACACACCAAGCATATGGCTGCGCACCTCCAGACCAACAGGCGGGGACCATTCTCTAGGATGCAATTAGTTCCTGTGCATACATAAAAAATGAGCCAGTGCTTCCAAAAGAAAAATAAAATTGCTAAAGTCATAACCTCACACCAGCGTAATTGCAGTCACTGCATTGTACCACTTGGGTTTAAGTAACAGTTACTCATCTGCTGTGCGCAGGTGGGCTTGCCTGGTGGTGGTCTGTTTCCAGCTTCCTTCTGCGGAGTGCTTCCTCCATTTCCCGGGCCTCTTCCCCTCCTCCAATAAGGGTCCCTTTCCCTCCCCAAGTCCTGAGCACCACTTTACTTAACCCTAGTCCTTCAGAGTAATTTGATGAGTACAGCATTATTCTTAGAATAAGAATGACTCAAATACAGTGAGCATGACTGCATTATTTACAAATCTCCACAGCAGTGCTATGAGATAGGTCGTAATAATAATAAATTGGTAACAATAATCTCGTTTTCAGGTGGGAAAATGGAGACTTAGAGAGTTCAATAAGCTGTGCAAACATCCCAGTCTAACCCACATTTCCTGTCATGCTCTGGGGACTTGGACATGGAACCCCAGTTTCAGATTTTCGGCACTGACACGTTGGACCAGTCACTCCATCTTTTTGAGTCATTTCATCTTTTCTCTCTAGAAAGGTGTGATAACAAAACCTGCCTTCAGGGTTGTTCTGACAGGGGAATTAAGTGAAAGGGACAGGCAGAGAGTAAGCCCTCATTCAGAGATCGGTAGAAATATATGCTAACTGCAAATCCAGCTCTGGAGCCAGAACCATTGGGATTGAAGCTCTTCCCACTTCTCTAATCCTCTTCTCCCTTCCTACACGTGTATGTTCAAACGCCACCTTTCCAGGGGCCTGTCTTGATGCCCTAGTTTGGTCAGAGTGCCTGCCCACCCCTCGTACTTCATAGCATCATCCTGTGCCTTCTGTCTCTCCTGGCACCAACATCTCACATCACGCACTACTCATTACACTCTGGGTATTTGTCTCCCCAACCGAGGTGAGTTCCAGGAAGACGGGGAGGGCGTATGCTTTAAACTCTGTTGTATTCTCAGGGCTAAGAACAGTGCTCAGTACGTCCTTGGGAACGAATGGCTAAATGATTAACCTCAACAAACCTCAATTTCCTCCTCTGTAAAATGCCACTTTCTTGGTTTTCTTCCTGTGAGGATTACAAGAGATATTTGCTGAAGTGCTTAATACAGTATGTAGCATTTGGCACTGGCTCCAAACATGATGGTTATGAGACAAGAATTTTACTGGCCGCTCAACGTTGTAACTCCAGTGACGAGGGCAGTGACTTGCGTAAGGTAGATGTTCACTAAATATGTGCTGAATAGATTGTTGCTCAAAGGTTTTTTGACTCTGAAAGACACAGCTCTGTTGGAACCTGAGATCGTGATGTTCCTACACTAAAGGTCAGTCTATGGCCCAAAGAAAGCCACATCTGTGTTTTGGGTACTTGCAGAAGGGCCACTCACAAGGCAGGCGGCAAGCAGTTGATTCTGTTTGAGAGCCTGCGGGTGGGGACACCAAATAATGTAAGATATGCTTAGCTAAATTTGAGTTTCAAATAAACATAAATACCTTTTTAGTATAAGCATACTCTATGCAATATTTGGGACATACTTAAATAAAAGTAATTGATACTGTGAAGTAGATCTCCCATCCGGGACTGCAGGACAGCCGTGAGGTGAGAGTCGGCTGTAGATCTTGGGTGAAGACCGAAGCCTTAAGATCAGTGACTGAAGAGCAGCGATGGGCAGACAGGCACAAGTCGAGACTGGAGCGAATCTGTGCTGATCACCTGTGGCGTGTAGCAAGTCGGTGTCCGTAGACAATTGCCAAGGCGAGAGCTTTCCCAGAGGAAGAAGCTGTAGCAGTCTTCCCTCTTCCTTCCTTTCATACCCTTGGATTTCCAGTTGGCCCTTCCAAGTCTGGGTGGGTGCTCTTCTCCTATTGGCCAGCCCACGGATCACTCACACTCTAATCCAGGCAGGTTCCTGATTCCCAATGTAGGCGTGGTTCACAAACCCTAATCCAGGTGTGGTTCCTGATTCCCTCAAGTTGACCTAATCCCTTCAACAGTCACACCCTGTAACAAGGAGGCTGGAGCGCTAGGCAGGACATTGACGCCTTAACAGAAACTGATACAGGGACCAAAGAAAGAGCCTAGTCACAGAGGAAATTGGGCCAAGCAGGGAACCAGGCTACAAAGCTTTGGAGAAAACTAAAAAACAGACTCAAAATTGTGTAGGGCCTGACTGGTCTAAATGGTGTCTTCTTATAAATTAGAAACTGTGCTTCCTCCCTCTTTAGGAGTAGCAGCACAGATTTCGGCCTGTCTGTGATCTGCACCAGTTGACACGTGGCCTTAAGGCTGAGCTTTAAGTGGTAGATTTGGACTTTGCTTCCCCTGTATCGAAATTGGAACCTCCTGGAGCTTGGTGTGGGTGAGAGGGGCCTTGGCGCGCTGGCGGGCGTCAAGGCCCGGCTGTTTCCTGCAAAGGAGTGGAGTGCTGTGAGTGCCTAGGGAAGAGGAGACTCCCTGGTCAGGGTGAGGTGGAAGCCACACTTGGATGGGGCCGCCAAGCTCAGTCCTCTTTGTTCAGTGCCCCTCACTTGTTCCTGCAGTCTGGGTATTGCTGCTGGGTGCCACTACACAGCGGCACATGCCAGGGTGTAGCCTCTGTGTTCTGCTGCCCAGGTAAGGGGCACTGAGTGCTGAGAATCACTGAGGAGACTTTGGTGACGTTTTCAGAAGCCCCATTTGGGGAGGTTTTCCATGTCTAGACAGTGTTCAGGCTCAGTCAACATGACGCCAGTTTCCAAGGTGGCCTGCACCTGGCCAGGCCTGGACAGAAAGCAAGAGCACCAGTTGCTGCCTGCCCTTCCTGTGACCTCCATCTTGAGAAGGGAGCTTCAGAGAGCACTGGGGGGAGGGGCAGAAGTAGAGAGGAAGGAAGGAAAGAAAAGAAAGGATAGGAAGAGGAGGAGGAAGAGATGAAAGCTAGACTGGAGACGGGAACCAGCAGAAGGAAGTACATGGGAAAGAGTCACTGCAGCCTGTCTGGATAGAGCAGGCAGCACTTCCTGTAGAATGTGTGTCCCACATTCCCAGAATTATTCTGTGCTGTCCTGTGCATACTTCATTTCATCCTCCCACCAGCCCAGGGAGTTAGGCACCCGCAGTGTTGAAACTATTTCTGCCTGTGCTCTCTAGACAGGAGCAGAAGCGGGGACAAGTGAAGCAATTTACGAAAGATCTCGGGGCACAGAAGGGCAGAGGTAGGACTTCTACTAGGTGGAAGCCCAGGAGCCACGCCCAGGTCACCTGGAAACCCAGCCCTCAGGGACTGTGCAGCTTCTGAGGAATGGATCTTCAGGTTTCTGGGGCCTGTCAGTTTGGCAGGTGCAAGCCCCCTCCCACCCCCCTTTTTTTGTAGCCACACAGACACCTGAGAGGTACTTCAGGCCAGAGATCAACACCCTGGAGAGGAGGGAAGCAAGGGAGTTAGGCACCAGGAAAAGAGCATTTAGCCCACAAGGCTCTAACTGTGTGCAGTTTCATTGAACTTTCTGAAATACACTGTAGGAGATGGCCCAGGGACGTCCATGCTCAACCACACCTCTCTGAGGACATCCAGGGGCCCTGGGTCAGGAAACAGGCACCTACGTAATAGACCACACAACTCAAGCCCCAGCCTCAGATGCTGAGTCTCAGACGGCCTCTGTCCATCTGCTGGGGACCCACAAAACACGATTCGTTCCCACAGTGGTGTCCCCTTTGTGTCAGAACAATCCCTTACTGAGGAGTTGGAATTTCCAGAAGGGTCTGAACGTGAGCTTCAATGTGTCACCTGTAACCTCAGTGCCTGGAGCTGTGTGATTTCCAGCCACACTTTCCTGTCTAGAGCAAACTGCATGAGTTTGTCCTGGCCTAACTTTCTCTCCAACTTTCCCTTCCCCTGACCTGGAGATACGCCCCATGCCTAGGACGCCCTGCCCTGCAAGAGGGAAGCCAGAGTACTCTGGGCCTTACCCGCCCTTCCCAGCTGCTGTAAACAGTGAAGCCCAGGACTGCCATTAGCTAGTGCCGAAGGGCTTGTATTGATTAAGGATAATTATATTTGCTCTTTAGCAGCGTGAGGCCTGGTAGGAATATTTTTTGTTAATTTGCTGCTGTTTAGCCTCAGGAATGAGGACTGACATGCCCACCTCACCTGAATTGCCCACTGTGGGTACACGCACGTGTGCAGCAGGTTCACACCCACATCTTCATTGCTGCTCAGTTACTGTAAATGCTCAGCAAAGGCCCATGGCATCCTGGGCTGCCCTTCCTGCAGCTGCTAATCCAAAAAAAAAAAAAAAAAAATCATGGAAGTGATTAGAAGGCCTAGAATGTTCCCCAAAAACCTCATGTGTGCGGATGTTGTGGATTACCTGTCACATGTTGTTAGGAGGTGGGGTCTGGTTGGGAGGGGTGGATTACTGGGGTTGTGGCAGATTGCAGAGGGTGTGGGGGGAATCACTGAGGGTGTGGGGACCACTGCGGGTGTGGCCTGGGAGGGTGTAGGCTTCCCCGGGCTTCTCTTCTGCTGTGGGCCTTCCTCCTGTGGTGCCATGAGCAGCCAGACGCTTCCCGCCATTGCTAGCTGCCCGTGAATGGACTGAGATCTCCTGAAATTGGGCTGAAATAACCCTTTCCTCCTGTAAGTTGTGGGTGTTGGATATTGAGTCACAGCAATGAAAAGGTATCTGAGACAAAGATCAAAGAGGAAAATAAGGCGCCCCAAGTGTCGTGGGCCCAGAGGACCCAGGTTCAAGCCTACAGCCAGCCCTTGGCAGTGCTGCAGGTAATGTCTCCAAGATTCACTTGCCCCAATTGTGAAATTAAAACAGTAATACCTATTTCACAGAAATGTTGAGTCATGCATGTGGTTCTCGGTAAGGCTTGGCGTGTAGCAAATGCTCAATAAATAATAACAGAGAATAGTTAAGACACGACTCCATGCTTCCTGGCTCTATTGCCCTATGTTTATTCCCCTTGCAGCTGCGGCCCCCGCCGTACCCCCTCCCTGGAAACATTGGCTGCCATTTTCTTAGCAGCAGCCGACAGTGTCATAAGGGTACAGAGAAAGATACCTTATGTAACCTGGGGGAAGTGACATCAGGGAAAAGCATCTGAAAGGATAAATGGGCTTTTTCTAGCAGCAAGAACTGTGTGTTCAGAGGCCCAGGTAAAAGAACACAGCATGTTTGGAGGACAGCGAGTATTTGAATATAAGGGGATATTCACCGGGTAGACAGAATATCCTTGTTGGCCTGGGATTGTCCTGATTTTTACCTATTGGCCCAGCTTAATTATAAATTGTTCCTTGCTCACTCTCAGGCAACCCCAGTTAGTGTGATAAATTATATGGTCACCATAATTCTAATGCGCTGGTAGGTAACAGAGAAAGGCAAGGAATGAGGCCAGACAATACAAGAAAAAAATAGGCCTTGCTAACCCACCTAAAGATTTTGACTTTATTCTAACGTATCTATCAGAGACCAATGGAATAATAAATTACAGGGAGATGAAGTTAAAGCCAGCCAGTTCTTTAGGATGCAGTGTTCCAAGGGAACAGTGATATTGGAGGCTTTCTTAATAGGAAGTGGAATCTCAAAGCTTTGTTACTGCCAAACAGCTGGATTACTAGGACGGAGCATAGACTCTGGTCCCACACTGTCTTGATCAAATCCCAGATTGTCCACTAAGTTAGTCAGCTTTCTATTGCTGTTACAAAATATTTGGTATAAACACCTTCTAAGGGGGAAAAGTTTATTTAGAGATTTCAGTCCATGCTGGTTGGCCCCCTTGTTTTCATATCTCAGTGAGACACCATTTCGTTCAGGAGGGTATGTGCTGGAACAAAGGCCCTCACCTCATGGTGGTCTGAAAGCAAAGAAAAGGAGAAGGCCTCACTTCCTCCAGTAATGCCATGGGCTGGGGATTCACCCTTTAACATGTGGGTCTTTGGGCCACAGTTAAGATTCAAACCATAACAGCCACACAGCCTTGAGTAAATGACTTAATCTCTCCATGTTTCGCTTTCTTTGCCAGTGGACAAGGTATGGGAGTAGAGTCACCTCCCAGAACTGTTGTGGGTATTTCATAGAGTGCATGGATACAGTGGTGGGAGAAGCAGGGGGCATGCAGTCATGACAGAGTGACTGCTTGGTCTCTGCCTTGGGGAACTAGACTGGAAACTTGGGAACAGGAGGTGCAGGGACAGAAGACAGCAAGCCCCATTTGAATATGCCAGATTGGGGGTCAGATGAGTGTCAGGTAAGTGGAGGTGACAGGAAGCTGACCATGCCAGGCCTAGCGTCGAAAGTGAGCTAGATCCCAACTGGGGCATCAGTCTGCAGCCCACCGGGTATCAGCGGGCTAGAAGGAGAGAAGTAGGGGGAGCACACCCTTTGTGTTTTGGGTAGAGTACAGGAGCCAGGAGGGATCTCAGGCAGAATTAGAAGGACGGAAAGATTATTTCCTAGAAGCTAAAAGAAAATTGAATTTCACTGGGGAGTGGGGAATGGGTCTCAGCAGTGTCAAATGCTGCTGAGAGGTCAGGCAAAGACTCTACGAAGACTGAAGACTGAGAAGTACCTGCCGGATTTAGCAGCAGAGGCCATCAGTGACCTTGTGTTTCACTGTGGACCACGGGGATGGCACTGAGTGAAAAGGGAAGGGGCAGAGGGATACGTAGGAGTTGTGTTTCAAGAAGCTTGGCTACAAAGGAAGGAGAGGCAAGCGGCAGCAATAGGTGCGTCGGTAGCAGAGCCTGGGCGAGTGGCGGAGTTGGAGAGGTTGTGGAAGATGTCAGGGGACACACTGGCACTGCTGATGAAACAGGGTCCTTGAGGAGGCAGGTGGGGACAAGGGGCTGGTGTCCCAGAGCACTAGCTCTGACACCAGAGAGCCTTCCTCTACAGTGAAATGGTGAAATGAAGAGGCTGACACAAGCACGAGTAGGGGCACAGAGAGAGAGAGAGAGAGAGAGAGAGAGAGAGAGAGAGAGAGAGAGAGAGAGAGAGAGAGAGTGTTTGTGTGTGTGTAGCACAAGAGACAGATAACTGCCATTTCCTCAGGAATATCCAAGGCAAGGCCTTCTGTTTAAGGTGAAGGGGTGGGAGTAGGAAGGCTTGGAGGGAGTTGACACCTGACAGAACTCTGTGGCGAGTCGGCAGTGTTTCCTGTGCCGGGCAGAAGACAGACTCCTGAAGGAAAGCCACCATTAAGCTGGTCCTCTGGGTGCTGTGGTCACCTGGGATGATGGTGGGGCTTGGAGTGGAGAATAGATGCCAGGGCTCTCAGTGACAAGAAAGTTACCAAATGACAGAGACCAAAAAGAAGGAGGAAAACATGTGTACCTAGCATAAGTAGTCAGGGTTCCTTTTTAAAAATTGACAAGAGAGGACTACTTTGAAGTGGCCGTGGCTATCCAGAGGGACCTTCACCTTCTGGAAAAACAAGCACTCCTCCCCGGGGAGGTCTGCAGAGGCGTGCGAAACTAAGAGCAGAGTCCGTCTGACTTGCCTGTGCTTGTTTTCTTACCCACCTCGGGCATGCCTGGCAATTTTCATAGGTCATTTTAACATATGGAGTGATTGCTCCTATGCTTCTTCCACGCACCCGCGTCTCATGGGCCTTGCTTCTGCCTGTCCCTGAGACGTGGCCCCTGAGCCTCTGCTGTGCGTGGCCGCTCCCCTCTCAGGGGACATATGGGGAATTGGAAGGAAGAAGAGGAGTCATGCTTTCTTCATTCTCGCCATGAGTCATTGTCCCAGAGAGCATGAAACCTGCCACCCACCCAGATCCTCTCCCAGACCCATTATGCTAGCATTAAATCATTGCTAAGATCATAAAGCACTTGGGTTTTCAGTACAAATGTCCCTTCTTATCATCGGTCCTTCTTTTCTGAGGTGTTTTGCTTTCTATGGTTTCGATTACCAACAGTTACCCTTGGTCTAAAAATAGGAAGTGGAAAATTCTAGAAATAAACAGTTCATAAATTTTAAATTGTGTGCCATCTGAGTAGTATGAGAAATCTTAGCTGTCTCACTCTGTCCCATTCAGGATATGAACCATCCCTGTGTCCAGTGTGTCCATACTGTATACACCACCCACCAGTTAGTTACTTAGTAACCAGCTTACTATCAGAGCAGCTGCCACAGGAGTACATAGTATCTGAATTCAAGTAGCCCTTGCTCTACTTAACGATGGCCCCAGAGTCCAAGAACAGTGATGCCAAGGGAACATCAGGATGTGATGAAACTCAGAAGGACAAATTAGGTGGAATACTGCGCGTAAGGGAAGAAAACTGCCATATGTATGTGGTTCCTGCTGCCTGGAATTTCAGGTATCCGCAGGCGGTCTTGCATTGTGTCTCCCCAGAAAGGAGAGTCTACTGTCTGTCTCGGCAACGTTGTCTAACCAAAGGAGCAGTGCTGATGAGGAGGAAGGAAAATTCAAGTTTCAAATTTTAGAGACCTAGGATATTGCAGCCTTGGTTCGTTGGTTTTCTTTCTCTTTCTTTCTTTCTTTCTTTCTTCCTTCCTTCCTTTCTTTCTCTTTCTTTTTCTTTTCTTCCTTTCACTCTTCACCTAGTTTGTTAATATGTGTTTGCTAAACATAATAATTACACTCATCTTGGGGAGTTAGTGTGCATATTGCATCTTGATCACTTTTAGTCCCTCTCGCCAGCCCTTTCCCTCTTCCCCAGATCCCCTCCCCATCTCCATTGAGTTTATGATGGGCTAATTCCGTCCCTCTCATCATCTTTCTTAATTTCCAGCCCAGCACTGATAGCTTGACTAGGGACCCCTAAAAATGCAAAGCAAATCGTACCTCACGGCTCCTAGTCTCAACCAAAGCAAGATGTCCGCCCAGGAAGGGAGGACCATAGCTCATGTATTCCCAGAGCCCCTCAGGTTGCCTGCCACCAAGGGAGAAGAAACGGAAGGGCTTTATTTTTAGCTCCTCTGTGGACCCCTGAGTCCTGCCCCACTTCCTGAAATCAAGGAGCTTGGGGTCCGTGCCATCTGCCCCTAGTGAAGGGACTGGCAGGCTCTCCCTTCTCTTGCCACCCATGAAGAAAAGCCAGGGGACGTGGCTCTCTCTGTATTCATGTTTTCCAGCCCAGGGAATCTATCTGGGGGCCTCCAGTGGGACTAGAGTGCACTGGAACCACACTGGTAGTCCTATACCCAGGGCTTTGTCTCTGGCAGGAGTCCCAGGGACCTTGCTATGGCACCCCCAAACTCCAGGGGCTGTTCTGACTCACAGACCCTTTGTGAGGCCCCAGCCAGTACTTTTCTGGGTTCTGCCTGAACTTTCTTGTAAGCCTGAGGACAAATCTATAACTCAGAAAGTAAAGGGCAATGAAAGTAATAAAGAGGCTCCCAGCTGAGCTCAACCCAGACAATGTAGTACAAAGCACCATTATTCGTTCATTAAGCAAAGGAGGCGATTCTAGTAAGTATGCCAGGAAGCGTCATAACTTCATCTTTGCCCTCTGGATGCTGTGTGTACTGTTGTTTTCTGTTTCGTGGCTGATCGTAGGGACTGCGACGACCGAGGAGCAAAGGCAGAGGAGGTGGGTAGGGCTGGGCCTGGCACAACTCAGCGTTCCCCTTTCTCGGCGGGGCCCCCGAGCCTGTAGTTTCTTCTCCTTGTCCTCTCTTCTGGCAGTGTCCCCTAGTTATCCTGTTCTCAGCTCATACATACAGCTGAACTGGGAGAGTATCTGCCGTACAGAGATGCAGGCAGAAGTGTCCTACAGATGGAAGTGGATATTCTCCTCTTGGCAGAGGGTGATAGAAGCCATTGGCTACTCTTTGATGCCCGGTTAGCCACTGTCCCTAGTGAAGACCCTCTTTGAAATCACTTTCTGCCCCTGCTCATTAGTAACCCAGGCCTAGGCTAAAATTTGAAATCTTTTTTCCACTCCTCCGAGGCTCTGTGGGTCTTCTGCAGCCTGGATACCTCTCAGTGCCATGTACTGTCTGGTCAGAGCTTTGCTCTACTGCCTGTGGACATGGCACCCGGCTTCCTTATCTTGGGCCCTGTCATCTGTTGAGGGTCCCTCCAGTCTTCATTTGACATTGGAGCAATGGGGTGACAGGGCAGTCAGTTATTAGGGTGCCCAGATTGAGTGGACGGACAGCTGGATAACCGATGCCTATGTGGAGCCCGGCACTGGCTCCTCTTCCCATTGACTCTTCTGCCAGGAGCTCTGTGGGTACTGTGTTCCCTGAAAATGTCCAGCTTACCAGGAACAGTCCTGCACTCAGAACAGGTGGGCCCCTACCTGGACACATTTGGGACTCACACTCATGCCCATATGACCTCTCCAGTGCTTTGCTTCTCATTTGCCCTGCCTCTCTACAGGATATCTCTCCTGCTGCAGAGTCCCATGTGCCCTGGCCTAGAGGCAGGGGCTGAGAATCAGGAGTTGTTGGAAATGACTTATCTGGGTGAAGCCAGGACCTATATTCTCAGGGCACCTGAGCACAGCCTTCTGCCGCTCTGACCATTTTAGGACATACTTCTAAATTCTTTCTTCTCTCCTAAAGATCTCCAAATAAACAGAAAACAAAATAAGACTTCAAAATGAAAATAAGCAGAAGGAGAAACGCCTAAGAAAGGCTGGATGTGCTAGAGGAAGACAGGCATGACAGCAGAAAAGGCAGGAAGCTGGCAGAGGTGTGACAGTATGTAGTGGTCTCACTTTGCTGCTGGCACTTTAGCTACTTACTGTGGTTTCATTTACTCTTCACACCAGTGCTACATGACAAGTATCATTATTCCTGCTATATAAGTGATGACTCCTCTCGGCATTTAACTTCCTCAAAGCTGCATGGAGATTAAGCTGTGCATGCCATTTCCTCAGAGAGAACTTTGCCAGAAGAGGTGCCTAGGAAGCCTCAGAAAGTCGGAGGTGGGGAGTCAGGAATAGTTCGGCTCTTTGATGTTCGCCTCCTAACAATCCTAAGGGAAATGAATTAACTCGTTATTTGACAGATCCTCTGCCTGTTGGATGAAGCTGAGGCCTGGAGTGTGGAGCTGGGGGAGCCCCAGCTTTTCCCCCAGCAAGGGAGAAACCTGGCTCTTCAAGAATTCACACATGTGACCAAACCTGTGAGCCACAGGGGTAAACCTAGGTGAAAGGACTGAGGACGGGGGAGTGTGCGACAAACTGCCTGCCAGCCCGGACACGGGAACAGTGCCCTAGCAGCCCGGGACCAAAACGGACAGCGATAGGGCCTCTGACTAATTAGGGGACTGCAGAGATCATTCTGCTAAAAGCAGCAGCTCTGATAAATTTTTTACTTGATCCACTAATAATTTTCTCCCTTACAAGGTAGAACAGACAAATAGGGGAACTGAGTCTAGATTTCAACATGATCCACAGAAAAGAACGACCTGTTGGTATGAAGAATGCTGGGTACCCAAGGGCAAGGGCGTTGTCTAGTTTTTGGGCTGCAGTACACCCCCACACACCTGGAATGGTGTGTGGCCTGGCTATTGTAGTTGCTGAGTCATTTGTGTAGGGAACAAAAAGAACAAGACTGGGAACCTGTAGGAGCTGTCCACATCATCTCGGCATGACTGGTAGCTGGGGCAGGTGTCACTGGGCATCTTGAGATGTGAAACTGGGGTCTTAAAAAGAGCAGGCAGTCCCACCCCATGCAGGAGCGTATGAGAACGTAGCTTGGGGCGTAGAAGAGTACAGGAATGAAGTCTCTGCTTCACAGTCAGCAACGGTCCCTGTTGAAGAAGAGAAGTTAAAATAAATTACACGTTTGAATGGGCAGAGGAGAGGGTCGTAAACCACGTTGAGACTGTTGAAAACTACAAACTCTTCCCCCGGAAAGGGTTAAAAACACATCTGTCTGTACAATGTGTTGTGTGTGGTTTTAGGAGAGGTTGGTGATGGTGAGTTAAGATCTAAAATAAAGAAACAAATGAATGTATAAAGAGTATTTCTGGGAGTTCCTGCTTGGTAAGACTACAGAGCCCGTCAGGAGAAAGGAGAGACCTTGAACGGAGAAGGGGCACCAGAAGGCCCCCAACCCTGTGAGGTTACGTAGCAGTCTCAGCTCAATGTTGGTGTCCCTCAAAAATTTACATGCTAAAACCTCCTCCCCAATGCTGCAGTACTAAAAGGCAGTTGGGTCCTTGAGGGAGGACAGTCATGAATGAGATTAGTGCCTTTATGTGTAAAAGAGGCACGTGGCCTTTCCACCATATGAGCACGCCACAAAAAAGACAGTCCTTGTAGCATACTCCCCCGTCCTCGGTCCTCTCACCCAGGCTGCCCCTGTGGCTCACAGGTTTGGTCACATGTACAAGTTCTTGGAACGCTGTGCTTCTCCCTTGCTGTGGGGAAAACTGGGGCTCCCCCAGTTCTGCACTCCAGGCCTTGGCTTCATCCAGTAGGCAGGAGGGTCCATGGAATAACAAGTTAACTCACTTCCCTTACGATTGTTAGGAGGCAGGCATCAAAGAGCCTAACTAGTAAATGTTCGCTGTGTATGAGCCACCAGTTTATGGTATTTGCTGTGGTAGCCCAAGTAGACTTGGACACCAGAGGAAAACACTTTTGAAGAACAATTCCAGACAACAACAAGGTACTTTCGTATTTCTGTAGTTTTTATTGCTAAAAACAAGGACACAGAAATTAGATCAACCTAATTTGAAGCTCAGTTTTGCGACCTGGGCAAGCTCATTAATCTCGTCAGGCCTCGGTTTCCCTGTCTGTAAAATGGATACTGCTGAAGCGTTATTGCAAAAACTAAATAAGATGATACACATTAAGTGCTTGGCCTAGTGCTCGGCACATTTGGTCCAATGCATTCAAACCTCCATTATTGTCATTATTGTTATTATTTCTGGTTTGTAATGCCCTGGCTTTCCTTTTCTGTCAACCCCTAACTAAAGCTTTTAGTGGTTTTGTTATTTTTAAGTAATGCCTGATGCAGGAAAATGAAAATGTGAAGAACTGCTCCTTGGAGAGGATGATGTCATGTTAGTTTTGTTCAAAAGAATTATGTTACAAAAAGAGTTACAGTAGTGCCACAGGGTAGGGCAGGAGCACAGCGCACACTCTGGCAGGGAGTGCCAGCTCTCGGGAGGAGTGAGAACAACCAAACCACCACCTCGTCCCGCTTCCATCTGCACCAAAGGAAACAAACTGTGATCTGATGTTTAATGGCTCATCCATAAATGAAGTCAAGAATTCAGATTTAGGTGCTTGATTTCTTGGGACTGAAAGAATTGGTAGGTATAATACCTGAAATATTGCTGATCACTGTTGAGAAGACACAGGAGACAGGGAAGATACCCAAAGACTAGAGACATCTTCCTTTTCAAAAAAACCAAAATCTAGAAGTTCTGGACTGGACTGATCAGACTGATGTCAAACTAATGAAATTCTAAAAAGATAGGATGGCAAATAGAATATGTGTGCTTAGAAGAGAATTAGGTTACTAGGACTTGGAGGTGGAGGTCACAAAAATAAACTGTGCAAAATTAAAAGGATGATGTTTTCTTAGTAGAGTATTTTTTCTAGAATATTAAGGGACTGCAGTTAGTGTATAGTTTTCTTTCAGAAAAAAAATGATTAATGAAATCATTTCTTACCACATTGTGGACATAATGGAGAAATAGGATCTAGGAATTACTATGTAGCCCAGGCTGACCTTGATCTCACAGCAATCCTCCTGCCTCAGCCTCCTGAGTGCTGGGATTACAGGCATGCACCACCAGGCTCAGCTTATCAAAAACGTTTCTAATGATACTCTTGCCTATTGAGAAGTTTCCAGATAAAATCAGAGCCCAGAGAGAATGAGATTACTGGGAAGGAAGGGAATTAGACTCTGAGAGAGATAGGGAATCATTGTAGAGTACCCAATGGTGCTAAGGTATAGAAGGAAACAGGGAGAACCTCGAGAAGGCAAGGGACCCAAATCAGCAGCATTGGTCCCAGGGACAGCACAGTGACGGGCACATTCAAGTTGGTCCTGCAGGACTCGCACTGGCTTGTCACATATCTTAGATGTTCCAGAGTCCCTTGTTCAGTGTTTAGCCACGTAAATGTGAAAGTCACTCAGAGCCCACAAGCCACACCTTGTGTCAAAATCTCCATACTCCAGATATTTCTGATGATGTGGCCACGTGACTTTGGAGAATAAAACAACAGCAATATATTCAAAAACAAGCTTTACGGAGTCTGGAGGTACAACAGACAGTGACAGATGGATCTGGATTTGCATAAAATGACACAAACACAGAGTTTTCTAAATTTTTTTGGTAAAATCAACAACAACTAAAATGGATTGCCACCCACCCAACCATTCCCAGCAGAAGCCAGCACAGAGATCTGAATGAAATTTCCAAAAGTCTGAGTTAAACTCTCATCAGGTTTGGTCGATTTCCCCAGATCCCCTGTCGGCTGCGCCTCTACCTCTGTAGGTTGCTTTGGAAAATGATCGTCCTGGCTTTCTCAGAAAAAAAGAAAAAAAAAAACAGTTCTGAGCTTAACCCTGAAGTGGACAGAGCACCTCCAAACAACAGGGATCCAGGAAGCTCCCTGTTCCTCCTGGTTGGTTAGAGGCCGGTGGATTCAGACAGGTGGTTAATCTGCTCAAGACAGGATCCCATGCTTTGAGAAAGACAGTGACTTACTGAGGAATGTCAACAGATGGACGATCTTGCAAGTAGGACCTGGACACCACGTCCTGCTGGGGAAGCTGATGAGCGCCTTGCTGTTGTCGTCAGCTGAGGGCAGAGTTCTCATATAAAGAATATAATAAACTTCTCTGTGTGCTCTCAGAGGGTGGAGGTAGGACCCAGTCATCCAGGTTAACAGGAGGCAGGCTCAGGGTGTGTTGTGGGAAAGATTTTCTCACAGTTTGTGTCTCTGACAGTCTCCCTGTATAAAAAAAGTAGTTACTTTTGATCCTTTTTTACTGAAAGATTCAGAGACTGAATGACCTCCTATGGAGGTTTCTGTGGAGGATTTCTACTGTGAATAAAGGATTGGGTTAGGAAACCTTCAGATTCCTCTCCAAGTTTTAGATTAAAAGATGTGTGGCAAAAAATACAATGAATGTCTAATTTTGTAAATTATTAGAATAAAGACACATTGCCATTAATCGCCATTAAAATACTCCCACTTGCTTCAAACTCACTTTTCCCATCATTCTTTCCACTTCATGTGGCAATTCTAGCAGCCCTCATTTGTGAAACTCCTTAGTCACACTGTCATGGCTACCTCGGTGTCCTCAATCAATTCAAAATATTTACCTTTCACAGTCATTTTGACCTTGGGGAAGAGCAAGAAGTCATGTGGTGCCAAACCCAGTGAACAAGGTGGAGAAGGACTTACCGTGATGTTTTAACATGCTTACCTTTCCTTTGGGTGGCATTTTGCGTCATTTTTACTTCACCTCATAAAAACACTTATAAAAGAGAACTTCCACAACTGCTTCATAAAGTTCCAAGAACGAGAGACTAAATTATGTTTGAAGTAAGAGGGAATATTTGGGGGAGAAATAGTGGCTATGTGTCCTTTACTGTAATAATTTTTTAAAAATTTAAGCACATGTCATACATTTTTATCAACCCTTGTATGTTCCTGTGTTCCTAGTAAGTAGAGAGAGCAGAGACTAAGGATTATAGTTCAGAGAACTAGTTCTCCCTTGCTGTGGGGAAAACTGGGGCTCCCCCAGTTCTGCACTCCAGGCCTTGTCTTCATCCAGTAGGCAGGAGGGTCCATGGAATAACAAGTTAACAGGCGTGTAAAACTAAGGAGGAATCCATCCATTTAGTGAGCCATAGGTTTGAGTTTTAGAGCTCTCATGCTTTGTTTTCCAAGTTCCTTTCACAGAAATGGCAGAAATAGGAGTTTAAACCCCACACCAGACCAGACTTTGCCTCTGCTGTAATATTTGTCCTTATAAGAAATCTCTCTCCAAATTTTATTGGGCATCAGTAGTTACTTACTTCCCTTATATCTTTTCCTCTTTTCCAGCCTTAAGGGTAGACACCTACCCCCTTCCCTAGGCCAAATGCTGGACCTGATCTTATCTTAAACGGCCACATAGATAAATGGGATCAGGCCCACTCAAATGCATATCTCAGAGCCCCACTTGGCAGCTTGTCAAGGGTTCATCTATACCTGAGAGGATAGCAGATCTTCCTCCTGCTCATGGTCTGTGTTTCCTGCACCCCACATTCGTTTCCTGGGTAATCCATCTGCCTTCCAAGTTACGCTCTGCTCAGTGCCAGTAGTTGTTGGGTTTTCTTTACTCCTTCTTTCTCATGTTCTTTAGTCGGGTTAGCTTATTCTTTTTAAAGGTTTTCAGCCACCGAGCCCATCACAAGCTTCCATGAATATCAGTTTACATATCATTTGTGAGCTACGTATTTTGAACATATAGCCTCAAATTAAGAAATTAATGAAGGAAATTATATTCAGAAAGTCTATTTTAGATTTCTGGGTCTTTGTGCACGAGCAACGGAAGGAAGAATAATTGTACCAAAATTCAGCACCATCATTTGTTGGACAGCGCCTCACTTAAATTGTTCTGGTCCACAAATTCAGACTGGCCTCCTGCTCTTGCCTGATCTGCTTGGATTTCTTATTTTGAGCATGATTCCTAAGAAAGTGTCGCCTGATTGCCAGCTTGAAGTGCAATTTTTAGCAAGCCACCTTTCCTTCCTGGGCCTCAGTCTTTTTGTCACTGAGCCTTTGACTCCCCAGGGGCCACATGGGGAAAGGACATTTATTGAGGACAAACTGGATGCCCACGAGACAGGTGTGAGGGATCTAGGCTGCTGGAAAGCAACAAAAAAGCCTGCACTAATCATGCCCAAGTCCTCAAGGCTTCCAGCATCTGTCAAGATCCAAGTGTAAACTGGGCACTATAATTGGGCCCTTAGTATCTCCAGCAAGTTTTCTTGACACCTCAGCGGAGCAGTGGATGGATTAGACATGGTGTCAAGCAGTGAGCCTGTTAATGTGCAAAGCAGAGAGGTGTCACAGCTGGCAAAAAGCAAAGCCGCCAGCTCGTCTCAGTCTCCATGAAAACAAGTGAGTATGGAGCTCAGCTGTCACTAGGAATCGGACACAAAGGCCAGTGTGGCAGCACTGCCACTGAATGGTCCTGCTGTCTTCCTGGCTCTCCCTTCTTGCCTCCTACCTGCCCCTGAAGTGTTAATTACCTCCTAGACCTCCAGAGGATGTCTGTGTTGCCGGTGCTAAGCTGAGGAGAAGGAACGAGCTCGGAGAGAAATACAAAAGCCCGTCAACCTTCACAGGGACCACGAGGAACAGTGTGGCTACTTTTAGTTGTGAAGACATCTCGGTGGGAAGATTTACCAAAGAGATATCTATTCCATTAGAACTGTGTCTCCCTCTGGCCTTGTTATCTCCAGCACCACATTCGTCACTCTGCTGCTACATTCTGGGGTGCACAAATACGTTCCATCTCAAGTGAAGCTCTGGGTGTTCAGATGGCGGTGTTGTGAGTTTAGTGAAAAGGGGGACCCAGAACCTCCTCCTTAGCTGCCTTGCCCTGCCATCGCCTTGGAAATAGGTTCTGCTGCCACCCAGTTTAGGAAAGGGCAGTGTTCGGAGACGTTTTCGGAAGAGAGGACAGGGAATGAGAATGGAGGAACACACATTAAAATGATAGACAAGGATGACATTGATGTCTGTTGAATAGACTTTGCCTGACAAGAGGCTCTTTGGAAAGTCTCCAGAAAAGGAGAAGAGAAGTTCCAGGTCTGGTCCACATTGTCACCCAATAGTCCAGGCTTGATTGAGAGATAAAAACCACAGACTCCACTTTTTCAGGTCTGTGTGCTTGTATAAGCCTGTGCCTGGAGCTGCATACACCTATGAAGGAGGCGTTTCAGCATCCTGACCTAGCATAGTAAATGTGGAGTGTGCTGTGTCATGCTTTCGGTTCCCTGGAAGCTTCCTGAGTGGGTGGAGATGAGTAGAGAGGCTAGAAAGATGGTTAGAGGGCTAGGGATGTAGGTCGGTGGGAGAGCACCTTCCTAGCAAGTACAAGGCCCAGTATTCCATGCCCAGAACCACAGATAGATAGATAGATAGATAGATAGATAGATAGATAGATAGATAGCATTGTAATTAGAGAAATATGCTCACCATGCTGACAATCTCAGTCCAAAGAATCCCATAACCATCTGTGAAGCCAGCCCTGTGCAGCACTGTCTCTGTTCCTTGTCTGGTCATAGAAAGGGAGGAGACTTTCTAACCTGGGCACTTTGGGAGATTACAGCCTGTGGAAGGAGAGGCTTACCAGATTCAGTGGTTCCCACCCCTGGCTGCAGGCGTCTTTCTCCCAAAGAGAGCTTCATAGACACTGGAACCTATAAGTCATCATCTTTGGGAGAGTGAACTTGGACAAACCTGGTATTTTAAAGTCTCTGCAGCCGATTCTCGTGCAGCCAGCCAAGTACAGATCTGTGCAGCCATACTTGGGAACATTCGGGTCAGGGAACTCAGGAAGACTTCGCCCCGTAGATGAATACTGAGTTGTACCTTGAGGGGAAATTTGAATGGGCGGGCAATCAAACAACAGAGTGAGCATACCTGACAAAGGAGGAATTCACCTCCATCAGTTTCCTCTTTTCCTGAAAATGAAGCAGGGAGTGAACAGAGCGAATATCGAAAGACTCTGAGGAGGAAGGATGCTGCCTGCAGTGACCCATCAACACTTCTCTGAGGTTCTACTACATCATAAAGTTCATGCAAACCATACTATTTTAAAATAAGAAATAATGTTTTCCTACAATGTATACTTTGCGTCCTCAGAAAAATTATCAAGGACCCCAGTGAGCTTTTGATTTATGTAGTATCAGACATTTTTAAAACTTCTTTAAAATTTTTCTTAATTCATTTTAAAGTTAATCCACTGTACCCTGACATAAATTTGAATAAAAACAATCATGTTTCCAACATGACAAACCGGTCATGTCTGTGGCCATACCACCCTGAATGTGCCCGATCTCATCTGGTCTCAGAAGCCCAGCAGGGTTGGGCCTGGTTAGTACTTGAGAAGAGTAACATTGTTTTATATGTTTAAAAATCTCTTTTGCAAAGGGCATTAACATTCACCCACCTGTTTCTGCCTCCCTGTCTCAAATTTGACATACCTAAAATCAGGTCTGTGATCTTTCCCTCACCCCTGAAGAAGTTCTTCTCAGTGCGTGGTGCCTGTCACCATGCTGCATTAGAACTGGCAACCTGAAATGCACCCCACGGCTTCCTATACCGTATGCTGTGGTTTGAATGTGTCCCCCAGAAGCCCATGTTTTAGAAACTTAATCTCCCAAATTGTATGTTGATGGTATTTGGAGGTGGTGACTTTGTAGGTAATTGGGTTAGGCGCAGTTATGAGGGTGGATCTCCCATGATGACATTAATGGCTTTATAAATAGAGAGACTTAAGCTGGCACCCTTGTTCTATCTTACCATATGATGCCTCCACCATGTTTGATGCAGCAGAAGGATCCTCACCAGATCCTGGTAGTCTTCCCATGCAGTGTCACTTCTCAGTCCCTAGAAATGTGAGAAGTAGGTTCATTTCTACACAAAACCAGACCTGTGATGCATAATGGGTCCCAGAAGTCACTTAAGAAATCGGGAAGACAGGTCCTGCTCAGTGTAGACCTCGCTCCCTCTGGTGACTGCTAGACCTTCTTCCAGTGAGATTCCCCACAGCCTTCCAAGCAGAGGGGCTTGATGAGGCAGCAGCTGGCAGCACCTGAGGCTCACAGGTGGCATTTGTTATTGGGAATAGGGGCAGGGACGGAGCTGGCCGCTCTAGAGCAGCAGGTTCACATTGATGACTAATGGGAGACAGAGTCGAATAGTATAAATGCACTCTTTTGTGTGTTCACACAAAAGAAATAGCAAGCCAAGGACTGAGACAGAAGCCCATAGAGTGAGACAATTATTATGAGACAACCACAGGTAGACAGAAGTAAAAGCGAGGCCCTGTCTTTGTTCACAAAGCCATGGGGAAATTGTGTGAACGCCAAGCATAGAGCGAGAAAGGAAAAGCCTTTGTCAGATCTTGCCGCCAGCACTGAGAGCCGGGGGAAGGTAGGGAACCTTGTCCACCGGGGTACTACTTTCTTCCCACTCCCAGATATGCCCGTCAGTACACTTCAGGGCCCAGGAGCCTTGAGCTCCAAAATGCTGGTCCCAGTAGCCTCTGAACAGAAGGGAGCTGCCTTCCTCCCCTTCCAGAAATCCATGACACCAACCCAGTACCAAAGCCTTCCTTATCCATCCTCTGAAATGCTTCTTGTTTTTCTGCCCCAACTTTCGCTCATTACAGGAAATTTCAGCTGCCATCTCTACATGTATCTGTTCTCAGAATATCTGTGCATGTCTCCCAGTTCTGCTGTGCAGTAGGTGGCGCAAAGACTGAAAAACTCTATGCTTTAACTGTCTGTTCTGAAAACAGAATCACCATAGGAGCAGCCTCAGGGTTGTTGGAAATTGAGCCAAGTAATTTCTGTGAAGCACTTTGAACCAATGATTATCACATGTTAAGGTTGGTTAAATATTGTCAATTACTATTATGGCCATTATTATTGTAGTAAGTCTGTGTCTTCTGTGAGTATAAATTTTGTTCTGAGTGCCATTGTGTTGTAAAAACCCTGAATGAACTCTTTAGCCCGAAAAAACCTTCCACAGATGATGAGTTAATCGGCACAATAAACCACTTGAGTGACCTTCTGACCAGGCATTAACAGTGGGAAGCAGACAAGCCCTGAACCCACCCTGAGGACCTGGGCCTGAGTGTTGGTGTGCACCTGTGACAGGTAAAGGTGGGAATGTGCAAGTGTAAGGAGAAGCACTGTGGGATAAAGGCAGGCATGCACCCTGTGTTTGTCTTGTAAATTAGCAAAGATTTCAGTCTTGATTTTTATTGAGTATCTCATGCTGGTAAGAGGGAAGCAAAAAGCTGAAAGTGGAGTTATCACAGTCCCAGGACAGCAAACTACGAAAGAAAACAGAGCTCACAAGAACTAAGAGGATCGAAAAATGAAATTATAGCAATAAAAATGACATATAATCCCAAGAAGGAAGAAAATCGGGCATCTAAAGGAATCAACATGGCTACCTGGGAAACCTCAAATGAATCTAACTTTAATACCAACTGGAAAAAAATATGTTTGCAGCAAATATTAGAAAATAGTTAATATCCTTAACATATAAAGAGCTCATACAAATCAATAATAAAACCTCTGAGGCACAACAGAAAAGTGAATCAAGGATGTGATTGACAATTCACTAAAGAAATAAAGCTAGCTTCCTAACAGATGGACCATCTTCAGTCTTATTGGCAATCATGTAGTAATCAAAAATGAAAATTCAACAAGTAGATAGCTTGTTGAGTTTTCTTGTAAATTAGCAAAGATTTTAATCTTGATTTTTAATGAGTATCTGATGCTGGTAAGAGTGAATCAAAATAATCCCATTCAAACACTGCAGATGGATATGGCACCCAAGAGAGCCGTTTTTTGGATCTCTCCTAAGGAAATGGTGCTAGTTCAGAAATACTGCCGTTAATAATATATTATTCCTGCAAGCAAAATTTAGAAAGAATCAAATGCAACCATGTAGAATAATGTTTATGACGATTCCATGTGTGGGAAGAAGCAGGAGAGAAAATTCTCCAGATAATCCGTTAACAGTTATTTCTTTCTTCCCCTCAAGGGCTGGGATTACAGGCATGTACCACCATGCCCAGCTTTATGTGGTGCTGGGGAATCGAACTCAGGTCCTTGTGCTTGTTAGGCAAGTGCTTTAACTACTGTGCTATTCCTCCAGCCCCTTAGCAGTTTTTTTTTTTTTAAAGAGCAATAAAACTAGAAAGAAATAAAATACTAATGATGCTGTCTTTTGGTGATGGAACAGTGGACCATTTGCTTAGTTCTTTTTGTTTCTATTTGGTGATCAGACTTCTGGCAATGGCTGTGTTTCCATTGTTATTATAGAAAATGAACTATTGAAAGGCACTAGAGACGTGGAAAGGACATAAGAGGGCTCACATAATGAAAGACAAATCCAACTGACATGCGCCATCCTGTGGCCTGATAGCAGGGATGCTGAGGCCACGTGGGTATTTAGCTGGTAGAAAATGCTGTGATCCACATGAGGAACACACACCATGTTCTCCTTCAAAATGTGAGCGAGGCCAGGATGCATGTGCTGCCCGGAAAACACACGCGGGGTGTAAGGAAAACTTGGGCAAAATGGACCATTGTGTCGTAAAGTGAGATGCACCCTGGATCCCAGGTGCAAAAACTCCTGACAGTGTTGGAGACGACAGTAGCCACCACTGTTCACCCCTTCCTACAGTGTGGACGCGGCACCGTCAGTAGGCCTCAAAATAACTCACAGTGATGGTTGCAACTTGGTCAGTGCATGAACATGGAGTTATTTTTTGAGCGTTTTCTCCTTGAGTTGTCTTTCAATCTTTCTAAGGAGACTAACGATAAGTTCACTTAATTGGATGCTGTAATATCATTAACACCTCTAGTCCCTGCTAATCTTTTTTTTCTAACCAAGCAAGAGCAAGCCTCAGGCTCAGAACCTTAAGCAGACAGCACTATGTGGCTAGAATTTATAATGGAGGTAGTGTGTGGAGGCCTCACCAGGTCAGGTGGTGTGCAGACATGGTAAAATCACCAGGGCGGAAAAATGAATGAAATGTGGCAAAAACTGAGCAGAGCTAGTCCAAAGCCTTGAGTGTCTGAGCACAAAGGGTCAGTGAAGCGGGTAGCTGTAAGTCACCCACCTAGCTAACTCCAGGCCAAGCCTGGGCTTCCCTTCTCAGCTAGGACCCCTTTCCCCAGCCTCTCCTGCTGTCTCATCCCTTTTCTTCCAGGTCGGTGTTTTTGCATCTTTCCCAAGCTGCAGGCCTAGTCCTGTGTTATTCATTACTGTCATTTTATTTCTCCTATTTTTGGTTTTGTCTTTTAGTATAGTTTGGTTTTGGTAGGGAAGAATTGGAGAGGATATGGGATCATGCTACAACTACAGATGTTTTTAGTTTGCCTCTGCAATTTTCCTAAGCCTGAGCTTTGCCTAAAACGCCATCATCTTCTGCATCCTTCCCTGCTCTCTGCAGTTAGGGCAGCCTTTTTCTTAGGTTTTTGTTTTTCAGATGTAAACTTGTCAGAAAATGCCTGGTTGTAGTCATATTGATATGTTTAGGTGCCTCTTGATGAGGGTTATTTGTGCTGTGTAATCAGAACTTTCCTTAAGAGTCCCTGGTCGTGAGTTCATACTTCAGCTCCTGTTTAGGCCGTTAACTAGCTGAGGGACCTTGTGTAAGTCATTCGACCTTGCTGAGTAGCAATAGCGCTGCCCTACTTACCTCCCAGGGTCACAGCAAGGACCAAATGAGCTGGTCGTCACAAAAACGCCTTGCAGAGCATAATGTGCCCCACAATGCAATGTGCTACTCAGCTCCTGTTTATTTTTTGCTTTTTGCATTAAGGAGAACGCTCTTCTGATTGGAAAGGGAAAACGGGCATCATTACCAAGAGAACTCAAGCTCAAAGTAGACACTAGTTCACTCTATAAAGGAGCTCAACCCCTGGGTGCTTCGGAACCATCCAAACCACAGCTCAATCTGTGGAACCGTGACACAATTTTATGACTGCTGTATTAGGGACCAGGTATTCAGTGGAAGCGGCAGAAGGGCACGTGGGCTTTGACCTGTGTCACATGTGAGAAACCACTGAAAAAACGTGGGAAGTTTAGATGAGAGAGGTCTCAAAGGATGCCACATGTCGATTTAGAATTTAGGATTCCTCCAGGAACCTCACAGAGCGTGCCTCTCCCTACCTGACCATAGCCCGGGACGCTGCAGGCGTTTGGAGGGGAGCTGTCCATCTCCCTAATTGGCCCCTGGCAGTAGTTGGAAATAAGTAGAGAAAACATGAGCGGCAAGGCCCCCACTCTTGTCTGTCTGTAGCACAGCCACCTGGTCAGGGCCCCCGCTTTCTGGGTACATGCCATGCTTCCACACTTACAAACTACGTGGCCTTGACAGGAGGCTGAGTCTTGGCTTTCCCATCCATGAAATATAAATGATATCTTGCTCAGATGCTGGCTGCAAAGTTTTGATAAGTGACATAAAATTCGTAGTACAAATTATGTGTTTAAAAGATGTTAATTTTGCTTGATTTTTCTGCTTCACATATCCCTATTTCGGATTATAAAAAGAAAGCTAGCTTCACAAAAAAAAAGTATAGAAGCATTATATGGTCCAGGAATCCTACTTGTGGGTATGTACGCCGAACAGTGGAAAACAGGGACTCTAACAAGCATCTATTCTCCCATGTTTATGACAGAACTACTTAGAATAACTAGAAGCTGGGAGCAACCCCAGTGCCCATCAGTGATGAATAGATGAACAGAATGTGCTGCATCCCCACAAGGGAACATGACTCAGCCTTAACACAGAAAGAAATTCAGACACATGCCACCACCTGGACCCACCTCGAACACAGTACTGAATGAAGTAGCCAGTTGCAAAGGTGAGAGGTCATATCATTTCATTTACATGAGCATGTAAAGTAGTGAAAGGCACAAAACAGAAGGGAGAAGGGTGATCGCCCGAGCCCGGCAGAAAGGGAGGAGGGGTGGCTGCTGTTCAGTGAGTGTAACGTTTCAGTCTGTGAAAAGGCAAAAGTTCCAGACGGGGATGGTGACAGTGGGTTTACCACCGTGGAAACAATGCCACGGAGAAGTCCATGTAAGGAGGGGTGAGGTGACAGATTTTATGTTACGTATAGTTTACATAATAAAACCTTTTGACATGACAGAAAAAATACACTTTAATCATAGATCATGACACAGTGGCAGAAATGTCAAAACGAGAAAATCGTGTAAATCTTTGGCATAAAGAGATGGCTTTTGAACAACAACAAAAATTACTTGAGTCCTCACACAAACAGGAGAGTAGAAAAATGATCTGTGATTCACTGTCAAGGGTGACGGAGACTAGGACTTGGGCGAAGAACTCTGAGTGTTGCTTGTAAGTACCTCCCAGTTCTAGAAAGTGGGGAGACAGTGCAGGAGCTGAACCCCACTTCCTGAGTCCCAGAAAACATCACACATCCTTGCAGACCCAGCCATCCTGTCTAGTCCCTCCTAAACAGCAGTAGGGCCCCAGAAGCTCCAGGCCCTGGGACTGCTCAGAAGCAGGTCAGTCCTTGCTCACCACACACTCCCCAGAGCAGAGAGAGGCCATCTGCTATAGACGTAACAGGAGCCCAGGTGAGGGACATGTGGCTGTGGCATCGTAGACAGAGAGGATGCTCAATAGGCCTCCGGTCACTGGAGAGGGAAGCTCACCCCTGGTGCATCCAGGTTTCTGTGCTCCACATTGCGGAGAACCCAATTCCAGAGTGACCTTATGACATAGGACCCGAACTGGCCACCAGAGTTTCATGAGAAAGCAGGTAACTAGGCAGTCCTCACTCCACCACCACCACAGACACAGGAATGTTCCAGATGGCTTACATTTCCAGTGATGCTAAAGACATCCCACCTCATGCTGGAGATGGAGCCACATCAGCTAGCTTTACTGGTACTGCCTTGCCTAGCTGCTAGAACCAGTGACTCCTGTCCCAGGACCCACCCTGCTTCTAGCTAGCTATGAGGCACCTGACCTCTCTGGGCCTCTAACACCCGCAAGACATTAGATGTGTTCGCTGCACCTAGACCCCCTGCAGGTGGGGAATGGAACTCTGCGCTCCGCTCCACGGGCGTTTGTCACATCTCTCTCAAGAAGACAGTGTGCAGTCTCCACTGAGAAATAGACAAAGGGTAGAAGCATCCTACCCTTGGGAGCACAGTCATTCCTTGGGGCTGCCGTGACAGGGCACCACGACTGGATGGCTTAGGACAGGCATGTATTAGATCATAGCCCTGGAGGCTAAAAGTCCAAGATCAACGTGTTGACAAAGTCTTCTCTTTCTAGCACACTCTGAGGGGGAAGCTGCTCCTGCCTCTCTCCTAGCTAACGACAGTTGCTGACAACTCAACGGGTGCCTCGCTCCACTCTCTGCCTGTGTCTTCACATGGCCACCCTCGCTCTGTGTGTCTGTGACCAGTCCTGTCTTTTCTTGTAAGAATACCAGCAACTCGTTAGGCCCAACCCTCTTCCAGCATGTTTTCATTCTTCAGTGGATTATATCCACAAAGACCCTCTTCCACATAAGGTGACATCACAGGAAGCTGGGACTTCTACATAGGACTAATGCATTTCTCTTGGGAGGACACAGTTCAACCCAGACAGCTTTCAAAAGTAGAATGAAAACAGCCTAGAAAAAGAAAAAGAGTGACATTTTAGATCCAGATAGAACTGGATTTTAATCTCTCAGAGCCGCAGTGTACATGTACACAGCTGTAAAGTGGGATAACGTTTTACCCTTATTACTTTGCAAGGTGTAATATATGTAAAAGCAGCAAGCACACAGTCGACAGCCAATAAGTAGCACTAATGTTATTTTAAGTATTATTGTTATTAGCTGAACGCCAAGGCAAAAAATAAATAAATACATGATGTAGCCTAGGAGAGAGTCAAGCAGCGCACTCTAGACATTACACCAGATTGTAGGAAACAGTATTCGCTCGATGGAAAAGATGGCATTTAAAATGGGATTTTAAAAAATGCACAGAATATTGATAGGTAAACCAGCAGAGGAGGGAATTCCAGGAAGTGGGAGCTGCAAAAACAAGCCATGGCTGCAGGAAAGCGTGGCACCCTTGAAGGGCTATGCATTCTGTTTGGCTGGAACTGTGGGAAATGAAAGAAGAGTAATGATAATGAGGTCGTAAAGGAGCATTTGGACCATAGAACATGGAGAGTTTGCATTTAATTCATAGGCAGTAGAGAGCCAATGAGTGGTTTTTTGGAAGGAGTGACACAATTAAACCTGCATTTAGGAAAATTAACCTGGCTCAGTGTGCAGAATGGGAGAGTTCTGCAGTGTGGAGTGGGGAGAGACCAGGGCCTAAAGCCCAGGAGATCCCCGTGGGAGGTAAGAGCTTTTCTAGCCTGTGTGAAAGGCTGAAAGTAGGTTGTGAAAAGTGGCCTGGACTCAGGCACAACTCAGCTGGTCACCTTGGACATGTCCTGCACTTTTCTTTGGTTATCGCCATCCCGTTATGGGTAAACGGGCCAATGATGGGCACTAGGAAATGTTCAAGACTCTCTCACTTTTAGATCCAGGTCCTTTTAGACTCTACACAACTATAAGGTAGGATAACATTTTACTCTTACTACCTCTCAAATTGTAATATGTACAAAAGCAACCAGCACACGGTTTTACTTCTGTTTCTTCTCATCCTAAGGAGACACGAGCAGCTTTGACGGGGCATCTTCGGGTGCCTAGGGGGAGCTCTGCTCCCCTCCTCTGCTCCTCTGGAAGACTAGAAGCATTCCAGATCTCTGGGCTTTGGGGAGGCTTGAGCCCAGCCAGTCAGGCTGCTGAGCAGTCTTAATTGTTCCACATTAACTTAACGTTCACCTCGATCTTACTTTAGAATTCCGTGAATATTTATGAGCGAGCTCTTGCTTAATGAGGAGGGGAGCAGAGACATTAATGAGCTTTCTTTCCCAGTTGGGTTTGGGTATGTTTTTTTTCCTTTTTCTCTTTTTTCTCAGTAATCTGAATTCTAGCTGTCTCTACTTTTTTCCCCCACTATTTTTATTAATATACAGATGTAATACATAGTATTTACAATGAGTTTGGGTGTTTTGTACACATATGTATCATGTCAACTTTACAATCTCTTTCCATTTTCTACCCTCCCACCCCCGTTCCTCACAGGTAAGAAGGGTCACCATAACTGCTTGTGCCTGCATCCAGGCAGAATCTTAAACACACAACCTAAAGCTGAAGCAGTCCTCACTCACGGTTTGGGAGGGGCCACTGTCCTCCGAACTGAGGGGTATTTGTGTGTGTGTGTGTGCACTAGCACAAGTGAGAGTATGCACGCATGTGGGAACTCTCTAAGCAGGAAGCCTGGCTGGGTTCACATGCAAACAGGAAGCCACTGTTCTCTCAGAAACTCAAGGGAAGACAAATATAGCAAAGATTGTTTCTTTGCTTGGGCAAGAGTATAGAGAGTAGTCTAGGCCTCTTCTCAGGTCTGAGAACTTTCCAGCAGGCCAGAGCCCAAGGCCAGCACTCCAGCCAGTAGGAGCAAGGGCGAGACTCTGCGTGAGGAGGCACCAGCCCTGAGGAGAAGAGGAGGAGGCGTCTAGAGCCGGGCCCGGATGTTGAGCTAGAAGGGAAACGAGGGGGACCCCAGACAGCTGTCTCTATTCAGGAAGTTTGGAGACCATCAGCTGTCCCCCGCTCGTGTAAGCTCCCCTGGGATCCGTTTTCAGTCTCCAGGGGACTGCCAAGAAGCCAGGCGGTTGTATAACCGATAAATCAATAAGAATAAAAGCCTAAGGGGCTCTCGGAAAGGTGAACATCTCTCATTGACAAAATGCTAGGTTGTTTCTCTAAGGCCTCTCCCAGCCTCGGCCCCAGGGGACTCCCCAGCCCTCTCCATCAGACTCCCATCTGCTCTTAGCCTCTGATATGACGTTAGTCACGTAGCACTTCACTGTACATTTGGCCAAAGCCAGTGGGAATAGATTCTCAAGGACTGCTGCTGAGAAGGAGGGGCCAGAGCCTGGGGCCGGCACAGGCGTGTCCTCTGATTTGCTCCCGGCCCTGGGCCTCCTGCCTCACCACAGAGAGGCCACTCGCCCTCCAAATCGCCTCCCTTCCCTCTGCATCTTTTGCAGCGGCTTCACCATTGAGAACTAATCAGCTCAGGGGAGCGGTTCGTGAAGCCCATCTCTGGACCCTGGCTGGCTAGGCAGTTGCCTCATAATAGTGTGTGGGTGAGTGTGTCTGTCTGTCTGTCCGTAGGAATAACCAACACCCGGCATTGAGTAAACTGTCCCTGTACAGTTAGCAAGTGCTGAAGAACCTAACAGTATGAAAACTAAAAAGTGTTTTGTGGTATAAAAGTCAAACTGATCACAGCTCCGGATGAGCAATCTTCTCTCCTTGCGTTCAGTCACGTGCCCAGTGACATCGTCGGCATAATAGACCACTCCCATGGTACGTTTCCCCTGATCACAACACTGAATTCTATGTGTACTTGGCTTTCTGTCACTCATGTAACATGACCAACTTCCAACTTTTTCTGTAAGGTTTAGTTTTATTAGAAATTGAGGTATAATATTATTATTCACTAAAAATATTTTTAAAGCAGAAAATGCATGTTAATTATAGTCTGATCACACGAACACATATCTGGCTAACATCATTGTATTTTTATGTGTCTTCTGTTATTTTTCCTGTGCATAATTTAATTAGCCCACAACCCTAGCTGTAGTCATTTGGGTCGGCACCAATACACAGCTGTACTGGGAGAGGGGAAGGATTTGTAATTTTGATGCGATATATATGTGCACAAACTACTCAAGTCCAACGTAAACATCATGCATTGCATATATCGATATCAATAAAACGGGGGGAAATAGTGCTGTATTGAACATTGTTGTGCATTGACGTCCGCATCATACTTAGGTGAAATTATTGAGCTCCTTGGTGTTGGACACTTTCAAACCTCTTCTTAAGTATTATCAAACAGCTTTGCCAAAGTTTTGTGCCTCCTGGCAGTGTGTGAAAACGCTCAGTTCATTGCATCTCGCCGGGACAATTTTCACTTTTTTCCTCTAGTTTTTGCTAATTTGATGGGCTGACGTGGCAATACTTCCTTGCTGTCACTTTCTTGCCTCAGTTCACATTTTTTAGTATAAGATGAAATTAGATTTTTTCCCCATGTTCACACCATTCAAAAGGTAGAGAAATCATAGCTCTGCCCTTGGCTGTGTGCATGGGTGGCTCTGCAGGCCACCGATGTGTCTTTGCAGTCAGGCCCTTCTGTTGCAGGTCTGCAGGTGTGAGTGCATGTAGTTGTGATGTATGGTTATCTGTGCGTCCTTGTGGAGGAGAGGGAAGAGGAGGAAGAGTGTTAAGCCTCGGCATCACTCAGACTGGCTTTGTGTTACCACAGTAGTGGGAGTAGGAGTTGGAGCAAGTTACTTCCCTTTCTGCTCAGGGCCTGGTGTGCTCAGCTGCACACAGGTGATGAGAATATCTAGACACAGAATTGTTGAGATTACGCAGATGCTGAAGATCCGGCTGGAGCCCCCAGGGTGAATCCCTTGCGGGTCTCCAGTTCGAAGGCTGGTGCAGACCTGCTTCGTACCTCCTCCTCAGCGCCGTGCCGACCTCCTCTTTATCTTACAGTGATAAATAGAGGACTTGATTTCATTCTTCGGATTCTGCAGATGTTTAGGGAGCGAATGAATGAACCTCTGCAAATGTACATAGGGCTTTACTGGAAGAAACAAAGGGGCTGAGTGAACTCTGTGCTCTCCGTCTGTCTCTTCCCGGGGAGTGAGGGCAGGCCGGGTCTGCGGTACTCTTTGCAGCTTGACGTTTCTGGATTTTTTCATGGATGAGACACGAATGCCTAAGAGAGTAGGACGAGAGAAGGCTGGCAGGAAGGTGTCCGGAAAAAATGCCACCAGGCCTCAAGCAAAAAGGACTCCACACCCCTCCCAAGTAGGTGGTGTGGTTGTGCATAGGCTCTGGGGCCAGCTGCATGGTTTTTCCTGGTGGTTCCAGCCTTCCAAGTTTTGTAGCTGAGGCAATTAATTTAGACCGTCCATGCCTCAGAGCAAGGTAGTGTGGACAGTACCCACCCCTCAGAAACACTGTGAGAATGAAGGGGAATAATGCAGGAAAGACGCCCAGTGCCTGGCATAATATTAGTGCCCAGGAGCCTTAACGGTTAGTGCTCCAACGGTAACCTCATCCTCTCTTGTTTCCTGCCCCCCTTTCCTCCCCAGGTCCTAGAGGTAGCTGGGGCTGGACAGCTGCCCTGGGAGAAAGTGTTGTGTAGTAATATTCAGTTAAATTCAAAATTCCTCCCCACTCTGTTCTTGTTCCCTTTGAGGAGTAGTAATTGTAAACTACAGGCATCGTGTGTCAAAGAAAACCAGAGCTGGACCGTACTTGAGGCCGTAAAAACAGATTTTTATTCAGGAATATTGCAGTAAGGGAAACTTCACTTCAGAACTGGGCTGAATTCTTAATACAGCAAGGACACGTGAGACTGTGTAGCCAGAAAGCAGGGAGAAGCATCACGGTTTCAGTAGATGGAAAATTAGAAAGAGAGACCATCAGGACAAAGGGTATTCTGGCTGAACCAACCTAGCAAGATTCTGGCTGCGAGCAGACCCAGGTGACTTGACATCGTGGTGATGGAGGAGGATGAGGAGCTGATCAGATGTTGAGGGTGGTCAGATACCAGCTGTCCTGCTACCTCTCCATCACTGTGACTCAACACCCGATATCCACAATTTAAGGGGAGGAAAAGTCTATTTTAGCTCACCGTTTCTGAAGGTCTCAGACCATCCATGGGCGGCTAGCAACATTGGAGGCACATGGTAGGGGAGAAAGTGGAGGCAGCTGTCTCCTCATGGCATCACATTAGCAAGCCAAGTCGAGTCCCAGGAGAAGGAAGGAAGTAGCATATATTCTTCCATACCTGTCCCAGTGATACACCCCTCCTGGGTCCAGCCTCAGTGTTTCTCCTTCTAGATTTAAGCCCTCACCACACACCTGTAATCTCTAATCCATCACATACCCATAACCCACCCCTCTGGACCAGGCTCCCATCTCCTGGCTGCACATGGTTCCATAGACAACCCATAATAACCAAATACATGAGGCTCTTGGGGAACATTTCACGTCCAAACCACAATCCCAACTTAACATCAAAATTGGGCAGAGTGAAGACAGACGTGAAAGTTCAAAGTGGAAGCCTAGCTGGAAGGGGATTCAAAGGAGCCAGCTAAAGTTTGATCAAGGAGAGATTGAGGCAGGGAAGGAAATCATTGAGCACAGGAGAAAAGGAAGGAAGGAGAGGGAAACATCATTGTGCTGCTGGAAGTGGAATTTATTCCTAGCTCGCAAAGAGCTGGAGAGGGCATACAAAGGGCAGGACTTCTGGGGTGCGCTTTGATGCCCTCCCCCTATCTGCAGATTCTAGTTTGTGCCCTGTTGCTGAGGTCCTAAAACAAGCCACATCCCTCCCTGAACCTCATCTACCCCGTCTACCGAAGAGGCAAGAGGTGGCTAACTTGATCAAATGTCTGCCCCACTTTGTGTCCCCACATCAAAGTCTCTAGTAATCGAGGCACAAAATTAGCTAGGATTTGGGCTATTGGGTAAAATTTTTAGGGCACTGGACCTTATAAGTCTGAGCACACACATCCTAGGGACTCGGATAGGGAAGACAGGTAAGTCTGTGCCTTAAACAGCAAAGATGAAGGCTGTGGCGATAGACGCTCTCCAAGGGAAAACTGCCCACCATCTTCACAGTGGAGTCTGTTCTCCACATCAGCAGGATATCAACAGATGAGGGGCATTAGCATCCCCTCTCTGGCGGTAACTTCCGAGCTCTTGACGCTGTCCCAGCAACTGGCGTGTCATAAAATCTCTGCTTTGGGCATTTGTTAAAACCGGATTAATCTAAGCAATTAGAAAATAAGAAGATGAGAGAGACACCTCAGTTACTTGTCAACTAGCTAACCTTGCACGCAGCGTACCCACCGCTCGCAGACCTCACCCTAGCTCGTGTCAGACGCAGAGCTGTTCTCAGATGCACTGGGTCCTGTTCACGTGCATGATCATAGTGGGTGCTCACGGTATGCTGGTTTCTCTTCTCTTACCACAGTGGACTCTGCAGTGCTTTCCCGGCGGCCCCCGCACACGTGGCTCCTTCCTCTAGGTCCCCCTGAAGCTCACTGCTAGCTGTCCTTTGCCGTGCTACATCGTCACGGACGGGTCTGCCCTGGGCCCCTTCACCAGTCTGCGCCTTCCTAGGTTAAGCGCTAGGTCCGTGTTCCATCTTTCTGTACCCAGTGTCTAGCACAACACTCAGCTTGAAGCGTATGTAAATAAATATCTACTCATGCCAGAGAGCTTCGTGACTGTCTTGGAATGTGGGCGCCCTGACGGCAGGACAATTTCCATTAGCACACTCACTGAAATACTATTACTGATACCTCAAGTAAGTCGTAGAATGCCTCTGAGTCTCTTAGCTTCCTGCTCTTACATGATGGGAGAGGAGTCCTGGCTGTCAGAGGGTTCTTGTGGGAGTTACGGATAGCAGTGGGTGGAAGCTTCCTGGCTCCTCACAGGTGATAATGTCAGCTGACCCAGTGAGACAGCCAGCTCCTAATGCCTGGAGCCATGTAGTGTGAGCAAGAAGCTAGGCCCTGCTGGCACTAGACAAGCCTGAGGCAGCTAGAGCCATCAGCAGTTCATTTCTTGCTACTAGTGGTCACCTCTGCCCTCCCCAATCTCCTGGACTGTTCTCGCAGGGTACTGGGATGAGCGTGGGGACAGGAGACTCCAAGCTGGAAGAGCAGGCAGGCCTAGCTGAGGGGGCGAGGAGCAGCTCAGCCTCCTGTTGCCAGGGCTCCATTCTTTCTCTTCATGTATTTTTTTTAAATGCCTAATTTCCTAAAGGGAAATTAAAATGGATTGTGCATTAATTTGAGCAAATGGAGCCTGATAGGGCTGGCTCCAAAACTGCTGGCTTCTGTGCCCCGCTAGGGTTCTGCAGGTGACATGGGCCGTGTGAGTTCCTTGTGTCCCTTTCCCATATACATGCTTCCACTGGCTTCCAGGTGAGCTCCCAGCCGCTCTTCACTTCAGAGAAGCAAGAGAAATCCAAGGGATGGTCTATAGCTGTGTGTGCGGTGGGCAAAGGCGTGGAGCCCCTTTGGCCTCCCTGTGCCCAGCAGCTAGGGTGCATTGGGGAAAAAAGCGGTTTAGATCCTCGTTGAACCCGATTTGAGATCTGACAGTGCCTTCACACCGTGGCTCTCAGCTTTACGCTGTGCTACCCACCAAGTCATGGAAGCCCTTATTATTTGTAATTCCCTCTTAACTTCCAGTCCAGAGAGTGGCGCAGAGAGGCCACTCCTGAATAGGGAACCGTGGGGATATGAAAACCAGCTCTACTGATGTTCCCTGCAGAGCCAGGGAGGGGGGCCAGGCCGTCACCATCCAGCCTTGTTACCACATGGGTGGAGACCAGCTGGACTGGTCTTTTCTTCAGAGCAGTAGCCGCTGCTCAGGGGTGCTTACCAGGGCCACCCAGCACTCTGCGAGTGTCTAACCAGACCTCACTCTGCAATTTTAAGTGACAAGACTGAAACCCAGAGACTGGCCCCGCTCACCTCTGCAAGGAACAGCCAGGCGTGTTCTTGCCTGCTCTTAATCCCTACTCTGCACTGTCTCTAGGTCTTGAAACCAATGCTGTGCTGGACCAAGAAGGCGGGCAAGTGGGGAATAAGACAAAGAGATGTCTGAGTCTGAATTCTGTGGGTCTCAAACTCTCAAAGAAAAATGCTGATGTTACTCACCTATTCCCAGTGAGTAACATTTCTCCAGGGGGAGTTTAAAATAGAACTTGAGTCATACCTTAATGAGCCAATATATTTTTTTTAAATAATTAAGGCTTTGACTTAGGCAGCTGAGTCTGACTGTGGGTGCCAATGGGAGAAAGCAGAGGTGCTGTCAGAACCCTAAGAGGGGGTGATCTGAGAGCACACTTGACTCGGGAATTCTGTGAGTGACATTCCCCAAGGGACCCAGAAATACACACCCAAACCTTGTGCCCTGACTCACTCTACCATCCTTTCATCTCCTGTCCTTTAGACGGCCTAGCTGTCTGAGCACCGTACCCAGGTAAGGAAAGGCGGATGCCTCCATTAACCCAGCGTTCATCCACGCGGCATGTTTCTTGAGTGGGCCACTGTCATAGTTTGTCAGGTTTGGAAAGCAGGCAGTAAAAAGGTATCAACTTTTATATTTATACAGCATTTCCTAGTTTTGTCTAAATTCCTTGATCTCTTTTACTCCATTTAAACATCACACCACTGGCAAGGTGGGCAGCGTATAAGAAACAGTCAGCCCAGGACCTCGCACATTGTGGTCCTCTCTTCTTCCTGTGGACAGATGGGTCCCCCAACCTGCTGAGCAAATCAGAACAGCAAAGCAGAAAGGGAGATGACCTACTAAGATGTGTGTCAGGTTAGCAACACGCGTGGGCCTCCACTGGTACACCGCCCAGACCCCATCTGCCCTCACTCAGTGGTCGTATACAAATAAAATCTGGTGAAATGGAATGCTGACCACAGGGACAGGAGGATGCCACCAGTGCTGGTATGCGTCTGCCTGAGGCCCCACAGCTGGAGGAGGAGTGACAGAGGAGGCTAGAGGAGCAAGCGTCCTGAGACCAATTACTTCAGCCCTCGGTTATTGGCACACTTCCCTTACAGCTGCCACAGCCTCTTGCAGCAAAGACCCCAAATTATTGAACCGCAGGGAGAGTTTCCACCCTTTGCATAAACACACACACACACACACACACACACACACACACACACACACACACACACACACACAGAAGAAACAGACTCTGGGAAAGATACAGCCAAATTTTACACTCTTATTCTACGCTAGTATGTGGCGTGTTCCTTTGCCTCGCCTGACATTAAAGCCTTGGTCTGACAACCGCAGTCCAGCTCCCTGGGTTCCTGGAGTCTTATTCCTCATCCTCACCCTTCGCAGAGATGTCAACAAGAAACACTGGGTTTGCTGACAGCTCCGGGGCTGGGGAGAGGCATTTTCTACCTCCCTGGGCTCAGCTAATTGGCTATAGATTCTCACTGAGAAGAGAAGAAGTAGTTTTCAGACACCTGCTGTTTCTGCAGCCACGGTGGGAGCTTGGACAGAAGGTCAGGATGTGTGGGCCTGTGTGCACATGGGCCTTTGGGCGCAGCCTTCAGGCACCCGGTGGAGCAGCAGAACATGGCTTCTTCCTTAGCCTCTGTGGGTGCCAGGCAGCCAAGGGGCTGTCCTCTCCAGGCAGTCGGTCCCCACATGAGGGACCTGCTCTCTTTCAGCAAGCCCATTCTGGAGGACAGAGAATTAGGAGAGACTGAGGCTGAGTCCAGTCACCTAATCTGGCTGTAAATCGGGAGAGAATAAACAGCAGAGGGAGCACAAGACACAGCCACTGGCCCAGCGTATTCACACGGAGCCGCCAGTAGATTCAGGAGTGCCCTACGTGCTAACCTCAGCCCTCTCGATCTCTGCAGTCACAGGCAGAAAGGGCAGACAAGAGTGGCACCGGTCATCTGTATTTGATCTCAGTAATATCCTGTCCACACTGGTTGATGCTGGACTGGGAAGTGGCTTCTTGCTTGAAATTTCCGGTGCCGCCTTTGGAACTCAGGAGGGATTTGTGTAAAAACATTTGGCTGATCGAGATACCAGTCAGTGAAGAGAGTCCTAGAGCAGTATGGGCATAGCCAGGATTCATCAGGAGTGCCTGTGCTCCCCCGTACGCGTCTCGGGGACATGGTAGGGGACTCTCTCTTGGCCATTTTTGCATTCAATCCAGGGACTGACAACACAAAGGTCGTCAATTAATATGATTTTAACTCTTGATCAAATGAATAGTGCATGTGCATGCATACAAGTGTACACACACAGAGACAAATAGGAATTGTGGACAGTTTTTCCAAATTTAAAACAAAGTAGTTTTCTGCAGTTGAAAGGAAGCTATAAAGACAGGGTATTGGATTCTTTAGTTCCCTCAGGCTCTTATTAATCCAAACACAACTACCGCCATGACTGTACAGACCCGCTTCCCAGGCCTCCACCCGTGTGCCTCCACGCAGCGCAACCTTGCTTGGCACTCCCATCAGCTTTGCTCAGGCTCAACACAGCCCGAAGCCAAGCTAACCAGAGCTCTCTCTTCTCTACCTCTCCCAGCTAATTCTGATCCTTCCCACTTCCATATCAGGCCTGCTGAATGTAAATAAACCAGTGGCCCTGATTCTGGCCAGGCAGGGGTCTCAAATGACCCAGATTAAAGATAGGGAGCAAGGTTGTTGTGTGTGCCACTGTCCTTTTGTTACAGTACTTGAAAATGAAGGGCAGACAGTTGTCGTCTGTAAACAGACTGGTCATCTTTGTCAGGGCTTACCCATGATTCTCAAAGTTCTTGAGCAGCCACAGGCTGTAGAACAGAAGTACTTCTTCTAGAGTGAACAGTCCCTTCTCTAGCTGGTATTTTTGTTGGTCTTATAATGACAATCTCTTTCCACTCCAACTCACTGACTTTGCTCATCAGACTTTCCAAAATGAGCTGAGATCGTAACCTCTCACAGAAGAAGAGAGCAAGCACTGAAAGAGCTTACCCCCATTCCCAGTTTAGCGTGCGCCCTAGAGCATTTGTGACCATCCTTAGACCCAGAGCTGTTTAGGGAGCCAGGTCAGGAGGCCAACCACAGTTTGGGATTCACTTGATCCCATTCCATGGAGTACCTCTAATAAGGAAGACCTTATATTTATGGTATATCATCAAGGCACAGAGGAATGAGCTTGGAGACCAGGAAACATTTGACCAAGAGACCTAAATTTTGAGAGTGACCTCAGTTAGCACTTGCGTTCATTAATCTCAAGAAGTAAAATGAGTTCCTGCCCACGTGAATAAACCAAGTACAAAGATGGGAAGGCGCAGAGAAATCGAGGGACAGATGTCAAGGCAAGTGAATCAGGAAAGGTTTCCTGAAAGAACTCTCTCTCTCTCTTTCTTGAACCTAAAAGCGGAAAAGGAATGAAAATTAAATTGATTTTCTATTTCTATTTGCTATGCATGTAGAGGGTACACGCGTTTTTCGTTTGTTCCTGTGTTCTGCTTTCTGAATAGATCCTTCTAACCTTCGGTGCGGTGGTTTTCCCTTCAGCCATGTCTGATTAACATTCAAGCCCATACATTGAGCACTTAATCTTGGTTGTTGTGCTTTTTTAGCTCTAGAATTTCCACTTGGATTTTTTTTTTCAAAATTGCCAGGTCACTTTTCAGTTTTCATTCTCTAATAAAATGTTCAAGCTTGCCTTGTATTTCTTTGGATTTTAAACACAGTTGCCTGTGTCACACATTTCTAATATTTCTTTTCGTTATAATTTCTTCTGGTTCTCACTCATAGTGTCGTATTCCCTTATATAGCTGGTTATCTTTGACCCTATGCTGGTCCTATATTTGAAAATTATTTGAAGGAGTAATCTGTAGCTTTGAATAGGATTCTTCCTCTAGAGATTTTGAAGTTGTTTTCCGCCAGATACCTAGGGATACAACCAGTCCAAGATCACCTTAATAAAAGTTCAAGGCTTCAAATTCAAAAGCGGGAATATTTACATCCAGTTCCTATTTGTCCTAATTGTAAAGCTCCGTAACATACTAACTTTGAATGGGGTGCAGTTATTCAGGCTTCCTGCTTGGGATGGCAGTGCAGGATCTATAGAAACCATAGCTTGTGTTTGTCATTGTTACTTCTGAGTTATTTTTTCTGGGTTTTTTGTTTTTGTTTGTTTGTAAGGCAAAGCAGTGTTGAGTACTAGCTTACCTCTTGAGTTCTCACTTCCTCGGAAGTTATCCTGAGGACACCTCATGATTTCTTATTGCTTTATCACCCCTTTGATGATTTAAAGAAAATGTTTATTTCATATAGCTTTTTAATTTGTCCTTAGGGCTTATTTGGATTGCTTAGCTTTTCAGTACTGGAAGTAAATGTCCCTTCTTCCATGTTTCTTCACAACAGTGAGGTGAGTAGATATGAATATTCCCATCTTACAAATGAGGACAGAAAGTTTATCCAAATCAGGTCGTCCCCAAGGGAAATACCCAAGAGTTAAATCAAGATTCTTCTAAGCTCCAAACTCTTGAGCTTAGGAATGGAAAAAGAGAGCAGAAAATGGATATAAAGTGTCCGTGAACAGTATGTGTAAACATCGAGAGACCAAGGGGAGAGCTAAACCGGGAGAGCTGCAAGCCAGTGTCTCCTGGGGAGAGAACTGCCCTGCCGAAAGGGGTCCCCTCAAATGGAAGTAGCAGCTGTGTAGTCAGTGCCCTCCGCTGCACAGAGGGTCCCTGTGGAAGGAGGAGTGCCCCCTCAAGCCACCCTGTTCTTCGGAAGATAGGTATCCTTCCTGGAACTGGGGTGCAGAGGAAGCAAGTGAACATTCCGGAAGCTGGAAGCCATATCAGAGCAGGTGGCTCCACAGAGCAGAGGGTGTCTGCCAGAAGATACTATATGGGAAACCCTCGAAGGAAGGCTAGACTGAAGACTTGGAAGTCGGCCTGATGGGAGCTAACATTCCTTCCTCCTTTCTGCCTTCCAAGCTAATAAAAGCACGGACACATTCTTTAACTACCTTTCCTCCCGACCCACTAGCTAGCCAATTGCTGCTTTTATATATATGCACATATATGTATATCAAACAGGAAATTTGCTTCAGGACAAGCAAAGGACAGAGCCCAGCGGTCCACATCCATGCTCCTCTTCACATTCCCACCTCCTTCCTCCCTCCTCACCCCCCCCACCTCCTTCTACACGTCCCACCTGCTCCCCATCACCCTCCTTTCCCTGCTTTGATCTCCTTCAGAAAAGAAAGTTTAAGGCCTCTGTAAAGCCAAGTCCTTCTAAAAAGTTCATTTACACATCTTTAGGAATTTCCTTTGGGGCTTTGTATTCTTTCTTTCTTTCTTTCCTTCCTTCCTTCCTTCTTTCTTTTTTTAAAGACAAGGTCCTGTTCTGTAGTCCATGCTGCTCCTGAACTCTCTGTGTAGCCCAGGCTGGCCTCAAACACACGGCAATCCTCCTGCCTCAGCCTCACAAGTGCTGGGATTACAGGCGTGCGTGACCGTGCTCAGTTTATTTAGCGCTGGGGAATCCAACCCGGGGCCTTGTGCTTTAGCCAAGCACTTTAATAACTCTTACGATTTGTTTCTTACCACCCACATGGAAGGTGCCCTTAGCACAGTGGGTACATGCTGGTTGGATTTGTGGTGTTCCAGGAATGACCTCACTCATGAGAGCAAAGCAGTGGTCATAGAGGGGGAAGGACAAGGGACAGGCCGCTCCAGGACTGCACAAGCTGTGCCATGGGTCTCTGGCAGGCCCTTGAAGAGTGGCTCCCCACAGTGTCCCCAGACGCCCCGTCCCATGGACTGGACTGGGATGTGTGCGTTCTTTGCGTGCAGATTTTCTTACTTTTTTTTTCCCTGGTAAGGTTGATGTTCCATTGAGATTAATAGTCATTTGAGTCATTTGAAAGAGCCCTTTGACAAAGAGAAAGCACATTAATAAATCCTGCCTGCCAGCCTCGGCTGCCCTCCTCTCCCTGCTAACCAGATCTGCTCTGCAGCCAAGAAAGCCTGTGCCCTTTACTGGTCCTCCCATCGCCCCGCAGCAGACGTAAGAGGGTCTCTCGCGTCTCACTTGCCTGCCAGCCAGGCACGTGAGGCCATTGGGAGACGCAGGGAGAAGCGGGACAAGGTGTGGCAGAGCCTTCTCTGGGCCTGGGGTCACTTTCTTTCCTCTGCTCTGAGCGTGACATCCCTCCCTCCCTCCCTCACTGGCAAGTGGAAATCAAGAGCCTAGGCTCTGGGAGCCGACCACCCGGGCTCCAATTTCAGCTCTCCTGATAATTAGCTCTGTGATTTGGTGATTAGTGTGTGATCACTCTGAGCCTTAGTTTTCTAATCTGCAAAGTGGAAATAATCAGCAAACTTGTCTCCTGAAGTTGCTGGGAGAATTAATTGAATACAAAATGCTTGGACCAGTGCCTGTCCCACAGTTCCTATTCATGTATTAAGATGACTCCGGTTCTGCCCACAGCAGTGGGACAGAGAACCCCTGCTGTGGCCTGCTCCTGAAGAGGCAGCTGTACCATGGGCAGAGAATGTAGCTAGATGGTTGAGGAAGTCATGAGGAGCGCAGACTGACCCTGCGTGTTCCTTCCCTGCGTACTGCAGCACAGGGACGGGAACACAAAGTCAGTTGGAGAGCAAGGGGCGGGTATGTTAGAAAAGGGGCCTTCAGAGCAGAGAGGCTATATTGCAGTGTTGTGTGGGGCACCAGCCCTCGGGGAGGCTAGGAGTGGAGCCTCTGCTGCCCTGTGGCAACCCTGGCCCACCTGTCTGCCTGGGAATATAAGCTGAACACCGACCAGCATGAGAAGCACACCGCCAGGGCCAGAACGTCACTGATTACCAAGACAACCCAAGAGTCGCTGAGCACTGCATGATCCCGTCTCCTTGGTGGAAGCCAGGAGGAGCTGGGTGGGGCCAGGGTGGAGGAGGATGCGGATGACATGCAGGAATTATTTGGTCCTTCCAAGGGAGGAGGCTGGGCATTTCACCAAGAGCTCATCCAGGCCAGTTCTATTTTAGCCCTATTGTAGGGGACATAAAGGAATGTGAGAGGCAGCCCTGCCCTCAAGAGGCAGGAATCTAGCTGGTAAGATGAGCCCCTCACAGAGAAGAGAGAGAGAAGCAACAGGGGACCAACCGTGCAGCTAGTCCTCTTGTCTGTGTCATGTGTGCAAACCATGCCGAAGCCTGAGAACAAAGGAGAGGGAGTAGACGCTTCTCTTTGGTTTTTGTTTTGTTTGGTTTGGTTTTTGCTTACTTTTTAAGGGAGAATTATGTTAAGCATACCAAAGTTGAGTGGATATCAATGACCCCCCTCCACCTCCATTCCCAGCTACCTGGACCTCACAAGTTGCCTGTTGTGTATTTTTTTTTTCGTGGAGTATTGTAAAGCAAATACCAGTTATGTGTTATGTCACTTATGAATAAATATTTCAGCCTGCACAGAACAAATGACTTTTAAGGTTTTTCCTAGATCTGGCCTGGTATGAGTATGTGTATAATGGTGAATGTCTAAAAGCTAACTTGAAGGGATAAGGAGAGAGTGTAAGTCCATTTGGCAGAGGTGTGGATTACACACACACACGCACACACACACCACCACCACCACCACCACCACCACACCACACACACACACAAGCAGCAGCTGCTGCCTCCCTGTCTCTGGGACTACCTTAGCTGCTCAGGAATTGTCCTTACTGGTCCTAGCAGATTTTAGCCCAAGCAGAGTTCGCTAAAATAGCTTGAACAAGGGATCTGAGAGGCAGAAACTGAAAGCCAAGTCTTCATTTATTCATAAAATATCTAACAGAGCCCTCCTTTAGCAGGCCTGAGCTAGGTACTGGAGAAGCAGAGGAGATCTGGGGAGACGATGCCCCTGCTGTCACTAGCTTATATAGAGGGGCAGGGACGCGGAGAGAGGATGCCGTGGTAGGGAGTCACACAGAGAGCTTCCCACACACACTGTGGGCACAAGACAGAGAAGAGGAAGCAAAGTCTCAGAGAATCAGAGACTCGGTAGGACCCGGGCAGGCTGGTGTCGGAGGTCATATCCCTGATGAGAACTGAGGGTACGGCCTCTTAAACCCAGCAGACTCAAGGGGTGTCAGTCAGATGGAGTTCAGCACTTGGCTCTATTTCCACCTCCAAAGCAAAAGAAATACTTCGGAGAAATGATCAAGACTCAGTAGAACTTGCCAAGCTGAATAAAACCAAACCCAGAAGCGCTGAGCCTGGGGCTGGAAGCTTGTAAGATGTGAAAGAATTCTTCTGGGGTTTTCCAAGCTCAGTGAAAACAGTCACTTGGCCCCAGGCCCTGGAGCAGGATTTTAAGTGCCTGAGATAAGGTTAGAGGTAATAGATAAGTGTCTTGGGGACCTAGGCATTTAGTCCCGCTATAGGCTGAAGGAGAAACCTACCTTATAAATACAGACTGCATTTCATCCACTACCCTAAAAGTTCTTTAAACAGTTCACAGTCTGTCCGGTAAGGTAGAAGTACTGCAGCCGAGCAGGAAGACCTGTCGTCAGGATGAAAGCATTTGGCTCATGGTGCCCGCTGTGTGCCGGGCCTGTCGTCATGGAGCTTGCCGTCCGGTGGCTAGAAAGGCACAGACCCAACAGCCATGTAAGTGCTGTGCTGTGGGTTCTGTGAGTGCCTGTTAACCCGTAGTCAGTGGACAGCGTGATTCCTGATCTTATAGCTGAAGGAGTTGAGGTTCACAGACCTGCCTTGCTGCCCTGACATCACCCAACGAGAGAGCGGAGCAGGTCTGCAATCCAGGGCCTTCGGACTCCACAGCCGTGTTCTGTGCGTGACATCACATTGTGCTTAGGGCCGTAAAGAAAAGGAGACAGATCGCTGTGAAGCAACCCCGCAGTGCAAGCCAGATGAGATGAGCCTAGCTGTGCCCGAGAACCTGGGAGGGGGCCGCTGTGTCAGCAGGACAGGTGTACTCTGGAGTTCACAAGAGCAGGAGTGGAACTCACAGTGCAAGTTACCGGTAAACCACAATGTGCGCAGTCCCGCCTTGCCCCAGGTGTTTCACCTAACCTCTGTCTGCCTCCTCACCGTTTGTTAAGGGCTTTGACAGGTTTGACTTTGCAAATAGCCCCACAAAGTGGGTTATTGTGGGTCATTTTTCAGAGAAGTGAGTTGTGGATCAGGAAGCTTATGATTGCTTGAGGTCTCTTAGCTAGGTAGAGGGAGAGCAAGGACTTTCATTTAGGTCTATTTGATGCCACGCCTGTGCCCATGAAGTCTATAAAGAGGGCAGGCAGGTCAGAGTCTGGGCCACTGTGTAAAGGATTCCTAGACAGCATGAGGCTGAGCCTGCCACAAGACCTGTAGGAATCTGAGACTGGAGAAACGGGAACTCTTGGTCCCCAGAAAATAGGGATGGGTGAGGAGGAAAAGAGAACCCACAAGCCAGTGCGAGGCTGTCGTGGAGCCAGTCAGAGCAGAAGAGGCCCCGTGGATTTTCTCTGGAGGCAGTAGATAGCAACGTATGTGAGGTGTAAGGACATCAGTGGCGACCAACAGAGTCAAATGGCCAATCATTTAGCATACCATCTGGCCTGGCCTGGGGCTAAGACCCCAATATTTTAAGTATCTCTCTCTCCTTCTGCGCCACCTGGACTGGGCCCACAGACAGAGTCCGAGATGCTAGCAGAGCGAGACTGAGCCTTAGGGAAGGTTCCCATCAACAATGAATGCTCAGTCCAGGAGACCGTTTACTGCGTACCTGGCCCAACATGCGCCCTAGGTCCCTGTCACCTCCATGCACTTTGACCTGAAGGCTGTACCCCCTAGAGTGCCACTGAGGTCTGACCTTGGCCATGCCACGCCTCCATGGCGCACACTTTCTGGAGCCTTTGCCCCCTTCCTGCTGGCACTCAGCCTCCCTTCTGCAGTGTGTGCCCACGTGGCATTAACCCAAGGCCTGCTGTGGCTCTTGCTCCGCGTAGAGTGGAGGTAGTGTATCTCTTTCTGAGATACGCTGGGGTAGCAGAAGGCTGAGGAGCTGCCCCCAGGGAGCGGGCCTGTGTGAGGCGCAGATGGAGAAAGAGAAGCAGATGGCGCGGGCCTGTGGGACAAGGTCTGTGAGGGAGCGCTGTGGCTTGACCAGATATGCATGCTTTTCCTCATGGCTTTCGTGTCAACCCTGGCTCCCAGGGATGTAGGGAGAGCAGGGGCAGAAGTTGCTTTGGGTCTGAAATGGGGGCGGAAGGAGGACAGACCAAGGCGCAGTCTTGGTCTGGATGCTTATCAATATTGAGGCTAAGGCTTTGGACGTGCTGGCATAGCTCACGCCCACAGAGGGAGACCACCCTGGGTCAGAGCATCTGCCCTCTCCAGACCTGACCAGGCGCAACCGAGTAGGGCTGGGTGACCGCACAGCCTGTGAGGCCTCAGGCCTTCTGTCTTTTGTTTCTTCTCTTCAAGGTACAAATGACCTCGAAGATCACACTGTGAGCAAACAAATCCAGCCGGCAGGGCAGGGAAATAGGCGTATATTCAGGAAGCCTCGTCGTTGATAACCAAATCTCGGTTTTTATGTGAATATCTTTCCATTGATAGGAATCCAGAACTTGATGACTTGGTTATGTCCTCTTCCTGGTTCTGTGCTCAGATTGCTGACTAGCACTTGCTGTTCCGTCCCTTTCTGGTTCCCACGTTGGTTCGTTGTCTGCCCATGCTTCCTATACTCATCCATCGCAGTGTGCTTTTTTGGGAGCTTCGTGAGTCTCCACAGATCCCTGGGCGTATGCCTCCGAGCAGCGGTGTTCCTCGCTCTGCTTCTGGCTCACTCCTCTCAGCTGTGATTTTGCTTTGTAATTTGTTCAGATGAACCCACAGTGCATCAAAAAGTGTATTAGAATGTAGATGTTTTGCAGCAAAAGGACCTTCTGACGATCTGGTCTTCCAAGTGAGTAACTCTACGGACAATTTATTAAGAATTATTGACTAAGATATCCGGGATGCCCGTCCTATGCTAGGCATAGTTGTAAGTACCAGGGATGCAGCTTTTGCCTCGCTGGAGCGTGCAGTCTGATTCAGGGAGTCAGTCCAAGACGCCGGTGCAGTTTGTGTGGCACGCGCTGGAGGGTTGCTTCCACTGTTCAGTCTCTAGTCTGCACCGTGCAGCATGTTAAGCACCAGGGATCAGAAATAGTCCTTCCGTCAGCCTGCTGTTATCCCCATGAGCCAAATAGGCGTTTTGGGAGGTATGCCAGGATCTAAAGGGATAAGCAGTCTAATTGAAGGTGGAAGGTAGGTGTGACCGATGCTCAGCCTGGGGGATCCCGGAAGAGCCTGGGGAGGTGCCGTTTGAGCAGCACTGGAAAGGCAAGTTCGAATTACCTGGCAGGCAGTAAGAGAGGGCAGGCTATTCCCAGAGAAGGAAGGGCCCGGCAAGGGGTAGGGGTCATGGAGGAGCCAAGGCATCCGGGCACACGGGTGAGTGCCGATAGCAGGAGAAAGGGAAGGGCAGGAGCTTGGCAGGACATGTACACAGGGGCTACCCCACATCACGAGCTGGGTGCCACCTTCCCTTCCTTTCCCCCAGACCCTCAAGGAGCCACTTATCAAGTCTAGCAGGTTCTGCCTTCAGAACAGTACCTATCCGTCTCCGCCTTGCCATCCACTGCTCTGCCTGCCCGGTCTGGTGCAATGGCCTGTTGATCAATTCATCTTACTACTGTCTCGCCCACTCCTCCTACTGCTTCCAGGATGATCTTTCAAGAATGGATATTTTTTCTAATCACTCCTGTGCTTCAGATCTTTCACTGGCTCCCCATTGCCTTCAAGAAAAAGTTCATATTCCTTATAAAATTCACCCAGAGAGAACTTCATGAAACCACCTTCATCTCTCACCTGCCCTCTCAACCAACCAGTCTTTCCTCCCTGCTCCTTCCTAGCCTGGAGTCATCCTGTGCTGCTGCCTCCAGGAGTCCCTGAGGATCCCCCCCCCCCCCAGCTTGATTTACATGACCCTCCTTTTTGCTCACACAGGACCCTGCATACATCCTTTTTAAAGTGTTGTGACAGTGGACTGTCATTATGATTAACTTGTCTGTCTTCTCAATGATGTCATAAGCTCCTTGCGGATATGGACATGCCTGCTTAACTTTATATCCCCAGGATCTGAGAAAGTGATGGACCCAAGGCAGATGCCCAGCAGAGGTTCGATAGTCATCAGCCCAAAAAGACAGAATGGCAGTGGGTGACCAGTAAAGGAGGATGTGCCGGTGTGTACATGTGTGTGCGTGTGCATTGTGCACACGTGTTTGGTAAACAGTGAATAGGACCATCAGACCAGCTGTCCCACCAGCATGTGACCTTGCCTCGTTTTCCTTATTTGTACAGTGACCAATCTGAAACTAATGGCTTCCACCCCTTCACTCTTACTTTTTGTAATCCAGTGTAGCCAGGTATGGTGTTATACACCTATAATCCTAGCACTCCGCGAAGCTGAGGCTGGAGGATCACAAATTCAAACCTAGCCTGGCCTAGCCTGAGCAGCCTCGCAACTTAGTGAGACCTTGTCTCAAACAATAAAAATGGGTTGGGGATGCAGCTCAGCCCAAAGGCCTTGGGTCCAATCCATAGTACAAAAAAAAAAAAAAAAAAAAAAGAAAGAAAGAAAAAAGAAAGAGAAAAAAGAAAAAAAGGAAGAAAGAAAGGAAAAAGAAAGAAAGAAAGAAAAGCAAGCCGGTGGATCTGTGACCCATGGGGAAAGAATGGTGTTGAATAGTGATTCTTCAAATAGTGATTCTTCCAGTGACACCTGGGAACTTAGAATGCAGATTCTCACGTGTCTTTCCAGATCTACAGAACCAGACGTTGGAGGTGCAGGGCCAAAAGTCTGTGGTTTACCAAGCGCTCCAAGCAATTTTGATGCACACTGGAGTTTGAGAACCACTGACCCCAGATGCCAGGAGATGAATGCAAGCAACTTTTGTCACCCAGCAAAATTGCCACAAGAGTAGTGCTGAGCTCCTGCCAGGAGCCTATATCTGTGACTGACTGTGACCTTGCAGAGCAAGGTCAGCAATGGCCTAGGAGGTCACACAAGCCCGCTTCTCCAGAGCCTGTATGGGCAGTGGCCAAAGACCCCTCGCTTAATGCTTGAGAGCCTTCCCGTTGGGTTTCTAGACACACGCCTTTGACAAGTCTTTACTGCCTTGAGACTTCTCTTCCTTTGTGACTAGTCAAGTTCTGTGGCTTTCTCTGTTCCTGCGGAAGGGCATAGTATGAAAGAGAAATGGTATGCCTGGTTTGGCATATCGGTGTGACTAAGCTGATGATTCCAATCATGTTACTTAACCACTCTGAACCTGAGTTTCTTCTTCTCAAAATGGGGCTGAGACTCGATATCCGACGTGCACAAATTAGAGGAGGAAGAGTTTATTTTAGCTCACAGTTTCAGATTACAGTTCATCCATGGGCATCTGGTAGCAGTGGAAATACGTGGCAGAGGTGGTGGTTGAGGCAGCTCCTCATGGCTTTGCAAACGGGAAGCCACGTCCCGGAAGGAAGGAAGGAGGTAGCGCGGGGGGTGGGGGTGGGGGGGTAACCTGGGGCTTGTATTTCATTCTCCACGTCCCCTGCAATATTTGTAGAACTATGACTAGGCCGACGCCCTGGTCTGGTCACCTCTGAGGTCTTCTCCACTTGCCCTCTCACCTGACTGCTGTCATATTAACTCCTTGGGACTACAGCTTTGGGCCGGAATCACTGATATTTGTATGAAGGGACTGGGAAGTCCAAGAGTTCTGTCGGTGCCCCAGTTCCGGCTAGCTAAGTGACCTTGACCATAGTATAAAACCCCTCTGTGCCTCAGTCTTCTCATCTGTAAAATGAAGACATTGATGTGTCTGCTTCTGAGCATCACTGGAAGAACAGAAGTGCTGTTCCGTGGAAGTTCAGACGCAGCAAGAGGCTGCTCCTGGCATTTTATGAATTCATCACCTCGGGCTGATGTTTTCGTGTCTTCCACTGTAGTCTACCATTACCCTTTGCCCTCGGGGAGAGAACCCACCAGGACAGTGCTGCCTGTCCCCTTACCACCTGTACCCGGGGCTCCAGGAAGCCATCCCAGTGGAGAAAGTGAGTGCAGGAGTACTGTGGCAGTGAGGCTGAGACGTGCTCCTTGCGGAAACTGGCTGGGGATATCTCCTAATAGCCTCCAGCAGCGGGGCAATAACCAGTAGCCCGGCCCTCGGTGAAGAGCAGACCCCCCAAGACAGTTTCCTTGCCCCTGCCTGAGAGCAGACAGATCAGAAGAGAGCTTTGCTTACACACATCTCCCGGCACCTGGAGAAGGAAATGAAGGCAGCGATTAATTGTACAAGGCGGGTGGTTTGTGCAGCTTAAGTTCAGATAAAAAGTTTAATTATCCCTAAGCCCTAATACAAATTAATTAGCCTTCCATATTAGGAGGGTAAGCTTCCTGCGCTCGCCTCAGCCCAGACATCACTGTGGATTACCAAGGGTATTCTGGGAAGACAGGGCAACAGAAAAGTCCTCAATCCCCACGTGCTCAGGGCTGACAGCTACTCCACATTGCAACCAGGTAGAGTCTAGGTAGACGCCTAAGTCTGAGGCAGGCCTGGTAGTTCGGTAGTTCACTTATACCTGGGATGTCCCCAAAGGAGGGACTTTCTTTCCCCTTCCTGTTCCCACTGACAGAGCCAGGCCTGCCTTTATTTGCATGAATGGGAAAAGGAAAAAGGAATAAGGCTCCAAGTTTAATTTCTTTCCAAGGTAAGACTTTTACTATTTTTTTCTAATTTCATTCTTTCTCCAAAACTCTTCAAAAAACAAATGCATGAATAAATAAGTAAAGAAGGAATATGGTTCTTTATGAATTAAAAGGGCACAAAAGTAGAGGTAAGAAGTCTGGTTAAGAGGTCTTTACAAATGTCCAGTCTAGAAATAGTAGGGATATGAGTCCAAGACTTATCTAACAAACACTCATAATGCTCTTACTATATGTGGGGCCGAGAAATTTTTACAAATAGTAACCCGTTTGATTCCTCACAACAACCCTGAGAAGTAGGGTACCGTTATTACATCAGTGCCAGGAAACCAAGGACGGGAAGATAAGAAACATGCCCACGTCACCCAGCTCACAAGCAGCGGAGCCTGAATTTATGCTAAACAATCTGGCACTCGGAGTCCACACGTTTTTCCAGATAGATAGGCAGGGTAGGCTGCTGTGAGGCCGATGGATGCACATGAAGCTCCTGCACGGGCTTGATATGTCGTCTCCATCCATCCTTCCATTCCTCGCCCTCCTCTTCAAGCCAGAGGTCCCCATTCTTTTCCGTGACTGTTTCCCTTGAAAAGGTTTCCAGATAGTTCCCCATCCCAGCCTCACTTCTGAGCACTGTCCAGTTAGTCAGTAGCCAATGGGGTATTTAGCGTCGAGCCCAGCGGCCTGGAAGTGGTCAGCATCGGGCGGCAGGGGATGACCACCCACTCCCTGTTTCTGGACGCCGTATTCCTGTCCCCCCAGCCTAAGATGGCATGAGGTACTTAGTAGTGATTAGCCACTGTTGGAGTTAAATTCCCCGGTGATTTTTAACATAGATTCCTTTTAAGCTGGGTCTCTCCCATCAGCTACTGTGTCACTGGTTATTTGAATTAAAATGCTGGTGATGTCCTCTGTCTTTGTTAAAATTAATCTGATTGGTTTCGCCCATGATTTCAACCTGTTAAAATCCTTTTGACTCCTGAAGACTGCATAGTAACTCTGCCACTTATAAAACTTGTTTTTAAAAAAATGCTTTAAAACAATCAGCAATCACAGCCTCCCCAGCCTCACCATCACTAGATCCACAAGAAACAAAGTTAAGCAAAAATAATTTGTTAGTGAGTGGAGTCAAATGGAGGAAGAACAAAGCAATTATGCTGCAGGAACATCGAGGGAAAGCTGGCCCTTAGCAAGGCCACGTCTCTCATATCTTTCCTTCCCATCTCACATCTCTGTAAGTGTCAGCCTTCTTCCTCTCTTACTACTTGTGGTTTGTTCCCATGCAGAAAATTTAGGTGTCAACAGCTCTAGAGCTTTACTTGCTGTAGCTCCAGATATTTTTTAAAAGAAATTGAGCTTGTCCCAAAGGCACAATCTAAAAATAGAGAAAAGGTGCCCATCAGGAAAATGCAAATTAAACCACACTGAGATACCACTTCGCACCCCACGATAGTTGTAATCAAATGGACAAAAAATGGCACAAGTGTCTTAGATAAGGAGAAATTGGACTCCTGGTGCATTACTGGTGGGAATGCAAAATGATGCACTTCGGAAAACAGATTGTCGAACGTCATTACCCTGTGGCTCCTCAACAGTGTGGTGTAGCCATACAATTGTATGTTTCTGAGGCATAACAAAGAATTGAGTCCTAACACATTCTGCATGGATGAACTTTGAAAGTGAAATGCTGAGTGGAGGAGTCACAGAAGGCCACATATCATGGAGACCTCTTTATACGAAATATCCAAAACAGGAAGATCTACAGAGAAGTAATGATGACCAAGGCCTGGAGGGTGTGATCACTGACAGCTAATAAGTGTGAAATGTCTTTGGAGGATTATAAAAATGTTCTAAACTAAGGCTGATGTTACGATGAAGTGTGACTGTTAAAATACACTAAAAATTGTTGAAATATACAATTTAAATACTCAAACCTAGTGGTATATAAGTTGTATCTCAACAAACCTGCTAAAAAATAAGTGCAGGAAGGAAAATTTTTTACCTCATTTGGGTCAGACGTGAAATTTTAAACTTACTATGACATGAGATTTGGGGCAAAAGGGATGATTTTTAACACTATGACAGCTTCTTTGGCCACAGTATGTGTCCTTATGACAGGAGAGGGCACAAGTCCTGGAGATGATGGAGTATTAGCAGACAAAATAATAGGTGTCCACACAGGGACCATTTGTAGAGAATTTAAGGTTACCCAAACATTGAACTGTTTCTTCTGAATTATCACAATTCTGGGAATGTAACACCCATTTTTATAGATGGTAGAAGTTCAAGTTAAATAAATTGCCAGCTTGACTTAACTAGTTAGAGTTGAAACCCAGGTCTGACTCCAGTCTGTTCTCTCAATTATTAGACCATGCTGCCTCCCTCTGGCTTTATACAAAGTCCTGAAAAATTCTAGAACACACTGGATACTTTAAAGCCATTCTTTATTTCATTTACATATTTACTCTTTCACTAATGGAGATTCTTCTAACATCAAAGCTATGAACTTCCTTTGCTGATACAGGAAACTTTGGAGCAAGTCCCAGAACACAAAAGGTTACCCTCCTCCTGCCAACCACAATGCTGTCCACACCACATTCTTCCAGCTTGTAAAGGCATAAAGAACTGGAACAAAACATATATTGCCACAATCAAGTTGCAAGAGGTCTGTAACAATCTCCAGATCTACCAGCCAGTTAACTTCACTCTCAAAACAAGAATTAAGGTTAATTTGACAAGATGTATGCGTAGCAAACCAACACAGCTTGTTTTCCAAGTGTTCACAAGCTGTCTACTTAATAATCTGCTCTCAAATTCTGCCAGCAATCTGACGGCAGAATTGGTGAATGCCAGGCTCTGGGTCTGTAGTTTCTCAGACCTCCTTTTCCTTTCCCTTCTTTGAAATATCAACACAACAGTTTTCCATCACTACTTTCTTGGTATTTCTCTTTTTCATGAAATTATTCTATTTTATTAGTATGTATTTGTGATCATAATAATCAGCTTGGGAAGTCGGTGCATGTATGTTTCACATCTTGATCATTTCTCTGCAGGTCCAAAATTTCTCAAAGACGATGGGCAGGGTTTTGCCCATTGGCACACCTGTTACTCACTCATTGCTGGGACACAATACCCAACATTTACATGGGGGAAAAGTTCATTTTAGTTCAGTTTCAAAGTCTTAGTCCATTTGTGAGCAGCTGGCAGTGGTGGAAGCGTCTTACAGAAGCCTATCCAGAGAAAAGCTGCTCACAGCACCACAACAGGAAGCAGTGAGGAAGAGTGGGGCTAGCATATAACCTTCCAGGTCAGAGCCCACTGACTGCCCTTTCCAGGGTAAGCCCCAAGTGTCTGCCCACCTCCAGCCAGCCCCACCTCTTACCAGTACATGGAATCCACAGATGTGCCACAACACCTATATCCACGGGGCTGTGGGGGGATGTTCCAGAGCCACACTCGGACAGCATCCCTCCTGTCTCCAGGGTCCGGTCCACACAGGCTACCTGGAAGGCCACTGAATCCAGCTGAGCACATCCTCCTCACTCCCCAACTTCGTTTTTCCCATCAGCCTCTGTTCCAGCCTTCCAAGATGACATGCGTTCTTCTCAATGGAGAATGCAGAAGCGCCCAAAAGTGAAGTTACTCTGTTTTTCCCATCAGCTCCCATCCTCGCCTTGTCTCCAGATAGATAAAAACAAATTTCTTTGGGCCTTCGACTTTCTCACTAGCCTCAGTCTCTCTGAACTGTAGCCGTCCAGACTCTGGCTTTCTGCACTCCTCCCACGCTCCATTCATCCATGGCCACATGCCCACTGGCCACCTTTCAGTGGTGTTCTCTGAAAATCCCAGATACTGCGATGTTCCTGGGGCAGCCTGCTTTTCTGCATCACTGGGATAAACCGAACTTGGGGAAATTAACTGTTTTTAGAGTTTCCCATCAAAAGAGGCTGTGGTTTGCAGAATGCCTATATAAAAGCAATGGTGGTGGTTGTTTATAAGCTGCATATGTCACGGAGGAATTATAGTGTAGGTTATTCCTACTCTTTTCATTTATAGACAAGGACACAGGACAATAGCCTCCCTATTTTGGCACAGTCAATCTTGGTCATGCTATGCCTGTTTCTGCTCTAGATACACAGAGAACGCAGAGGCAGGGGAGGTGTTCTGCCTTTGGCCAGAGTAGTTATCACAGCTCTTTGCTTAATAAGGTCTTTAAATTATTTTAGAAGGAGGAAGCTAAACACTTAACGGCTGTGGAGAGCATTTTATTGATTGGAGGAGAGGCTCTGGCTGGGCTGCCTAGGGCTGAGCTGAGCGGGAGCCAGACCATGCTGGTCTCGGGAGGCAACTGCTGGGGTGTGAGGCACTTAAGAGTTTCTCCAAGCTCTGAGAGGAGCCACCACCATCCCAGTGTGGCTTCAAGGCTTATGGAGCTCTAGCTTCAGAGCTCATGGTACCTCTTAGAGAGAGTGGTGTCTAAAAAGCAGAAAAGCAAGAGGGACAGATTTCGATCCCAGCTGAGCAAAGAAAGGCAGTGCACATAGTCTCTGAACCTCAGTCTCCATGAGTGAGATCCTGTTGCTCTTTTGTTTAAGTCTGTCAACTCCTCGTTGTAGCTGGGGTAAACCTACACTCCTCGTCCTGGCGTGCTAGACACTGTGTGTCTCTGGCCCATGCCTGCCTCCTCTGCCTCCTTTGATTCAACTTTCCGTCTCCTTCCCCACTGTGTCCCAACCATCCTGGTGGTCCCTTGGTAGTTTCTACAATGGCCAAGCTGCTTCCTTCTGCCTCTGGACTTTCTGCTCCTTTTACTTGGTACACTCACACCAAGTGTGTTCAGTGGCTGAACACATCACTTTGGACAGCTCATTTTAAATGCTGGAGGCTTCAGAAGCCTTTTCCACCTGCACTCCCCTCACCTGACACAGCGTCCTACCTGTGTCCTCTTCAGAGGCACAACCATGCCGCAGGTCTTTGTAATGCATTCGGATTTTTTTTTTTTTTTTTGAGACAGGGTCTCACTCTGTAGCCCATGCTGGTCCTGAACTCACTGTTGTATCCCAGGCTGGCCTTGGACTTAGGACAGTCCGCCTACCTCAGCCTCCAGAGTGCTTGGATTACAGGCATGCGCCACCATACCCAGCTTTATGTGGGGCTGGGGAATCGAACTCAGGGGCTTGTGCTTGCAAGGCAGTTGCTTTAACCACTGTGCCATTCCTCCAGCCCTATTCACATTCTTACATATGATCTTGCCTTTGTGAGAGGTTGGTTTCCTGAACACAAGGATCTTGTCTCTTTCATTCACTGCCTGGTTGTATCTCTGGACCTGGCATATAGTGGGCACTCTAAACAGTTGAATGAATGAATGAATGAATGGAAGAATGAATGAATAAGAAGTGGCTAGGAGGCTTGACTTGTTTCCCACATGGCCTCTCTCTTTCTTATACCTGCTTCTCTCTCTCTCTCTCAGATATGGAGACATGGTACCTAAAACAATTGCCGGAAAGATCTTCGGCTCCATCTGCTCCCTGAGCGGTGTCCTGGTCATTGCTCTGCCAGTTCCTGTGATTGTTTCCAACTTTAGCAGGATTTACCACCAGAATCAGCGAGCTGATAAACGCAGGGCGCAGAAGGTAAGCTGCAGGCACAGAGATGGGGCAGGGAGGCAGGGCAGGGGCAGGGGGCATGGGCAGGTTGCCAGGACTGTGGTCCCTCAGAGGTTCGCTGTACAGGTGGCCTCAGGCTTGGGAAGGGTAGGCAGCTTTATGACACTTCCTGTCTACCAGTGACCTGAGCTCTAGCCCCAGTTAGCTGGAAAATCCAACAGAACTTCCCTTATCTATGTGCTGACTGTTATCCTTATGGATATTTGGCACTTCCCTGGATGTGGTTCTGCCTCCGCTGCCTCACATGATGCCTCTGACCCCTCCCTCACCCAGTCAAGGCTTACTGGAAAACACAGTCTTATTTTAATATTATGTAGTAGCTGATATAAAAACTAAAGACAAAAACTAACATGCTGGAAAGAAGAGAAACTAGAATATTCTGAGACCCTGGGATTCAGGGACAAGCAACACACCAGGTTTTAGTAACCTCGGGGTACCACAGGGTGAAGGCCCAGAACTCACTGACAAGAAAACCTGTCAGTACTGAAAAAAAAAAAAAGGCTCCATTATTCTCAGATATGCTACTGAAGTTGGCAGCGAGAGGTGGAACACTGTCATCTGCCCCCAGAAAGGGGACGGCCCGGAGGCACTGAGCTCAGGGCAAGCTGCCTCCATAACTACCCCAGAACCTTCTCTCTAGAACAGCTCCTTCACCTAGTCAGCTCTCACACGCTGCAGTTTCTAAGGACCCAGCTTGAGAAGGTTCCCAGCAGTGACTTGGACCTCAGTTGCTCTCAGCAAAGAGATGTGTGCAGGGAAGTTTCCCATCTCCCTCCTGATGGGGCCATGCCAGCCTCCAGGGAGCATGCTCAGATCTGGACACGAAGCACAGGAGCAGGCCTCATTGAAAGACTGGCTTACAGGGCCTGGGACTTCTTCTTCCCTTGTTTTATTCTTTTCCTCATTCATTTATTCTGCAGACATTTACTGAGTGTCCCCTGTGTAGCAGGCCTTGCCGCTGGCTTAGCTCCTCCCACTTGCGAGAATTCACTCCTAGGGAGTAAAGCTTCCTTCTATATCAGAGGAGTCTAGAGTTTCAGAAGAGACCTGCGTACGCTGACTGTGACAAAGCTGTGAGTTTATGAGAGCTCCCTCCGAAGTCAGTAACAATAACTGTGTAATGATTTACACAGACTCACAAGGAAATTTGCACTATATGTAATTATTATTGTATAGTGAATCCCGTTGGTTCCCACCTCCAGCACATCGCTTACTGTGTGCCTTCAAGATCACTTCCGCCTTGCAGTCCTGCCCTCCTGGTTTGTGACATGGCCAGCATTAAGATTTTTCTTCTAGTGTCCTCTCCGATCCTTGTACATGTGTTTTCTACCTCTTTACCCAAGGTCAGAGTTTCCCTCCCCCAACCTGATCCTGACCACTCCAGAAATGGGAGCGTTCTCTCTTTCCTAATCCATGTCTCTTGACAATTTTAAACAATGTCTAAAATTTATTATGCAATTCTAAGAGGCAGAACTCATATCCAAATCCGAGAGCCTTGGCCCTGAAAGGCCGGTATTCTATAGCACACACACCTCCCTCTAACCCCGGTTCAGAGCTAGGGCTAGAGCAGGATTCTGACACAGCAGATAGGACTGTCACCTCTCCAGAAAGGACTATACAGATATGACCCACACCTGTTCAGCTGGGCTCCTGGTAGCTCCTTTAGCCACCTTCATCTCCCTACTACGTCCCTTCCTGTTTGCACCAGTATCTTATCCAAAGAATAAAGCAGTGGCCATTTCCTCTTGGGACCGTATAAAGGTCATTGTGTATCAATAAAACCCAAAGAGTAGCTCTGACCTCTTCCTCCCTCTAGCTGGCTACTCAAGACAAGTCTCCTTTCTGCCCTTTCTCCTCTTCTGTCTCTCTTTGAAATCAGAGTAAATATTTACAGTGTTTTTCACCCAGCCTGGACACTGTTTCTTCTCAAGGTTGTTCAGCTCTGTCTCTTTCACCTTGGGTTTCCTGTGAGAAGGAAAAAAAAAAAAAAACAGTACTGCCTGTTCCAGTCCTGAATCTGTCACCATGAGCCAAGGCAGATGGGCCCAGGGAACTTTGTAGAAGTGGAGAGATGGGAGAAGGATAGGGGAGCCAGTGAAAGTCCACAGCCTAGGCCTCAGATTTGGGCGCTGTGATGACTGTGAAAATAAGCTTCGGCACACATGCTTTGGGTATAAAGACTCAAAGGGAGGTTGAGGTCATCCCTAGCCACAGTGACTAGTTTACTTCAGAAACTACATTCTAGGTGGGCCTGGTTGTACAAGCCTGTAATCCAGTCACTCTCCAGTCACTCTCAGAGGCTAAGGCAGGAGAATTACGAGTTCAAGCCCAGTCTGGGCAACTTAAAGACTCAGTGAGAACCTGTTTCAAAATGAAAAACATAAAATAAAAAATAAAGAGACTGGGCATGTAGCTCAATGTGAAGGCTCTGGATGCACCAAGAGAAGAAAGGAAAGGAAAGGGGAAAGGGGGAAAGAAAAGATTGTGTCCTTTGAGCCAAGAGAACTCTTCATTCTTAATGAAATATTTTATTGAGATAAGTATAGATTCACATGTAGTTAGAAGAAATTCTAGTTTGGCAGATTTGCCCAGTAGTAACATTTTAAAGAACTACAGTACAGAATCACAAGCAGAGTCTGAACACTAATACAATCTACCACCCTTGCTCAGATTACCTCAGTTTTGTGCACACGCGTGAATGCATGCGTGTGTTTGTGTGTGTTTTACACTGTTACTCATGGAGTTCCTGCACAACACCAGTTTGGTTACTATGATACTGAGAAGTTCCAACATCACGCAGGCCCCCACATTACCCTTTAGAACCACAGCCCTGCCGTGCTTCCCCCATCATTAACCCCTGGCGGCCATTTATCTGTTTTCCATTTGTAGTGTTTTAGGGGCTGGGGATGTAGCTCAGTGGTTAAAGTGCTTGCCTAGCATATGTGAGGCTCTGAATGCAATTCTCTAGCACTATATACAGATGAGGTGGGTGCCTCCAAAGCTAATTTTTATTATTGTGTATCACCAATATATGCTAATAAGGTCAAAATATATTAGCTGGGCATGGTGGCATATGCCTATGATCCCAGCACCCAGAAGACTGAGGCAGGAGGATTGCTATAAGTTCAAAGCCAGCCTGGGCAACATAGTGTGTTCAGGATTAAAATTAACTACAGGGCAAGACCCTGTTTCAAAAATAAGTAAATGAATAAAATTTTTAAATAAGAATGTTTTCACTTCAAAAATGTTCTATCAATGGACTCAGGCAATAGGGGATTGGATTTTTTTGTTTGTTTTATATAATTCTTGGAGCTTCATCCAGATTGTATCAATAACCCATGCCTTTCTCACTGCTGAGCAGTATTGCACAGCACGAATGTACCAGTTTAACTGTTCACTTGTTGAAGAACATCTGACATGAATACAATTTTTAGTTGTTACAAATAAAGCCGCTATGAACATTTTTGTACAGGTTTTTATATGAATATAAGCTTTAATTACTCTTGGATAAATGCCTAAGCGTGCAATTGCCTATATCCTCTTCTGGCCTTTCCATTTCTCTTCCATTTCTTGTGCCAATCACAGCACAAGGGATATATTTATGGCCAAAGGGCAGATGCCAGCCAACCAACTAGAGAGTGCTCAATTTTGAAAGACGTCTGTCTTAGTTACTTTCTTATTCCTGGGACGAAATACTTGTCATCCACGCCTTTAGGAAAGATTTATTTTAGTTCACAGTTTTAGAAAGTCACAGTTCATTCATGAGCAGGTGGCTGGGAATGGTGGAATCAAAGAACAGAGCCAGGGCCAGAGAGCCCTTCCCTGCATGAAAGAACAGAGCTGAGTTTGACAGGAAAGGCAGAACCAGCACACTCTCCTCCCGGTCAGGCCCCAAGCATCCACCTCCTCCAGCCAGGCCCCACCTCCTAACAAAACACCATATCCGTACATGAGCCTTGTGGGGGACACTCCAGATCCAAATTACAACATTCTGTCCTTGACTCCCAAAAGACTTATATTTACCTCTTTATGTAAAATGTATTTAGTCCTTAACTCCTAACAATTTAGGCATTGCTAAAAAGTCCAAGTCCAAAGTCTCCTCTGAGACAGAAGGCAAACTCTCAGCTGCAAGCTCTTGTGGCAACCAAAAAGTTACGCACTTCTTCCAACACACAATGGCATGGGGTAAATATTTGCATTCCAGAGAGGGGAATAGAAGGAGAGAAAGCAGTCAGACCAAAGCAAGTTCTAAACCCTACAGGACAAATGTTAAATCCCATAGCTCCATGTCCAGCATCTGGGACAAACTATGGCAGAGTAAACTATGGCAAGATCTGAAATCCAACTGGTTTCCACTGGCTACAACTTCCATCTTTTCCTCTTAGAGCTGGATTCACTCACAGCCTAAAGTTTTTCTCAGCTGATGGTCCACATTTCTTACTTCTCCAAATTTCCAGAGTCTCTACTGCACCATAGGCTTCTCCTTTACAACTTCACACATTGCCCTATTAGGGGCATACTGCATGGCCTCTAAGGCCTTACTCTAAAATCTGGGTGGAAGCCTCCATGAACCGTAGGTATCCAATCCCCGCATGAGCCCATAGCTCTTGAATTGTGCATGCCCGTAAATCCAAGGGTGCATGGATGTTGCCAAAGTCTGCTGTTGGCTTGAGAAGTAGTCTAGCCACCGTGGACAATCAGTGCCAAGGCCTTTGAGTTCTTAGATTGTTGAACTCTAACAAATGCTTGTCTCTTTGGCCCTGGGGTACGCTTCTTAGAACAAGGTCTTTTGTTTTGCCACCCTTGAGTCTGTAAAGAACTGTTGATTTTTGTGGTGCCCTCAAAGCATTTTCCCTATACTCCTGATTATAAATACTTGGCTTGTTTTTAATGCTAATCTCTAACTTTGCTGTGCTTTTCTGCTCCACCATGGTAGGCCCTTTCAGACTGGCAAAACTGCAAACTTTTTATATCATTTTTCTTAACATTTTTTTCTTGCCTTTTCACCCTAGGGTTGGCTAAAAGCTACAAACATAACCATGTAACAGTCGTGAGATTTCCTCCACCAGGCTAAGTAGGCCACCCACCCTTAATATCAGTTTCAGGCAATGTCTCTGGACAAGGGCAAAATGCCAATACAATTTTTGTTATGGCATAGTATACACAGTTTTTAGACCACTTGCCAATAAATTTCTCCTTCCCATCTGAAACTTCCTGAGCATGGCCTTTCCAATCCATACTTGTATTAGCATTCTGGTCTTCTCAGTTCTGACCAGAAGTTCCCATCAACTTTGGCTCAGAGAACTCCAAGTCTTCTGTAGCAGGTGTCTTCAAACCTTTTCAAACTCCTCCTGCAAACCAGTTCTAAAGGCTTCCAAACCACATTGCCAGGTAAAGTCACAGTAGTGACCCCACTTCTGTGGTACCAATTTCTGCCTTAGTTACTTTCTCATTATTGGGACAGAATGAATACCCAACATCCACAATTTTAGGGAGGAAAGATTTATTTTAGTGCACATTTTCAGAAAGTCACAGTACATTCATAGGTGGGCATCTGAGAATGATAGAACCACATGGAGGGGCCAGAGCTAGAGAGCTCTTCACAGCATGGCAGAACAGTGCCCAGTACCCTCTCCAGGTCAAGGCCCCAGCATCTAACGCTTCCAGCCAGGTCCTACTTCCCAATAGTACACAGTGTCCATACATGAGGCTTGTGAGGGACACTCCACATCCAGACCACTTCTCAGGGACTGATAGAATTGCAGTCTTGATCATAGACAGTGCACGGAACAGTACCAAGTGTCAGCAGTCTCCTTTCAGATCTCTGCTCAAGCCTAGAATTTCCACACCTGTTGAAAATGCAGCCTCCTAGGATTTGGCTTTCACATTTGAAACTTGGAGGATAGAAGCTTCTTTAAAATTCAAAGAAGGAAGAGGAAGAGGCAAGCTGTGTCTAGTTGGAAAGTTGGAAGACCTGAGATGAAATCTTACAAGTCTGCTGCCTTGCCCTGAATAAGTCACTTCCTCTTGTACACTTTTCCTTGTGTGTGTACATCTTTAAAATAACTTAAATGACTCCTAGGCTCTATTTTATATTGTTTTTATGGCCAGGGAAGAGAGTGAAACTGACCAGTCCACACAAGCCCAGAATAATGGCTTTATAAACACAGACTTTCAACCAACTTTGTATGATCACCTTCCTTCCTTGGCCAGCATCAGCACTGCTTGAGCACCTGCTCAGTGCAGAGCTTTGGGCTGGGTGCTAGAGGTTAAAAAAAAAAAAAATGCAACAGCCACAGACCGTGGCCGTCAGGAACTCAAAACCAAGCCAGAGAGCCCCACAAAACTTCACATACCAGGTATAGTTTTTGTAAATACATCCCAAAGCTCTTTACCTGTGTGGGAAGTGATAAAGTGCATTTGATATGACAATCTGTTGCTTTAATAAAGTTCGGAATAAGATTAGATTAAAAGAAGTGCCACAATAAGGACAGAAGAACTTCTCTAGGAAGTAAGGAAGACAGCCCCTAGATATGAGAAAGGTCTGGCCCTGAGTGGTGCAATCAGGTTATATAAGCTTGACACAATTGGATTTCCAAATGCAGCTCTCAACACCTAGCACTCAGAGCAATTACGGCCTCCTGCAGAACAGTAAGGAATTTGCTTAAATATAAATGTCTAAGGGGAGGAATTCCTTAGGAAAAGAATCATCCTAGACCTTGAGTGAATGTTCTTTGCCCAAGAGAAAAGGAGTGATACAGCTGGCATGCCAGACTTTCTCTCCCAGGTTCCTCTTCATTCGTTCATCTACAAGAGCAACTGTCCTCGGATTTATTAGTAGATGTTCCAAGCTCAAGTTCTGGCCTCTTCCCCATAAGTAGAAAGCAGGTAAGGAAGCTGAGTTATCCCTGCAAGGAAATTCTATCCAGTAGGAGGCAGACTAGGAAATGGGATGTAGGGTAACTTTTGTGCTTCTGTAGACAGTGTCAACCTGAGTCCATGTCTGCCTTTCAGCAGATGCACCAGCCCAGCAGCACACTTGGAGGGCATACCTGAGAGGGTGACAAGAAACGTAAATTGCCACAGTTTCTCAAAGAGGCTTCTGCTCAAAGTGCAGAGTGAAGTTGCCACTCTGAAGGTACCCAGAGCAGAAGCACTTCTTCCACTCAAGAATGGGTCTGTGATCCTTCTGAGCTCTATTGCTTCCTATAGCGTGACTGTAGAGCTAGGTCTAGATGTATAGAACCCAAACCACAAGCTACGTTTTTCAAACCTGCAGAAACCATTCCTTCCACCCAATAACAAAGACTCTTTCCTCTTAGTCCTCTCTCTTTGGCTGTGCAGCTGTCATGACGACAGTGATTATGACCATTAGGAAGAGAGCAGCCAGCATGTGGTTTGTCCAGTCTGTCCCATTGCTTCTGAATGCAAGAGAAGTGAGAGGACTGAGCCCCATGCAGACCCCTTTCAGGGGACTTTCTTTGCTGAAGGATTCCTTAAAAGGAGCTAGGAAGAGTTCCAACTGTCCTACTTAAAGTCAAAGTAGCATATTAAATTATCCAACTCCTCCCACAGTACACATTGGGTCATTGGTTCTGCGCACTCAGTTCACTCCCACCAACGTACACAACGTAGTAGACATCTGTTGACACCTTAATGCATAAACCAATCCCAAAGACAGGTAAGGGTATCCGTGGGGGGTAGGGGGTGCACGCATGCACACACATGTGCGTGCACGTTCCTGTGTGTGTGCCTGAGTGTTTTTAAAAGTCTGGTGCCTTAGGCTTGTAATCCCAGCATTCTGGGAGGTTAAGGTAGGAGGATCACAAATTTGAACCTAACCTGGGCAATTTAAGCAACTTAGTGATACCTTGTCTCAAAATAAAAATAAAAAATGGGCTGGGAATGTAACTCAGTGTGAAGGCCCTGGGTTCCCCAGTACCAAAATAATAAATAAATGCATTTAAAAATGTTGAAGATCTTGCATTTATTAAGCAACGGGGAAACATCAGTAAACAAAGAAAAAACAAAAACAAAACTTCTGCCGAAAGGAGGTAACCTTCTAGTGGGGGAGAGACACCACAGCAACATAAATGTATGCAGTACATACTACCTTAGCAATAACTCCTAAAAGAAATTAGAAAGCAGAGCAGATTAAGAAGTACTGAGATTCACATAGACATTCTTTGTTTTTCCTCATAGTTCTGTTTAAGGATCTACTGTATGAGGGAACTGCACTGAACGCATGGTGAAAATCAAGACAGCCCTCACATACTTTCCTGTAAGGACTTTGCAATCTAGTTTGAAATAAAAGAATAGCACATGGCATTGTATGATATTGAGTAAAGGTCATGACAGCTTTGGGAGGAGAATTAATTTGTGCACATGATATTTCTGTCAGGTACACAAAGGCTGAAAACAAGCATGGAAACTCCTTAGAATTCTGACCAAGTGAAGCTACACTGATTGGGAATACATGGTCTCAGATCCTCAATCAGAGATGCAGAGGGCTGGGAGGGAGGCCCGCCTCACTGGGGAGCTCGGTACTGCTGGCTCTGCCAGCCTAGCTGACTTTCTCCATCTTGGTCTTCCTCACTCTCTCATCATCTCTGCCCACCACAGAAGGCCCGCCTTGCAAGGATCCGTGTGGCCAAAACAGGAAGCTCCAATGCCTACTTGCACAGCAAGCGCAATGGGCTCCTCAACGAGGCACTGGAGCTGACGGTAGGTGCCTTCAGGTGCTGCCTGGGAGGTGCAGGGCAAAGGAGCTTGTCTGCCTTCACAAGGACACCAGCACTCTGCCCCAGAGTCCCAGTTCAAGCCCTGTGACGGATGTTTCCAAACTTTCCCTACCCACACCCCTCTTCTATAAGACTATCACTACCACCCCTAAACCAGATGTAGACAAAAGTCCTAACCAAGGTAAGCATACATCCTGTGCCAACTCTTAAGTTCGGCTCGTCCAGACTTTTCTACTGCCCTCCTACATTCTGGGGGAAAATTTCGGAACTAAAGAGAGGAAGAGCCATTGGCTTTATCCTTGGTTGCTCTTCTTTCCCTCTAGGGCACCCCAGAAGAGGAGCACATGGGCAAGACCACCTCACTTATTGAGAGCCAGCACCATCACCTGCTGCACTGCCTGGAAAAGACCACTGTGAGTCCCAGCTTGTTGCCACCAATTTTGTCATCTCTGGCCCCTTCCTAAGCCTGTATTCACGTCCTCACGCTGGGCCAGAAGTCAGGCTATCTCCTTCAGATCAGAAAAGGAGTGATGAAGTCTGGCTACTCCCAGAAGGAAGACCCTCAGGAAAGGGGTGAAGCCATTAGGGTGAAGGCCTGATCTGTCCTACAGCGGCACAGAGGATGCCCTTCCCTCCAGCCTTCTCCCATACCTATACACCAGTCCCCACAGCCTGTTTGATTACTTCGGTGTAAGGGCTCTGCCTATCCATTTCTCAGCTCTAATGAGCATTACTCTCAAAACTCAGGGAAAAAGTGTCCATTTTTATTCTACATCTAGGCTTCAGTCTACGAGTCCCTTGGTACCCTACAGTCCCCTTGAAACAGAAGAAAGTGAATGAAGGAAGCAGTGCATTTATTTCTCTAGCCAGGTTTATCAGGCCCAACCCTTCCAGTCCCCTTGCAGTTGCTAGGGAGTCCAGATTCTGCAAGCCTGGTTGTTAAGGCAGAGTCACGGTTTACGGTGCCACAGCTGGAATGTGAATGATGCTTGTGCCTCATTAACAGCCTGAGAAGGGCAGTAGGACCGGGCTGGACCCTTGGCAAAAATGCTCGAAGTGGTAACGAGGGAGAAGTTAGGGTGGGTAAGGCAAGGTGAAGCCATTTCCTGTGTATTTCAGTAGTCCCCCTCCCCAAAAGTTATAGCCAGGGCTCAGCACTCTAGGGAAAGAACTTGCTAATTATGCACTAATTCTGACCATTCATGTCATACCCTCCCAGATGTGAGGGGAATAGATAATAGATGACTGCTCATCTGAGCTGATTATGGATACTTAGGATGGCAATTAAAACTACTGAGAACTTCCAAAATGGAAAGGTGCTCCTTAAACCTTATTTTACAGGATTTATAATCAAAAACTACATATACATATTTAGTATACAAGTATTCTGAGTTTGCCAAAGGGATAAGCCAAGACCCAACTGCTCTTTCGAAGTTGCATGTGCTGGGGGTAATGTGTAAGGAAAGGACGTGGGTAAAATATTTGGGTTTGAAGGGCTGGAATGTTGGCATTGAATAAATGGGATTTGGGGATTGAGAGATGGAATGCTGGCATTGAAGGGGTGGAATGCTGAGGTTGAAAGAAAGAATGTTGGATTGTGGCAGTGGGATATCGAGATGGGATCTCTGGAATGCTGATTTTACGGGAGAAATGGTGGCCTTCAAGGATGGAATGTTGGGATGGAAGGAATGAACATTGGGTTGGAACAGAGTCCTGTTGGAGCCAAGGGGTGGGATGTTTGGACGAGGGAGGAAGAATGCTGGGGAAAACGGGTGGAATGTTCAACTTAAAGTATGGAATGCTGGGATTGAGAGATTGAATGTCAAAATTGGCTTGAGAATGCTGGAATGTACAATCAATGGTGTTTTTATTTTCTGCTGGCATGTTGTCCTGTAGGGGTTGTCCTATCTTGTGGATGATCCCCTGTTATCTGTACGAACCTCCACCATCAAGGTATAACTTTTTAAAAATTCAATTCGTGTTTTTTCCTGAGTGTGTGGATTCTCCTCTTTTCTCCTGGCCTGGCTCTCTGCATGTGCTGTTGATCCTCCTGAGGCTTATCCTACCTCTGCTGTCACACCCAGTACAGTTCAGGCTTCTGGTTTTTTTATGCTATATTATCCCACTTCCTTTCCAATTTCCCCTTTTGAACTCACTAGAAGTTTAGAGGGAACATGCACTAGTGGAACAGGCACCAGTGGCTGTACCCTGGGAGTCCCCATGTGGCATGTCTATATGTGCCACCTCAACAGCTCCCTAGGGATTCCATGTAGTGGCCTTCAGGGCTAAACTCTGGTCTCTCAGTGTTTCATCTCAGACTTTATCCTCACTTTGGCAGCCTTGGCCAGACTGTTAATGCTGTTGTTTTTAGATACATTGAGCCTGTCCTCATGGCCTACAGTCAGGAGACTGGTAACATGCTCTCCCATGCTTACACTTGCCCTAAGGAATCCTGTGCCTCAGGAATAGACAATCATCAGGTGAAAAGAAAAAGCAATAATTAAAAGAAGTCATATCCCTGACAGAATGAACTCATTCACTTCTGAGAGCAATAGTCCTTTAAAAAGTGCTTTTGAAAGTGTATGTCATGCCCTTAAAGAATCGAGTCATATGATCCAGAAAAGAAAATCTAGCACACTCATCTTCAGAACTCCTTATCTGCTGCCTCTGGCAGATCTTGAGTGAAGCCTACAGAGAGAAGTCTCTGTCTCTACTCTGTTTATGCACGGAATCCCTCTGTGTCCCCCGTGACCCTTCAGCTCAAAGCTGAAGGTGGGGTAAATTCCTCATCATAACGTAACAATCCGATGGCCAGGGCTACCAACTATGATACTTCCTTTGCACATGATGCCTGTGAGATGTCACCCCTTCCAAATGCTTATCTGTGTCCCGGGAAGCTGGGAGCCCTCCCTTCAAAGCCTAGAATAGGGACAGGCAGTATACGAAGAGCTCCTGCCCCTCTCCTCTCCTTTTCCTACTTCTCCTTCTGCCTCCCACAGAACCACGAGTTTATTGATGAGCAGATGTTTGAGCAGAACTGCATGGAGAGTGCAATGCAGAACTACCCATCCACGAGAAGTCCCTCCCTGTCCAGCCACCCGGGCCTCACGACCACCTGCTGCTCCCGTCGCAGTAAGAAGACCACACACCTGCCCAATTCTAACCTGCCAGCCACTCGCCTGCGCAGCATGCAAGAGCTCAGCACGATTCACATCCAGGGCAGTGAGCAGCCCTCTCTCACCACCAGGTGGGTGGCTTCCAGCTCATCACCCCCAGAGGCTTCCATTCCACTGAGTCATACCATTCGCAGCATTAAACAATCGCAGCTTTAGGAGAACTCTGAGGATCCTCTGGCCATTCCTCCCCGTATCTAATGCATTGCCCCTTTCCAACTTCTTCCCCCACCTTCTTTCTCATCCTTTGACGTTAACCCAAAGGCCTTCACCGGCTGGTTCCTGGATGATGTTACAGCGGGTTTATTCTAAAAGTGGGGTTAGGTAGTAGGAAAAATTCAAAAATAATCCAAATGACCCGCCTCAGCGCAAAAAATGAATTCTTCATTTTCTTACATAATTTCACATGTTTTGCATGACTCTTCCCAGGCAGATTTTATACCACAGATTGGTATTTCTCTCCACTCTCTGCTTGTAGTTAAACCACTTTCCACTACCTCTACATAAGCTGCAGAGAGTTCAGAAAGAGCAAATATCAGGTGCCACAAGTGACAGATAAACAACCACTGAGAGGTGGGAGTGGGGTTATGCTCTGAATTCCAAAGCCAGATCTACACGACTTTGTAATTGTTAATCATTTATGGATAATTTCAGAATGGATAATTACCCAAAGCAGAGATAATAGCCCACCAAAATCTAGTTCCTATGAGCCAGAAATGCAAGAGTTAAGGAAGTTCTGGGATGCTCGCAAGCAGGAGCCATCATCATCAGCTCCCTCTTTTCTGTCCCAGTCGTTCCAGCCTTAATCTGAAAGCAGACGACGGACTGAGACCAAACTGCAAAACATCCCAGATCACCACAGCCATCATCAGCATCCCCACACCCCCAGCGCTAACCCCAGAGGGGGAAAGTCGGCCACCACCGGCCAGCCCAGGCCCCAACACGAACATTCCTTCCATAGCCAGCAACGTTGTCAAGGTCTCTGCCTTGTAAGTCCACTGGACAGAGGGCCAGGGGGAGCGAAGGGGGCTGGCATGTTTGTGGGTGGCCACTGGGGCCACCCTCTCCCCTTTTCCCCATGACTTCTGCCTGGCCATTGCACCCCTAGCACTGAGACTTGTGCCTGGAAGGAAAGAGGCAGCCAGGGGCACCTGAGGTTCCTGCTGCTGGCGTGGACACTGCCCTGTGATACTGCTTCTCACTGGAGCCAAGGAAGGGAGGGCGGGTGGGTCGGGGACAGGCCAGTGAAGGGTATAGGCTACCTGCCAGGACAGGGCCTGGAGAGAGAGCCTGAGACCAAATAGTTGCTTCTGGAGACCCCAGTGAAGAAATTACAAGATCAGGAGCAGCACAGAGGCTGAGTCGTCACATGCAAAACAGGAAGAAAATATAACACTGTGTATTTAAGCACCTTTTTCAAGGCTTTTAATGGATAATATTTATTCATGGGAAAAGGTGGAAAACAAAAACAGCAATGGATTTTTGTGAAATGTTTTTCTCCATGGACCCAGCACCTTGAACCAAAACAATGCATTTTATGAGAGGTCCCCCCCCCCCCCCTTTTTATAGCAATGCTTTTAGGCTCAGAGACAGTTAGAGCGGAGTTCTCTATTTCCCTAGGTAGGGGAGGTCAGCTGAGCTGGGGCCCTCACCGCCTAGCAACCTGCAGAGCTGCCAGGTGACCACCCTGCAGTCACTATGCTCTGCCTGTCCCCGTGTCCTTCGTCTCCCGTTCTGTACCTGCTTCCCCTGGCTGTTCGCTCTGTGTTCAGTCATCCGTCTCTACCTGGATCCCGTGGTCCTGAGACATGCTAATGCAGCCTCCTCTGTCGCTGCCAAGTTCTAGAGACTTACGCCTGGGAGTTACCGCTGCATGCAGATGTGGAAGAGGGGAGAATGGAGCAAAAACTGGGAGAGATGAGGGTGAAGGAAGTCTACCTTAAGAACAAAGATGCTTCTCTGTGATTTGTAGTTTTCATTTCTGGGGAAGAAAGGGTTACGGACAAGCTTATCACTGTGGGATAGCGAAAAAGGAGAGAACTCCTGGGAAGCTGTGATCTCTGGTGTAGGCCAGGAAAGAGAGGACAGAGCCTAGGATTCGTAGCCGCAGTTCTTTGGCCCTTGCCATCCCTTCTGTCAGGATTCACCATAAAGCCCATCCAGGCCTCTGCTGAAAGGCTCCATGCACACTTTCTTCTGGAAAGAACAGTGACACGGGACAGGAGTGTTCTTACTCATCTCCCACTCGAGGCAGTTCCCACACGGAGGCTGCAGGTTAAGCCTATGTGCTTCACGAAGGATGTTTCAACGTAAGAAAGCAAGAATTTCGATGATTCTTACCTGGTTTGAAAGATGCCTTGAGGTCTAAAGCACCTTCCGGCCTCATCCCTGGAGGTAGCTGAGACATGGCGAATGTGAGCACCTCCTTGCAAGTGAGGGAGTGAAAATCATTCCGTGAAAACCTAGACAGCATTTCCGTTAAGTAGTTGCACCGTGGTGGGCAGCGGCGTGGCATTTCTGGAATTCTAGCCATTTCTACTGCTTAGAGCAGAGCAGACGGGCCGCAGGGTTAGTGACAAGCCAGTTCCTGCCCTCCCCAAGCCCAGCTACCCTGCTGCAGCCTCTGTAGCCTGAGCTGTGAGATAAGCGAGCTCCTCAGGAGTTCCTTTCATTCTACAGCTTAGCGATTAGCCTTTTAATTGAAGGTCCAGAATTTCTCTGCCTACCACAGCCGTCCAGGTCAGTTTCACTAGTCAAGATCACTTGCTCAGATGACCCTGTTGGCAGAGGAGGCTGCAGTATTTTGAGGTGGCACCTAACCAGAAAGTGGGCAGAAACGCAAAGGAGAAGCAGCCTCCTTCTTACCCTCATCTCCTTGTGCTGGTCCCTACTGGACACCACCAGTCCTTTCTCTGAGTCTGGCCTCAAGGGTTTCCCCTTAACATCAAATGAGCTTTGGTCAAAGAAAGCAGGAAGCCATGCAACTGCAGAGGAATACGTGTGTGCCTGTGCACACAAGCAGTCGAAAAGTACATACTTACATCCATTCACATCACACATTTCATCCGGGAAGATAGAGAGCCTGGCTAGTCTCCACTGAGAGGGCAGCCAAAGGACTAGAAAAGCACCTTGCTTTTTGAAAACTCTAGTAATGGAACAAAGATAGAAATGAAAGTTATACATCATAAGAAATGGCTAAGAGATAAAAAAAAAAATAAGTAGATAGAAACATGGTTGCATAGACATAAATGTCTGTCTCATTTAAGAATAGGTCCTTGCAGAGTTAGAATCATGACTGATTCAACCAAGGATCTATATGTCACTCTCACAGTGTACCAAGTGAACATATTAGTGGTCCTTCTGAAAATTAGTATATTTTAATAATTGTTCCACATAATTCCCAACGTTTCTTATTGACCTTCATGAAGTAAATGTTCTGTGTTACTTCAGCTGTATTTCTAAAGCCCACATCGTGACAGTCTTATCGTTTGTTGTTGAGACAGGGTCTCACTACGTAGCCCTTGCTGGCCTTCTAGCTGAGCCTCTGGCGTGCTGGATTACAGGCATATGCCACCACGTCCAGCCTGTCAGTCTTAAAAGATCATCAGCTCATCCCCTTCATCTTCATCCCTGACTGTACCCTCAGTCAGGTACAAGGAACCACGCTTAACCCCTAGCCCCAAAAAATGTCAACCCAGGAAAGTGGCTAACCTATACAATGCAGCCAAATTATACTCCTAAGATATTTATAAGTAAAACCAAAAGTGCAGAGTATGCCAAATTAGTTCAATAAAACTAATTCATTAGCTAGTGACTGAAGAAACAGGATATCAAATTTTCTGGGGCTCAATCACAGTTCTGGTGCAGTAACTTGAGCTTCATATAGCTAATACATAACTTGAACATACTAAGTTTCCTGTACCACTTAACCCACTTAATATCACTCAGCATTGGATGGTGGTGGTATTTTTAAAAAGGCAAAAACAAAAAACCCTAGCAAGCTACATTCAACTGTCAAATGAATGGAAAACCATAAAATTTAGCATTGTGAGTATACCAGATCTAGAAGAGATAAAATATCAAATTCGTTCTACAGCGTAGAAAGCAGAGGCCAAGAAGGCCAGTGACTTGCGCAAGGTTACATAGTCATTTAATGACCAAGATGGAATCAGAACACAAGTCTATTCTAATGTTCTTCCCACCACACCTAACAGCCCTTCAGAGTTAATGCTTTCGAAAATACCCGTCACAGGCACTCTGCTAAAAATAGAGATACAGCCAGAACAGTGACACAGACATGTAATCCCAGCATTGTGGGAGGCTGAGGCAGGTGGATCACAAATTCAAGCCCAGCTTGAGCAACTGAGTGAGACTGTCTCAGCAACTGAGTGAGATGTAGCTCAATGTGAAGGTCCTGGACTTGATCCCCAGTACTGCAAAATCACAAAAATAATAAAATAACACAGTTGTAAAGCCACTACTACGTGGATATAGCCTTTGGAAATCGCCTGATTGCACTAATACAAACTGTACTTTGGAAGTAAACATTTCCAGGGTAGAACCAGCTATGGACTGTCAATCCCATCAAAAAACATGTGAACAGGTGAACAATGTTTTGGGTTTTCTTGGGTTTTTTTTTTCCCCCCACAAAATACTATCTATTCTCAATGAAGAGAAGGCTAGGACAGCAACATTTCAAAGTATACCTTTCCTCTTGATCCTGACTAGTCTGGAGGATAGGAGGTGATGTAGTAAGTCTTTGAATCAGAGAAGAAATGGGCACAAAGAAGCTCAATGAAAATAACTCATCCAAGTTTGTATGGTAGGCTAGTAGCAGAACCATAATCTAATCCAGGGCTTCAACATCTTGTCCTGGAATTTTTCCTCTGTGTCATGTTCCGCTGCTCTGAGGTTTGCTTATATATTTGAAACCTGGATGTCAAAGGTGGTAAGCAGAGGAAGCATTCCGTTCAGAACGACCCTGAAGAACTAGGACTCCAGAATTAAACTATTACTTCTTCCTCGTCCCCTATTTCCTAACTAGTGTGAAGCTCAGGACTAAGTGTACAGAATCCCTTTTAAAAAAAAAAAATACTCTCAACGACAGCTGAACACATTAATCTACAATTACACAGAATTTAAACAGAAAGTAGACAGTTAAAGATCCATGATTTACAACAGAAAAAGCCAACACGTGGATATGCTGAGGACTTTATCCAGCCTTCCCCATAGTTCTGGATTGTGTCACTTTTTGGAATACATGTGTGGAAAGTATACACTGAAACATTATAGATCTGGATATGTCTTTTTTGATTCTGCAGCAGTAGTGGTTGAAGTTGAGCTAACACTAGACGTTAGGAGCGGATCATCTGCTTCCTCAGTTCAGTTGCCACGTAACTATAAGGCAGACGGATCGCAACAGTTATTTTAAGGCAGTCATTGGTTTCATATTAGTTGGCATGACAACCATAACAGGAACCTGACAAACTTTTGGTTTTCCTAATTTCCTAATGAATTCTTACTATTCACAAAGCTTTAAAACGACTGGATCAAGAAAAAGTTATATCCCACGACCTTGGAACCCAAACAACATGAACAGCATCATGAGAACTAAGGGAAAGCAGCTATTGGAAAACAAGCAGCTTTAAAGGGGTTCCTTAGGAGTCTTGTTTTCTATTCAAGATGTTCTGAGGTTTTTTGCCCACCAAACGTGGGAATGACATTTATCTTAGCAGGTTACTTAACTACACTGGCTGACTAACCAGTGTAGGCACTGACCTAACTTCTGGGGGAATCCTTGGACCAATAGACTATTTTACAAATCTGCAAGGTGGGAGGGATGGTATATTTTTGATAACCAGACATTCCAGTGTTTTCCTTAGAGGTCATACTCTCCCACTAGTGTTATCATGAAAAAAAAAACATCAAGTGTGTTCTTTTCTATTTTCATACATTAATAAATGGGCTTTGCTCACCAACATCACAATGGCAAAGAAGAAATACACTGTACAAAACTGCAGGAAGATAAACATGAAAAACTTTCTATGGAAAAGACTCTTTTGAGTTTCCCGTCATCATCTTTTGAAACTGTAGTGCATATGTTAATACATGTATATCATTTACAGTATTCAGTCGTGTGCCACTGCTGTACCTGATGTATCCAATCTGGATTAAACTATGTGCCACAAACCCTAAAATGAGTGTATGCAAGTTCTTTTAATACCAATTCTCCTTTCTTTCCAACAGTACTGGTATACACTAGAAAATAAAGGTAGTATGAACAGGGAGAGGCTACCTTGCTGTAGGTGACACAACCTTAGAAGGGTGCCTAACACACACCGCTCCTCTGTGCCTTCCTGATGATTCTTGGTGCCCCTATGCTGTAGTTAACGGACTTTCATTGTCTAACATTTAACTGGTAAGTCATTTGATGGCATTCATGAAAGCTCTTTTGAGACCCATTCTCGTATTATTTACAGTAAATCTGCCTTTATGTATCAGAACTGGCTCTGCTGTTACTACATGATACCTACTCCTTTACACCAGGCTCAAACTACAAAGATTAAATGTACAGGGGAGAGCCGAAAGTCTGGGAATCAGATGATAGATTTTAGATTCTGTTACTCACCGCTACAACTGCGCATCATCTGCTTCCACCTCATTTTCAGTTGGTTTCCACAGCTTAAACCTGGAATTAGATACCTTGAAGATCTGTTCTACCCTGAATAATTCTGATTTAGGTGTCAAGATCAGCATTTTTGTGTTTCACCGTGTGGCAACAAAACTGTGAATCCTTTTAATTTTCCCATAACTAGGAGATCCTAATCAACTAAAACAGTAATAGAAATGGAACATTAAAGGAAAGTCTTAAAAACTGGCTATGAAATTGCAATCACGGATGTTCACATCCTTATCACCCACTAGGTGTCACTATGGATCCACAGCTCAAATAACCTGGTGGAAAGTTCTTTGAGCAACTCCTGGTTTTTCCATTAGAAAGCACTAAATGTAAAAGAATAATTTGCATTTAAGTCAGAATTATTCAAAGATTTCCCAAGTATATCTCCACGTGTTAATATTAAAATCCTAATTCAAGTTAAAGCTTAACATGAATAGTTGCAGCAAGTACACAGATTATAAAGTATTGAATAATTTCAGTAAGTATACAGATCATAAAGATTTTTGGAAATTCAGACATTTATATTAACTCTCATCCAAAATACCTATAAAATCTCTATATTCATAAATTTAATTACTTTTTCTTTATCCTATTGAGGTATATCCTATACAACAATTAAATCTCAGAAACTAGAAGTGACTGAAAATCTTCTGGTCCAACTCTCTCTTTTTTTTTTTTTTTGATGCAAAAACTAGACCCAAGAGGTGAAGCGACAGGAACACAGCTTAAAAGGAAGAGAATTTTAACCAGACGTACGCCTTTCTTGACACCGCAGACAGTTTTCACTGAGAACTTACTTTAAACCTATCTGTGGTTCCTAAGATTATGTGGGCATGTGCCTAGACAGACAATTCCAAACAAAAAAGCCTTTCCCACACAAAGATTAAATCTGACTTAAATAGTAGCAGATACATTCCACATCAAAAATTTAAGACTACCTGTTATTTTGGAAGGTAATAGCTGAAACTTTCCCAGAAAATTATTATGAAAATGGAAGAAATGTGTATTTTCATAAAATATGCATAAGCATCTCCAGCCTTTATACAGAAAAAAAGCAGGCACAAAATAAGACAAGTTTAAAGGATCCAATTAATTTGAAGACTAATAGGTAACCTCATCTCTAATTAAGCAGCAGTATCCTAATTAAAATCCCCTAGCAATGACAAACTGTGAACATAGCTGTATTACAGGAGAGTGGGTAGAAAAAAGAGGTAAGTTCAATAATATAGCAATGATAGGATCTTAAATATATAATTAAAATTTCTACTATTTAATGACATACTGGAATTATGATTTTGCTATCTATAATGTTAATTCCTTCTAACTTAGCAATAATACATGTACAGGACTGATACGTGGTAAGTCACTGACCAAGCCAAATGACAGAAATCCAAGTTGAACAGTTAAGACTGTGTTCTGAGGATTCTAGGCTGTAAATGACAATGACTGGCAGTTTGATGACCCTAGGAAAAAGTGTTGACATTGTATAGGCAAGTATGTAAATAGGAAAGAGCCTTGCTTTTAGAAAGTGAATACACTTCCTTATACATAAAGGGTTTTCACACCCAAAACCCTGTTTAAAGGTCTAAGAACCAAAACTTTATTGGTAACAGGACTTCCAGAGAAAAAAGAATATATAACTTAATTACACTTCTCAAAACAGACCTTACTGCAGGCAGTATCTTAGAAAAACAACAGCTTTAGAGGTAAAAACTGGGTAAATTTTTCTAGAAGAGTCAAAATTAAGAGACACTGAAAACATTCAACACACAATGAACTCCAGCTTCCACAAACAATATCCATAAAGAGATATAACTTTCCCATTCCCACCAGAACAGGCCAGTTCTTAAACTGGGTGCCAGAAGTATGCTTCAAAGGTTCTATAAATCCCTTGAAATTAAAACTGCTGACAGAATGAGGCATTTCTTGAAGTCAACTTATACCTTTCGCATAATTCATAAAGGACTCCAAGAAATAGCAAAGATTAAGAGCTGCTCTTATACTTGAGCAACCTGAGTAAAACGGCCTTTGATGATCCTCACCTATTAAATACACAGTAAAAATGTAGACAGCTTTCACAATCTCAAGAACAAAAGACTTTAAAAAGATGAATAAACAACTGTCAACACATATAGCTAGACTTGTTTTTCCTGGTAACAATTATCACATCGTCATATCAAGTACTTTTTGAACAACCTAAGACTCTTTAACCACTCCTTCCAACACTAAAATACCTACCATGCTACAAATTTCTATAAGCATACACCAATATAAACAGAAAAAAAGAACATACCAATATGAAAACCCAGACCATTTTGTACAGAATTTGTTTTTTTAAGACAGGGTTTCTGTAGCCCAGGTTGGCCTTGGACTCACGGTAATCCTTCCTGCCTCAGCCTCCAGAGTGCCAGGATTATAGGCGTGTACCGCCATGCCCAGCTTTGTATGATGAATCAAACTCATGGCCTGGCCCTTAACCAGTGTCATTCCTCCAGTCTCAAGAATTCACATTTTTGTAAAGAATTCTACAATATAAACTAATACTAGTTTTCAAATTTTAAGTTTTTATTTTTAAGTAAACAGTGGTATGTACGACATCTCTTTAAATGTTTCCTTTGGGAACAGCTTACAGAAAATGGCACCCCAGGACCTTTAGCTCTATGTACCAAAAATTCTTTTGAGACTTGAGACTGATAAAATTTTCTTTTAAAAAGAGGTAATACACCTTGACTAAATCAAAATAATCTTAAGAACAGATGTGTTCTGGTGAAAAGCCTGCAAACATTTTCCAGGAATTCCAAGGCCTAATATCAAAGGTTGTTGATGGTTCCCAAGAGTCTCAAGTATATTCTGTACTCACTGGTTACTACGCATCATTTCTTGTAGATAAACTGTATTCATATGATAGGCTGCCATCCAATTTGGATGTCGCTGAGCATTCCAGTAATATGACTGAGAAGCAGCAGCATAGTATTCTTGCCACGCCCTGTAGTAAGCTCTCCAGTACTCTTCATAATCCTGGTAGGTATCAGGAAAATTTATGTGTGTTTCCCTGCGACAGTCATACCAACCTTCTTCTAGAGGTTCTGTCTGTGATCGACAGGAAGAATGCCTAGGTAGGTTTCTCCGGCTCTGCCTCATTCTCTGATTAGAACCCCCTTTATGCTTTGCCTTAATTTGGATTTCAGGGGATTCTTGGCATTGCTCTGGAGTGGGAGTGTCACTTTCATGCAGAGGTTGTTCCAAAGAGACACCGTTATCCACAGGAGAACATTCAGAGACTTTCAGCTGAGTATGAGAAGACTCTTCCAAGAATGACTTACTTTCTTTGCTCTTGGAGGAAGATCCTGAACTGCAAGAATCACTATCACCCTCAGAGTCTCCAGAATGGATACTACTTGCCAATATTTGTACTCTCTCTTCAGTAACTCTATTTCTCACAAAACCATTCTGAGAGTTCACAGTCTGATCTCCAGGACCTGTGTAATGCCTAATAATTTCCACAGGTTTCTCTAACCCTTCTTTAATGTAGTGTTCATAATCCTCTACCAGTTCTACAAAAGTCAAAGTGCAGGGCTGATGGGTTTTAAAGGAAGATAGACAAGGAATTCTGGGGAGTGACAAAGATGAAGCATCTTTGACCTGTTGTTGACTGTTGGTAGAATTCTGAACAGGGGCATCCATCTGTTCTTCCAATTGTACGGCACACTGGAGTTCTTTTGGTGAGACTGTTTTTTCTATGATTCCACACTCTGAGTGGCTTTTCA
>PVKB01002671.1:182692-261859 GCA_004027205.1 Ctenodactylus gundi | reverse complement strand
TGTACCCTGGCAGGAACTAGACAGTGGAGATTTTTACATTCAATTGTTAATTATTGTTTTAAATCTTATTGTCCTTGCTGGCATTTCAAATACAAAATAACACCTGTGAGTTACAATGGCTTATAACTATAGTGAGAGGCTATTGTACTTCATTAGGGACACACAGGACAAGTATTTGCTGACACTGAATGATTTCTTCCATTATATCCAATTTTTCACATGCTTGAACTTTATAGACATCTGGGAACCACAATGAAGTTTTGAGCAGAAATTTAAGCAGAAGTGACTGTAAATTCAAGACTACTGCTCAAAATATTATTCTGAGGCCTAAAAAATTATAATTTAAACTTCCCATACAAACTTATAAATATCCACTCTAGTTTATTGTCCATATAGAGAATCAACAACAAACAATTATTCGGAATGATTATCCCTCTCAGCTTTTCACTGCTGGTATCTTAGTTTGCCATGCAGGATGTTTTAGAGCTAGCAAGGCCAATCAGCTAGTTTTAAGACAAAAAAAGAAAACAATTCTTCATTTTCAGGTATTGACTAGACGCTATTACTTGCAACAGCAAATTCTCTGAACTACAACTTGGCCTTCAGCAATTGTACACACTCAAATGCTATCTATTGTGTCTAGTTATCATACCTATTCCTGATTTCCTGAGTGTTAGAATGTGTGTGTCGGCCAGCTCTGTGGAGTTTTGAGGTGTTGTCATAATAGTTTTTCTTTTAATCTTTTCTTTTTTTTTTGAGACAGGGTCTTACTGTATAGCCCATGCTGGCCTTGGATTCATGGCAATCCTCCTGCCTCAGCCTTCCGAGTGCTGGGATTGCAGGCATGTGCTACTACATCTGGCTTTATGAGGTGCTGGGGAATCAAACTCAGGGCTGTGGGCTTGATAAGCAAGCACTTTAACCACTGTACCATTCCTCCACCCTCCATTTTTTTCTTTTAATAATCAAGACACATCTACTTCATAATTTTTGTGATGTAACTTTACCCCATTTTTGTAATATGGCAGAAAAATGAGTGATATTTTAAACTAAACACATACTAAATTATAAAATGACTTGCCTTAAACTGCTCGAGAAATGTTTTTAAGACTTCTTGCAGGGACACTGTGTGGTGACCAAGACTAACCAGTGAACAGTCATCCTAGCAGGATGCCAGACATCGTGTAGTCTGTGTGGGTCACTTCCTGGTTATGGGTGCTAAGTGTGTAGGACATTTGGCATTATGCTCAGGGACTTCCTTCCTTCCTTCCTTCCTTCCTTCCTTCCTTCCTTTCTTCCTTCCTCCCTTCCTTCCTCCCTTCCTCCCTTCCTCCCTCCCTCCCTCCCTCCCTCCCTCCCTCCCTCCCTCTCTCTCTCTTTCTTTTTTTTCCTTTCCTTTTCTTTTTTGAGACAGAGTCTTGCTCTGTAGCCCAAGCTGGTCCTGAACTCACTATGGAGCCAAGGCTGGCTTTGGACTCAGGTCAATCCTCCTGCCTCAGCCTCCAGAGTGCTGGGATTACAGGTGTGCACCACCATGTCCGGTTTATATGGTGATTAGGAAATGAACTTGGGTACTTAGCCCTTGACTTAGCACTTGCTAGGCAAGTGCTTTAACCGTTGAGCTATTCCTCCAGCTCCTGGGGACATTATTTCTTGATTATTGACATCAGAAAATGGCTCCTAGACAAAAAAGCTAAGAGGGGTGTATGTCCAAAAAGACAACAGATCCCCTACACTGGTGATGTGTTTCATCTTAGCCAAATTTTAGTTGAAAAACGTGATGGGACTATACAATAAAAAAGACTGGAAATTTGGAAGCATCTCTGAATATACAGATTTTGTACACAATTACCAGAGAAGTGAAACTAGTAACTGTAGGTAAATTCTGACCACCACTCACTGAACATTTTTATAATTTATAAAGCAATATTTTTGAATATTTTTTAAAAAATAGGGCAAATATTTTGACTCCATAAAATGGAGAAATACATAATTGACAATGTTTAAATATAATGGGAACTATCTTTTAATTTTTATTTTCTTATGAGGAAACTTTTTTTTTTAGCATCTTTTGATCCTAACCAAATTTTTGATGAAAAAGTTTTAAAAAGCTGGTAATTTGGGGCCAAATATATCCCATTATGAATCATGAGTAAGAAACATATATTTTGCTCTTTTTAATTCACAGGTATTTTATATAAACCACTTTGGGTCAGTTTTGTGTTTGAAAATTTATGCTTGCTGTAATATTTTGGTCAAAAATCTTAACTGGAAATAGGTGATGTTCTCTAGAGGAGTGGTGGATTAACCAGGGGATTGTTTTAAAGTTGGGACAACTTAGTGTGGAACAGCGAAACACTCTGCTTGTAATAGTCATGCAAAACTTTGCCATCCTCAGCCTGGTGGGTGGTGGGAAGGCAGTGTGGGAGAGCCCAGGCTGCAGGAAAGGGATGCTCAGCTAGGAAGTGCCCAGGCTGCCAAGCAGGCTGCATGCAGGGGAAACACTGGGGGAGGGGGAGTTAAACAGGATCTCCAGCACCCTTCGGTGTCCTCTTGCCACCCTTTGTGGGCCACACCCAGGCAGATGCCAGAGCACTGCTTCCTGAGATCCTTAGGATCCTGGGGGCAGAGAATGGCCTGGAAATGGATAGAACAGGTACCCAGAAAGTCTAATGGAAGGGCCAGCTCACCCAGTGCACCGTCAGGTATTTTAAAAAATGAGAAATCTGGCAAAATATTTCAAAACCTTAAAGCTGCCTATTTGAAGACTATTTTGAGAAAGTGTCATAAATATTCACAAGGACTAAGTTACAAGCACGATCCAGCATGAATTCTAATGCAAAGTTGGAAATAATCTACATGCTTAAAAGCAAGAAATCAATTAAGTGAGCTATGGTTTATCAATCCAGGGAAGTAACATTGTCACATCATGTGATGATGAAGTGTATTTTGTGACGCAGAAATGTTTCAACAGAACTTTATATAAAACAGACTTACGGTACACAGAGAAGCAACAGATATACACGCAAACCAAAAGATGTGAGGGATGGTCACCAAAAATAGTGTATTTTTCTCATAAATTACAGATATTTTTAAAGAAATACTTTGTTCATAATTTTGATGTTTTAATATTAATACTATTTTAATTCAGTCATTTGAATAATTGTTTAAATTAAGGATAACACACTTCTGTTAAGTTATGGATGTATATGAAATAAAATGGATACATATTTTTTCTTTTACAAATGGAATTAATAAGAATTTCTATTGACCTTTTTTATTAATTCCATATCACATCTCTTTCCCCACCCACCCCCTCGGCCCTGCGCGCCCACTGTCCGTGTCCCTGTCCACAAAGTCCGTCTTCTTGCTTTCTTCCGTTTCTTCTTGGTGGTTTGAGTTCATCATATTACAGAAAGCACATGGTGTTTAACCTTCTGTGTCTGATTCATTTTGCTGACCAGATGGACTCAAAGTACATCCAATTTCCTAAAAATAATTCAAATCTGCCTTTCTTAATGGCAGAGTGGTACTCCATTGTGCATTATACCACATCTCCCTTATCCTCTCATCCGTTGTTGGACATACTAGCTTTTTCCAAGGCGTGGCTGTTACAAATTGTCCCACTAAAAACACGAGTGTGCTTCCATCACTCTTGTATGGCAACTTGAACTCCTTTTAGGCAGATACCCAGGAGGTGCAGCTGGATCAAATGGAATATCTATTTTCAATCTTTGTGAGGAATCTCTCCGTGCTGTTTTCCATAGCATTTGTACCAGTTTGCAGTCCCACCAGCCATGTAGGAGGGGTCTTTTCCCCCACAGCCTTGCTAGCATTTTTTTTTTTGAATTCTTAATAGCAGCCACTTTCATTGTAATTAAATGAAACCTCAGTGTTTTGATTTGCATTTCTCTGATGGGTAAAAATGTTGAGCTTTTTAAATGTATTTATTGGCCATTTGGAGTTCTTCTGAGAATGGTTTATTCATTTCAGATGCCCGATTTTTGATCAAGTCTTTTATTTTGATGGGTCTATTTTTTCAGTTCATTATATAGTCTTGACAAGAGTCTTCTGTCTGAGGAGTAGCTGGCAAAATTTTTTTTTCCCATTCTTGGGTGCTCTCTTCAGTCTGATAGTTTTATTCTTTTGTATGTGGATAACCAGTTTTCCTAGCATCATTTGTTAAAGGCGTTATCTATACTCCAGAATGTGTGTCTTCCGCTTTGTTGAAGATGGCTGTAGGAACTAGGGATGTTTCTGCATCCTCAGTTCTGTTCTATTGATAGATCTCTCTGTTTCTGTGCCAATATCATGTTTTTTAAAAAAATCACTGTTATTTTGTAGTGTAATTTAATATCTGATATTATGATGCCTGCTGCTTTTGTTTAGTTGCTTAGGATTGTTTTGGTTATTTTGGGTCTCTTGTAGTTGTATATAAATTTTTGGATTTTTTTTCTGGTTCTGTGAAAAACGCTGTTGGCATCTTGACTGGGATTGCATTGAATCTATATATCAGCTTAGATAGTGTCGCTGTTTTGACAATATTCTGCCTATCTAGAAAAAGGGGATGTCTTTCCATTTTCTAAAATTCTCTTTTATTTCTTTTTTTCTGAGTACTAGAATTTTCCGCGAAGAGCTCTTCCACTTCCTTTAGCAAGGCTGATTCCTGGGCATTTACTTTTCTTTGAGGTGACTGTGAATGGAATTGTTCTCTGACCTCTTTCTCTCTTTTCATTGTTTCTATAGAAGAATGCTATTGATTTTTGTGTATTGATTTTATATCCTGCAATTTGGCTGAATTTGTTTAAAAGTCTTCTGGTGAAGTTTTTGGGGTCCTGTCTGTAAAGGATTATATCATCCACAAAACAGGTTAGTTAGAGCACTCTCCTTCCTGTGCATACTCCCTTTATACAATTCTCTTGCCTGTGTGCTCTGGCTAAGTTTTCTATCACTGTCTTAAATACAGGTTGTGAATGGACCCCCATGTCTTGTTCCTGATTAGAGGGGGAATGCTTTCAAGTTTTTCCCATTTAGAATGGTGTTGGATGTAAGATTGTCATAAATTACATTTATTAGCTTGAGTTAAGACCCTTCTATTTCTATTTTCATTAGAGTTTTGATCAGGAAAAAATGTTGTGCTTCGTCAAAGGCTTTTTCTTCATCTATTGAGAGTATCACTTAATTCTTGCCTTTGCTTTTGGTAATGTGGTAAATTCTATTAACTGCTTTATGTATGTCGAACCAGCCTTGCATGCCTAGAATGCATCCGACTTGCTAATGGTGCATGATCTTTTAAAATAATTTGTTGCAAACTGTTTGCAAGTATTTTTTTTTTTTTGAGAATTTTTGCCTCCATTTTCATTGAGGATTTTGGCCTGTAGGCTTCTTTCTCTGTCAGATATTTCTGCTTCCAGGAAGGAGTTGTGCAGTATTCCTTCTTTTTCAATTTCATGGAGAAGTTTAAGGATCATTAGAACTAACTCTTCCCTAAAGTTCTGGTGCAATTCTGTGGCGACTCCATCAGGTCCTGGGCTTTTTCTTGTTGGGAGATGCTTTATTACTGCCTCAATTTCATCCCTGCTGACTGCTCTACTTGAGATTTTTTTTATATCTCTTGGTTCAGTTTTGATTTCTCATATGTGTCAAGAGATTTGACTAATTCTTCTTGGTTCTTGAATTTATTGAAATACAGTTTTTCAAAAATAGTTTCTTATAATCCTCTAAATTTCAACAATGTCTTTTGTGATTTCATCTTTTTAATTTCTAATTGGATCGACTTGAATTCTTTTTTTCCCTTCTTTTGGTGAGTTTGACTAGAGGTTTGTCAATCTTATTTATTCTTTCAAAAAACTAACTCTTTGATTCATTGATCTTTTGTATTTTTTTAAAGTTTTAATCATATTGAAATCTGCTCTGATTCTTATAATTTCCTTCTTTCTACTGCCTTTGAATTTGGTTTGTTCTTCTTTCTCTAGGACTTTGAGTTCATCACTAGATTGTTCATTTGAGATTTTTTCCCATATGCATTTATAGGTATAAATTTCCTTCACAGTATTACTTTTATTGTGTCCCATAGATTCTGGACCTTGAGTGTTCCCCAAAGCCCCGTGCATTTGGACCTGTGCGTTGTTGGGAGGTGGGGCCTGGCTGGAAGGTGCAGGTGTTTAAGGTTTGACCTGAAGAGATGGTTAAGTTGTTGAGACTGCGGATTGGCTAGGGCAGAGATCTCAGGTGTTTGTTATTGGCTTGTGGGCCAGGCAGCGAGGGAGCGGCAACTAGCAGCTTCAAGTACTTAAAGGAAGAAAGAAAAATGTCGTGGCGGCTTCTTCCCGCGAGAGCTCGTGGGCTTGCTCCTGCCTCGCTTGTCTCCTGTCTGCAGTGGTGTGAGCCGCTCTCCAGCCTCTGCCCTGTGACTTCTCTGCTGCCCCATGAACGGCTAGCGCGTGTGAGACCTTCTGAAACTGTGAGCTAAATGAATCTTTCCTCCCTTAAATTGTGGATGTTGGGTATTTTGTCACAGCAGCAAGAGAAGGAACTAAGACAGATATGTTTTCATTATCATTCGACTTTAGGAAGTTCTTTATTTCTCTTGTGGTTTCTCCTGTGATCCTTCACTTGCTCAATAATGTATTTAATTTCCATATACTTGTACAGTTTCTTTTGTTGTTGATATCCAGTTTCATTCTTTCATGATTTGAAAGTATACAGGGAACAATTTCAAATTCCTTGTATTTAAGCATGTCTTATGTTCAAGGATATGGTTTATTTTGGAAAAAGTCCCATGTACTGCTGAGAAAAAGGTGTACTCTGTGATATTGGACAGAATATAGGATATTCTGTAGATACCTGTTAAGTATATTTGTTCTATGGGTTGATTTAGCTCTGATCTCTCTTTGTTGCTTTTTTTGGGGCGGGGTGGGGTTCTGGTTGACCTATTTGTGAAAATGGGGCATTGAAGTCCCCTAGTATGATTGTGCTGGGCCTGTTTATCCCTTCATGTCCAGTAGTTTCTGTTTTGTGTAATTGGGTGCACTTACTTTGGGTTCATATATGTTTGTAATTGTGAGCTCTTCGTGTTGGATTGTTCCTTTTATTAGTATACAGTGTCCATCTTTGTCTTTTCTGATTTGTTTGGGTTTAAAGTCTGCGGTGTCTGGGAATAACAACCACTTCTATTTGTTTCTGGCTTCCAGTAGCATGATGTATTAGTTTCCATCTTTTACCTTCAGTCTATGTGGGTTTTTTGGGTGGGTGAAATGTGTCTCTTGCAAACAAAAATAGTTGGGTTTTATTTTTTGATCCACTCTGCCAGTCTGTGTATTTTGATTGGTGATTTAAGACCATTAGCATTGACAGTAATTTTTGTAAGATTTTTTTTTTTGTTTTTTACTGAATTTTGTCATTGTCTTGTTCCAGTGTGGTTCTTTGTTTTTTTCTTTTTATTACAATGTCCCTTTTGATGTTTCCTTTTTTCTATGTTTTTGGTGCTGCTCATCTCTCTGTGTCTCCTCAAGATTTCTTAAGTATTTTCCACAATGCTGGGCTAGTAGTTGTAAATATCTTTAGGGATTCTTGGTCACGAAAAAATTTTACTACTTCAATGTGTAGGGCTCATTTTGCTGGATGTAACAATCTGGGTCAAAAACTTTTTTTTTTTTTTTTTTTTTTTAAAGCTTGAGAGATTTCAGTCTAGGCTCTCCTGGACTTTAAGGTTTAGCATTGAGAAATCTGCAGTAATTTCAGTGGGTTTGCCTTTGTAAAATAATGTCTTTTTCTCTTCTTTTAATATTCTCTCTTCATGATGAGTTTCTGAGGTTTTGATTATGATGTGTTGTGGTGAGTTTCTTTTCTGGTGAAGGTTATTTCGTGTTCTATATGCTTCTTATATCTGAATATTAATTTCTTTTCTTAGTTTTTGGAAATTTTCTGCCATGATATCAGTGAATAAATTCCTTATAACTTTTGTGTTGTTTTTGCTGTGTCATACCCATAGTTTTGAGGTTAGTTTTCTTTGAGCCACCCATTAGTTGTTGAATCCAGCTACTTTGCTCACTTTTAATGTTGGTTTTATGCCTGAATGTAGCATTTGTTTCCTCAGCCGTGTTTTTCGTGTCTGAAATTCTGTCCTCACAGTGTTTGAGCTGACTTCCTCAGCTTCCGAACGAATTTTTTTCTTGCCCTGAACTTCAGCTAGGTTTCTCTTTGGACTTCCCACTTCTCTATCAAAATGTTCCTGCATATCTTGCATTATCTGCTTTGTCTCAGCCACTGTTTTATTCGTGTCCTCTATGTGCTCAGTAAGCTTTGTATTCACGAGGGCCATTATTTGTTTAGCAAATTCCTCTTTAAGCTTGCTGGTCATTACTTGTATTTCTTTAGGAAATTCTTGTTTGATCTGAAGTCAACCGGTCTATTTGGTTTTTGACTTCATTTCTTACAATTCCACAATTTTGGCTCCCATGACATTAGATTCTGGTGATTCTGGTCTCAGGTGTTTCTGGTGTGTCCTGTTGCCTTGTTTTCTCATGATTTTATTGATGAGGGACTTCACTTTAATGACTAAACCAAGAAGTTTCTTTCAACCTGAGTGAGGTGTGTGTGGGCGGGGTGAGGGTGGGGAGCCAACAGCAATTAAGATCTGTGTTGGGAGCAGGCAGCTAGGGGGGACCTAAAAATCTGATTTTTCTCGAAGGAGTCTTGTTCATACCCAGCCCCCTTGGGGGTAAAGCTCTCCCATCCTTTCCTAGCTCCTTTATCCTGAGGGCAGGGCTCTCTGACCTCTGAGGTGCTCCCACTACTGAAAAATTTCTACTGAAACTATTCAGGAGGTCTGCAGCCTTTCTTCTCTGCAACTATCCCTTGTACCACTTTCTTTCTAGGTACTGATTAAGAGAGTCTCTGAAATCCCTGATGTGTGGCCAGTCTGTGGCTTATTTTACCCTAATTGGTTCAGACCTGGGCTGTTTTCAAAATGGCTCTTGGCTACGTCATGGCTTAGTGTGGTTGCTGAGCACTGTTTGCCCCAAAATGAAAGAATGTCTGTTTCAGTGGTGCACACTCTCAGCTCTGGGAGGCCTTGTCAAGGGGAAGCTTGCAGTTCAGTTTACGTTTACACTACGTGCAGGATTGTTTCTGGAGGCTGGGACTACCAGCTGCTGTCAATAGCCACATTTCCTGGCTCTGAGCTTACCTTTATTTGAGGTTGCCAGCTGCTGTAATTCCCATGGCTCCTGGCTCCGGGTTTACCCCAGGTGCTAGTAGCTCCTGGCCCTTCCTAGGTGTCCTGGATGGCTTCCCAGGCCGGCATCTTCTTCAGCTTCTGATACATCTGTGGGGTTTCCAGCCTTCCATGGTCTTCTTTCAGTTATTGGAGCTTTCCTTCCTTTCCCATTTAACTTTATCAGTCAGTTTTTAACTATCTCAGCTTCCTGAATGAGCCTGTGGGGACACATTGAGCTGCCCTGTTACTCAGCCGCCATCTTGCCAAGAAGTTCCATAAATTTTCTACTTAAAGTGGACTTTTTTTTAACAACCTGAATAAAAAAAAATTAATTTTGTTTTGGAGAAAAATGCTTGCTAGAATTTTAGAAATCAGTAACTTCAGAATTCAGGGAGATGCATATTACAAAGTCAATATTATATTGGTAGAACTTTCATATCAGAGCTTAGGTGCAGAATCAATAGATTCTGATGTCCAGCAGAGAAAGCCTTATCTGTTGCAGATGGCACAGGACCACCCATCTCAACCCTGACTCTATCCCTGTGTAGTGACCCAGTGCAAAGCAGATGCACGTTCTCAGCAGGAGACCAATCTGGCTGATCTGCACAGGCCCACTTCTTGCCTTTGCTTTGAACTCAGTAGTCTGAACAGTTAATTCTCTCAAAATGAAGAAACTCTGGTTAAGATCTAAATGGAGAGAAATGGTCTAATACATCACACAAATCTAAAAAAAAAACCCAATGCATTTTAAGCCATTATAATTTCTTTGATATTAAGTGAAGATAAATGACCTTGAAATTAATTCAGCATATATTTTAGCACTAACTATGAACTAGGTGTATTGATAATCACTAAGGACATAAAATTGAATAAAACATAGCTCCTTGACGACTCGTGTCCTAGAGAAAGTAATGACAATACAAAAGACCTACCAAACCAGTAGCTGTCTTCTGTAGGTTCATCCGTCTAGTTCGTTTGTACATACATCCTTAACATCTCCAAACTCGTTATGTCCACAGCAAAATTAGCTCTCTTTTTCCATGAAACTTTTCCTGTTCTCGGTTTGCCAAAACAAAGTCATTTTCACTTTCTTCTTTCGTCAGTTTCCCATATCCAACTGATGAGCAAGCCTGGTCAAATCTACTATAATCACTTGATTTCTTAACCCCCTCTTTTAAATGGCCTCTCATCTGGGTTATATGAAGAGTCATCTCTCCATACGGGATCTTTTATCCTTCAGTGCTTTCTCCAGATTGGTATTTCAGTGATTATTTTTATCATAAGCGTAAGTAAGTATGCTCTTTTCTTGCATGAAAATTCTTGAATGGCTCTAATATAGCCCTAATCATTTAGCTTGGTTAACAAGGATCTCCATTATCCAGTTACAGTGACTAGTTAGGTGTGTGTGTGGTGGTGGTGGGGGGCGGTTGGTGTGTTACCTAGGCTGGACATGAATTCCTCAGCCTAAAGAATCTTTTTGCCTCAGCCTCTCAAACAGTTGGGTCTCTAGGTGTGCACCACTGAAACAGACATTCTTTAGTTTTGGAGTTTCATTTCTCAGCATCTTTTTTCTGTCTGTTTGCTTTTGTTTTGGTGATCCCCCTAAAACAAACCTGTGCCTGGGATGTGCTTTTCTATTTAGACAACCTCCAACTTGTCCTTAAAAGTCCACTGGACTACCACCTTGGTGGGTTGAATTAAGGCCCTCTAAGAGATATTAAAGTCTTAAGTCCCATACTTGTGGATATGGCCTAATACTGTAGGCCTGTATCTAAATACTGGTGTCCTTTTACTACATAGAATGGGAGAAGAATAGAGACACAGAGGAGAAAGCTGTGTGAGGAAGGAGGCAGAGCTTCTTATGCCACCCCTAAACAAAGAATGCCCGGAGTCAACAAACACTGTAAAGGGCAAAGATCTTTCCCAGGGCTCACAGAGAAGGCCCTTGAGACAACTTAATTTTGGACTTAATGATGCCCACAGCTGAGACACAATGAACTTCCATTGTGTTAAGCACTCAGTTTTTGGCTATGCATGAGGGTGTTGGTCTTAGGCGGATTTGCATGAGAATTTTTCTTTGTTTAATAAAAACTGATTGTGAGCTAGATAACTAACTGGCAGTATTTTTTCATTTGTAAAAAATGGGTGCTAATTTTTACCTTACATAACTGTAAAAAGCTTAAATGAGGCAATCATGGAAAATGCTCACCTAAGGTAAGAGCTTAATAAATTATAGTGGTGTTGTCATTCTAGTAAAACCCTTGTACCCCAGGTGCCTTCTTTTGGTGCGTTTCCATGGCAGCTTTTGTCTACCCTGCAGTGTTGAAGTGACTTGAAGGACTGTGGTCTGCTACTTTCCTGGATGGGGCCTGGCACAGCACTCTGAAGGGTAATGAGGCTTAGTAGGTTCTATGATGCTGCTCGTTATTAGAGGACTCAGCAGGTCTCTAGGACTTATGGAAAAACTATTGCAACTTATGCAAAGAAGAGAGGAGCCATATAAAACTATTTACTGTCTGCAGTCCAGTCGCTGTTGCTGCAGTAACGTATCTCAGACTGGGCAGTTTTATAAAGAGGTTTTTTTTTTTTTTTTTTTTTTTTGGTTCATCATTCTAAAAGCTGGTTAGTCCATGGGCAGTGGAGCTGCCATCTGATGAGGTCTTCTTCCTGAATTTTTAACATGGTAGGGGGCATCATGTGGCAAGATAGAACAATCATGCTCTCAAGGGTCCATCTTATCTACCTTAGAAAGTCTCTAGTGCTTTTATGGGAGTTTCATTCTCATGACCTCATTGGGTAACCTCCCAAAGGTCCCACTTCTAAATACCATTAGGATATAAATTTGGGGATTAAGCTTTCAAAACATAAACTTTCAGACAAAACATTTAAACCACAGCAGTTATTAGATTATTTAGTTTCAAACGTTAGAGCCCAGAATATCAAAGTAATGTGATGCTCTATGTTTAGTCAAGATCTTGTTCTTTGAAGTCTACAATGAGAACCCCACCTTCTTTCTCTCCCCAATCAAGTTAGTCTTTCTGTTTTCTCCTTTTAGATGTTTCTACCAATACCCATACAACACTGAATAGTCAATATTTACTTAATTGTCTAGGCTATAAACTGTTTGCAGACAAAGTCTCTGTATTACTCATTTCTGTTTCTCAGTGCCTGGTAAGGAGCTGAAGCACATTGTGGGAAAAATAATAGCTACTTCTCGAACAAACCAACACATACGTCGGATTCTATTGTTTACAGGCAGTCAGAGAAGACGCAGAGATACTGAGTTGTCATTATTTCTTCTTGTAAAATTTGGAACGAGAAGCCAGAACTTCTAATGTCAGAATTTTATGTTTATTCCACTAAATTGAAAGAAAAATACTTTTTGAGACTAATGAGTCAATATCCAGTATCAATTTTAACTCTCATATAATGTTCTAAACTCTGCAACAGACTTAATCAGTCACTACTTCCTGCTTGTCAGCCCACTGAAATTTGGAACACGGAGGAATTGCGAAGGCTGAATTGCTTTTCATGGACTAAACTGCTCCTTTCCCACGAGGTTGCTTTCCCACTTAAATCATAATTCATGTGCTGTGCTTTCTCGACTGAGGCTTCCTGGAGTGTCAACCATTTTTTGTCATAGGCTGCATGAAGCAACCAATTTATAGAATGGCATTGGTTATAATAATCTTATCCATAAGGCTAGTCCCACAGAGGAGAGGTGTCTGTCATGACACTTTGATGAAAGCTAATTATGTCCCCTTCCTTAATCCTTCTTTCATCATGCCCAGGAATGGCTATCAGGAGATTGGCAGCTGGACCACTCTCCTCCTATACTCAGACACTGTCTGTCAAGAACTTTACTTACCACCAAGATGGAAAGTATCTTTCCTTTTGCCTTAGGGCTTCTACATATAATTTTGACAGCCTTTATTTTATCAAAGAAATTGTGTCAATTTAAAAACTGGAGCCTTCCTTGCAGTGGTTGAATATCAAATTTTAGATGCAGAAGAATATATTTCATACCAAATTTAGAAAGGACTTTAAGGCCAAATTTGGGAAGATTTATACATTTGAAAGGCCATTAATGTTATAACAGTCATTGTGGAATTTGTTCAGCAGGATCCAGTGAAGACTGAATTTCACAGATACTTCTCTTGTTTTAAGGTGTTAACTATTACACATACCGCATACAGACGTTGGCCACTACCATAGCAGATGCATACATGCATGTACACACACACATACTGTTGAAAAAATGTTGGAGTAAAAAAATCATATTGCTAAGAATGTTGGGTTAAATCTGCTCAAAGTGAGAGGAAGGATTTGTAGGGAGATTTTGGTAATTTATCTTTCACTGTAATAAGTTGTTTTTACTTAGTCACCATATTTTGTGATACATACTGGAACTATTGTGGAAGGATGTGCCTAAGGTCCTGGCCTGAGTAACTTCACGCAAGGATGTTTGATAGATGTGGTAGTTGGTAGAGAGCCATAGAGACCAGTATCTGAGGCTGACAAATTAGGGTTTGATGAGTCATCACACCCTCCTAGAAATGTCTCTGCCAATGGCTTGTCTCCTGTTCTTCTTGAAATTAAGCACAGGTTCTAAGCCCTGACTGCATATTGGAACTATTTGTGAATTTCTTTATTTGATGATTGGTTCCTATCATAGTCCAATTAAACCAGAAAGCCTAGGGATGAGGTCCCAGTATGAGTATTTTAAAAGCTCTCTGAGTCATTCCTCTGTATTTTACAGCCGCATCCAAGCAGCTTTAATGTGCAGCCACATTAGGGGGTTGACACAGTCCCCGGAAAGGCATTGAAAACACCATAGCATGACCTTCCACAGTCAACAGGCTACCAAAATGGTTATAAATTGTGTTCGTTTGTTTCAGTAGCCTCCTTGCTCACCACCGCAAACTCCCTCCCCAAGGCATACTTTCCAAACAGCTACAAAATGCCAATTTAACTGAAAGGTCAAATCAAAGTAAGACCAGGGCGAACAGATGAGTCTTATCCTACGCCCGGCACAACCTTTAGCCTGAAATGCCTAAACACGCAAACACGACCTGAGGGAGAGAAATGGCATGATAGAAATATTCTAGGCAGACAAGTCTTCCTCAGTTTCAGCTGCTCTTCCTTTGGGTCGGTCTGGTCGTCAAGGCCGCCCTTGTATGTTTCCGGTATTGCTGTGCTGACTCTTTTTCTTGATGCTTCTACTTAATCGGTTACATCTTGCCTGCAATTTGAACTCAAGGTAAAGTGACAAGGAAAAGCCTTCGATATGTCCTGAACCTGTTAATATGGGGAGAAAGGCTTAATGTGATCAAATCAAGCCTTTTCTCTGAGCTTTCAACCTGAACAGCTGGTTCACAGCATCCCACGAATGTCAAGTCGAGAGGCCATTGTCCATCACTCAGGCCCGTGATGTCTTGAAAAAAGTATTTGGGTTGCTCCTTCCTAGTTAAGATTCACAACTTGTGCTGACCTGAGTAGACAGACAGCAGCTGTGGTAAAACCTCTATTTGTTCCAGTTGGTTCTCTCATTCCCTACTGGGCCATCTTGTAAATTGGCAGTTATAAGTAATGACAAAGAGACCCGCTCAAGGTTGGCAGGCGTGATGAGTTAGTAACATGCCGGCGTATCAGCTGCAGTAAAACAATCTCTCTGCTGTCCCCCTGAGGTGGACAAGAAGCAAAAAAACAAAACAAAAAGCCCCGTTTACCTTTATCAAATACATGTGAAGTTTCAGTTTCCCTTCACCCTATGATTTAAACCTTGGTTTGATTGAATCTTACGGCAGTTCCCGTTTACTTGGCTTAGAAAACATCTGAGCTCTTTGAAAGAAGATGAATGGGCTGGCACATGCCTTTGGTAGGTGAAATCACTTGCTGATAAAGAAGCATTGACTACCACGTTGGAAAGCACCATGCGTGAGAGGGCCTGGAGAGCCCAATGCCTCGAGGTTGGCTCTGACTTTGGCCGCCATATTTAACAGCTGAGAGCTAAATGCACTGATTCATCATTGAGGAGTGATGAAAGCAACTGTTTGACAGTCATTGTGTTTTAAAGTCGAGCCTGCTTCCTAAAATGCATATCTGTGGTTGTTAATCCTGATGGTCGATTCGGTTGGAATGAGAAATTAGTTCACACACTTGAGGATGTGCATCTGGATGGAGTTTCAGAGAAGATTGGCATGTGGAACAGGAAACCAATGGGGAAGATCTGCCCCGTATATGGGTAGAGATCTTCTATTAGGGTGGGCCTGGAGGACACAAGAGTGGAAGACGGAGAAGGGGACCCAGTGTGCATGCTCCTCCCTTTGACTCTGCTTTCTGGCCGCTGTGAAAGGGTAGCTATCCTTCTCTGTGAGCTTTTGGCTTGAAGCCAGCCAACCATAGATAGAAACTTCTGAAACTGGGAGATGATATAAACCTTTCCTCCTTTAAACTGTTTTTCTTAGGTAATCCGTCACAGTGATGGAAAGCTGATTAACACAGGATCTACTTAAATCTAGTAGAACAGATCTGTTATTTATTTAGGTTTATCTTATCTTGCTGTGTTTTGTTTGGCATCAAGGATAAATGGCATGGAATTTAATCTGGTTTATGCAAAAACATGATTTGGTTTACACGTTGGACATGAAAGTCCAATTCTGCATATCAGATATTATGAACTGGTTTTCCATGCTATTGAAAAAGTAGAATTAAATTGATGAGAGCCTTTAGTTTATATGTATGATAATTTAAACTCCTCATCTTCAGTAGTTAGGTCATTGGTTCTATTGTTTTGAATTATCATTATTGTGGACACATTTTTCGCATTGTAATAATAGTTTTTCTTTCCCAACTGCAGAAAACTCTAATTTTTATGTACAATAGCTTTTTAAAACAACATGGATTAAAGGCAAGGTTAGAATTCTTGACCCATTCCTAGAAAGAGTGAAAATATATCTAGAAAATTGTTAGAGGTTCTTAATCTGGTGATTATTCACCTGCTAGGCTGAATGAATCACATGTCTATAGAAACATTGTGATTTAGCATTTTGATAGGAATTTGAGCATTGTAAAATTGGGGTGGGCTATAATCTGGGGACTTTTTCTTTTATTGCCAGAATGGTATTCACTTGGAAAGTTAAAATAAAGAATTGGCTGGATATGCCCAGTGAATGGGGCCTTTGCTGCAAAGCCTGGATTGCCTTTTCATTTTTCTTATAAACCTCCCCCGGTTTATTCCAGGACACCATACAGAATAAGAACCAAGGATGTGCTGCTTTGAAAATCAGAGACTCAACTCCATCTCACCCTTGTGCCCATATCCTGTGTCTTAATACCTAATACAGAATACCTCTAGTTATTTTAAACAAAGCCCTTATCTCTTTTTGGTCATCTTGTTCATAGCCTTACTAATTTTTTAAACCAATCAAGTTCTAAACTCTTAAACTACAAAAAAGAGAAAAATCATTGACATTAAGGGATAGATATATATTTGGCTTATAGAAAAAAAGGAATCCTGACGTTCTTAAGATAAAATATTGTGCTTTGCAAGGTTATTTCAACATCAACAAGTGGATCTGTCAAGGAAAATTATCTCTCTAAAGGAGTAAGCCAGAGGTATTATTGTTTGATGGTTCAGATTTTGGAGGAAACTTGGGACATTGCTTTGCGTTGGTATATGAACATGTCACACTTTCTAGGATTGAGACTTAAGCCGTCTACACTTAGTATGGTCAGGGATAAAAGGCATCAACTTCTATGATGCCTGGAGTAGCCATTATAAGCAATATTCTCTAGACATTCTAACTAGTGGTACCTTGTTGAAAGTTGAAATTGGAGACTGTGTTGGCCAACTATTGTTTTCTCTCTTCTGGCAACAAGTTCTCTCCTTTTGCAGGAGTGAAATTTTCTTCCACTTAACTAATTATTTAATTCCATCCTCTTGATCTTGGGAGAAATTTCATCATGCAAGCTGGGATGCTTATTGAATCAAAAAATGATGTGTCAACTTTAGGACCTTTAAACACTAGCAGCAGGTTGGGCTATTAGAGAAATGAGGAATCCGTTGTATCTTACAAGGTTAAGCGCTCGCCTAGAGGGAAAGTTGATAAACAGAACACTGATGTTCATCAAATCAGAAGCATAAATAAGAAAACCAGCAGGTGGATGGGATCATAGTTTGATTTTCTAATACCTCAGTTCCTCTGGGGTAGATTTCTACTAGCAAAGGTGCTGTTGAAGTTGTAAAAACACTGTTTGTGTCATGATAACTGGGGACTTTGAAGTACTTAATCCTTACTCCAAGAGATGTAGGTAAGTATAAATACAAAGAAGTTAAAATATACTATTCTGGTAAATTAACTATTTAAATGAAGAAAAATTTGAAAAATAAGTAGCAAGATAAATTTGACTTTCATGCTGTTTCTTAGAAGTGGAAGGCTGAAATTTCTGTGGGAAAGACACTCTCCCCATGCTAGAACGAAAGCAACATCTTTTATATAAGGATGAAGAGTTTAGAAGAGTTCAGAGACCAAGAAAATGCTGTATTCACCTTGTCTGAACAACACATATCGTTCAAACCTCCACTCCTTGGTCCACTCATATCTTCAGAGGTTACTATTTGTCTAGTTTGGTATCTAAGGAAACGACTCAAACTGCTTTTTTTGGGTTTTCATTTCCTCATGAGGGCTTCTGTGCTGTGTCAAACATGTATTGTGGTTTTCTCTCGCTAATCTTATATATGTCAATCTAATCTTTGAACTCACTGGGACCCTAAGAGAATGAGGTAGAATTTTTCAACCCCAACATTCAGTGTTTTCTAAGAGTGACACAATGCAAATCAAGTTATTTCCTGTCATGATCTTGACATTACAATTTAAGTGGCTCCCCTGTAGAGCCTTCTTGTTTATTGGCATATGGCCTCATTACAGGACCTCATGCTCCACGGTGACCAAAGGCCTTGGGGTGGAAGAGTCACTCAGTCTTGTTTGATACAGGAGTTTATTTAGGTATTTATTTGTTTTTTTCTTATGACATAACAAATCAATATCAGAAAACAATACTCTTTTGATTGTTTTACTTATCAAGAAGAATTGAAGGAGAGGTTTCAAAAGCATGAAGAGTTATGCCAAAGCTGGGCGTGGTGGTGTACACCATTCATCTCAGCCCTCTGAGAGGCAGAGGCTGAGGATGATAAATTTGATCCCAGCCTGGGCAACTTAGTGGTTTAGCTGCACCCTGTCTCAAAAATAAAAAGAAAAGGAGGATTGGGGAGGTAGTAGCTCTGTGTGAAGGCTCTTGATTCAATCCCCAGTTCCACACATACACATAATCACACACAGGCGTTATGGAAATTTGAACTTATCAAAGCCAGCTGCAGGTATTAAAGAGATACTTTAATGTAACACGTATACCAGGAAGGACATTTATTCTGTTGAGAAACCTCGCATTGGAAAGGCCCTGTCATAGGGAATTCGAAAACTATTATAAGATTCCTATGCTATGAAGATGTTGGATTAACTTTTACTTTGACTGACTAAAAAAGAAATAATAACATGGATACAAACAATAGGAGCTAAGACTTCTAGGACTTTCCATATTCTAAGCACTGGTCTGAGCCGCTTCACAGTAGTGGTTCATTTCAATCTCCTAGCAACCTTAGCAGAAGGTTCTGTCTCCCCTGCATTGTACAGAAAGAGAAAGTCAAAGTAAATTATTCACGCACAGCCTTGTAGCTAGTGAGTGATGGTGACCACGTTCCAGGTGGGCTGTCTTTGTATGAATTTCAGAGTCTGTGAGTGCAGCCAATGGGTAACGATGATTGTATTTACCATAGAGGAAGAAGTCAGTCCTTGGTCCTCCTGAGAGTGGAAATGGCCAGGGCTGCCTTCAGAAGGGTGTCTTTTTGAGGCAGGTGTGTGTAGCTGCAGCTACTGTCAGTGAAACTTGCCTGCGGTGCCATTTCTAAGACCTGAGATTTTAAAAGGGAAATTTGATCTAGACAATGCATCACTGTGCTAATTATTGATAAAAACTACACTCTTATTTTCTGAAAAAAAATCTAGAAAATATCAAAAATCTAGAAAATATTCTGCTACATTTACACCTTCTTGAAGTGATCTTAAATTCAAGTTTGCTAGATCAAGACCTGGTTTCTGCTTGCATTCCCAGACTAATTACTAATAGCTTGCCCCTTTACTCTTAAAAATATCCAGGCTAAATGTAAGTTATTTTGCCTTTTTATGGTTTTCTGTTCCATTGTGTTCCTCCACTAATCTTTGTTAATTTAATTTCTAAAAGTAATTTATTTTTATGGAAATAAGGGTCTTTACTTTGCATTTAAAATCTTATTAGTAATAACCTCGATTGTAAATGGATTACATTTCTCAATTAAAAATATTTACTGGCTAAGTAAATAGAAAAAAACTAGATCCTGTAATATGCTGGCTGCAAACTTCACATTTATCAGTAATAATACTCAGAGATGCCTGAGGATGTAGATTCGAGGTAGTTTAATGTGTGCAAGGCTCTGTGTTCAAATCCTAGCACAACATACATTCATACACATGCATGCATGCACATACTCAAAGTAAAGAAATGGAAAAGTATGCAAAAAAGAAACAGAAAGCAAGAATAGCTATACAACAGGGTAGAAATCAAAACCTAAAAAAAAGGTCACAACACAAGGGATCAGTATAACAAGATGAAATCATAATTATGGGGCTGATGGAATGGCTCAGCAGCCAATGTACTTTCCTAGCAAGTGCTTAGGTAAGTGCTATGTACCTGAGATTGATTCCCCCCACCACCACATAAACTGGATGTGGTGGTGCACACCTGTAATCCCAGCACTGGGGAAGCTGAGGCAGGAGGATTGCTCTGAGTCCAAGACCAGCCTTGGCTCCATAGTGAGTTCAGGACCAGCCTGGGCTACAGAGTGAGAACCTGTCTCAATATATGTATATAAATAATTGTGGATAAACATGCACCCAACACCGAATCACTGACTTATATAAAGCAAATGTCATTTAATCCCAGTTATAATAATTGCAAAAAGTAGTAAAGTGAAAAAAAACTTTGCAATGAAAAATTTTGAGATACCAATGAAAGAAATTAAGAAGAGCATATAAAAAAGTAAAGATACTTATGGATTGCACGATTGTTAAAGTATTTTTATTACCTCTCTATATGGAAGTTAAAAAGTTGACCTCAAAGAAATAGAGAACAGAATGGTGGTTATCGGAGCTAGGGAGGGATTTGGAGGATGGGGAGGGGCATAGAGTATAGAGGGACAGAAAGACTGGCTAGTGGGGACGGACTGGCTGTTGAATAGAAGTAACTTCTGATAGCTTAACACCCAATAGGGTGGCTGTGATTGATGCCATTTAGCTGAGTGCTGCAAAAAATAGGAATTTGAATGCTCTTAACAGAAAGACATATGTTTGAGGTGATAGATATGCGAGTTATTCTTATCCAGTTATTACCTACTGCATGCATATATTGATTTTTCATAATATATCTCACAAATGTGCGTGGTTGCTGTTGTCAATTACAAGTAAAATGTATTAAAAGAGAAATGTAGAAGCTGTACGTAGTGGTGCACATCTGGAATCCAGCTACTCATGAGGCTAAAGCAATGGGATCAGAAATTTGAGGTTGACCTGGGCAATTAAGCAAGACTCTGTCTCAAGAGAAAAAAAAGTGCTGGGGATGTAACTTAGTAGGTTAGTGGTAGAATGACTAGGAATTCAGTTCCCAGTACCATAAAAAAAGTAAAATTTTCTGGTAATCACGACATAATAATGAACACTCATGCACCGGGAATTGTAGGACCTTAACTAGGACACTCAAACTTAGACTTGTTTCCTTTTCTTAAATTGAAGACAATATGCGCAGGTATTCTGAACTGAATCCCCGCCTCCCCATTTATATGTTGAAGTCTTAGCTTCTGCTGTTGATATGTGACCATATTTGGAGATAGTGTCTTTATAGAGGCAATTAATTGGACAGCAAGCCATTGAAGTGGGTCCTAATCCAAAAAGACTGGTGTGTTCATCAAAAACAAAGAAAAGAAAACACAGACCTGGGCAGAGGGAAGATGAGGTGAACACCCCGTGGGCGGTTGCCAGCCAAAGAGAGAATCTTGAACAAACGCATCCTTTCTGGCCCTTGGGAGGAATCAATTGTGCCAAGACCTCAATACTAAATATATAGCTGCCAGAGCTACATTCATGGCAATCCTAGCAAGCTAATACAGCAGGGCTGATATGCAGCTAGTTTGTAATCCAGAGTGTATTAATAGTTTTAAGGCGTGTCTCCACTGATAAATTAGAACATGCAGTGGTGGTAGTGGTGAACATTTTAAAAATCATCCCCTGATAATGTCTACCATGTAGAACCTGGCATAATGTCTACTATGTAGTAGGCACTCAAGAAATTATGTTAACAGTATTTAATATCATTAAATTTGGATTAAGTTGGTGACCATAAATTTAAGGCAATTAATACTCTTTTTGGCCAAGCGAACATCTAAAGAAACTAAACTCTAAAGAACTGGATAAAGTGTTTGATAAGCCATATTTGGGCTGGACATTTTCTTAAATGAATATAATCACTGATAAAGCCTCAGTATGTCTATGTAAAAATTTCAAAGGAATGCTGATCAAATAAAATTAGCTTCTAACAGAATAGCATCTTCTTCGATGAGAATGTAAGAAGTTTAGTTGCTTAATAAGGGGACAATTTCATTTAAATTACATTTTTGGCAACACCAGATGTTTCTGAATCGCTTCCCCAATTGTTTACATAGGTAACCACATGGCACATAGGAAAAATCAGTTCATTAGTGTTTTAAAGCAAATTCTGAACGTTAACTAAAAATGGCAGTATTTTGTCAATCTACACATTTTGTATGTACACATTAAAATCATGTAATTGAATGTGATGGTAAAGAACAATTCATAAATGTGGTTATAAAGTTAATTCTACTTCCAGGGCAGAAGCGAATAGACGACTGTACCAATCTCATGTTTAATATGACAGCAGATCTGCTGATTGGCTTTTCTCCAAAACTATTACTTGTTAATGTTCTTAAATGTATTAGGGTCACCACTCTCCACTGGCAGAACATTCTGGAATCTGAAGTATCCAAATTGAATTGAGAATAACACACTCTCTTGAGTTCTGGACTATTATTATTTTAAGAGAGAGGAAAGAACAAGACTAAATGATATAATTGCTGGTTACTTATTTAAATATATCTGACGGCTGTTGGAAACATTGACACTCAGGGTAGAAACTGATTGTGAAGAAAAAAATCTGGAGCTGACTTTTACAGTCAAAAAATCATTTAGTAATGCTAGCCTGCTCCCAGTAACTCATGTTTTTGAACACATTTTTCAAAGTATCCTGTCTAATTCTTCTTTATTTTTAAATGGCTCATGTATGAAATAAGTTTTTAGATAGGGCTCCTGTTAAATCTCTGTCATGAGTCTGCATTCAAATTTATCTACTGAAAAATGTTCACGAATTCTTTAGAATTTTTTTTTCTGGAAAGGCACAACTTAAATTTAAGTCTTCATTATGAGGAGGACATTTCACCCTTTTGGTCATGGTTCTCTTGTAGGTAATGTCACTACCATCTATTAAGAAGTTTGCATTTGACCACTTCACAGAATTTCAAAGGATTGGTGCTATCGACCTAAATTTCTCTATTTTTTTTTGCAAGACTCACATTCAATTTCACGGTGGCAGCTCTTTTTCTGTCTTCTAAATATTCCGCTAAATCTAAGTCCTATGTTTGCTACATTACAGGATATCTTATGGAAAATCACAAGAAGTTAAACTGCAGATGTATTGTGAATCTGACATTCAATGGGGTAGATATTAAACCTCTATCTTCAAGGACTGTTCTCTCAAAGGTTATAGATCCCGCCTTCTATAATGCATGTCATCAAATATTTTTCTCATATTGGTAAAATGATGTATTTCATATTAAGGAGGTAAGACAGAGCTTATTGAGGCCAGCTTGATCAGATATCCAAAGATAAATCATATGTATAATAAATCACACACACATGCACACACACACACACACACACTATATATATATATATATATATATATATACATACAGTGTATCTATGTTATTCAAACTGGTTGGCTTATATTCAAACTGAGCACCAAAAAAAAAAAAAATACTGTGTGTTTATCCAATCATGCACAGCAGTGACAGGATAAAATGTACACATTACTAACAGCAGTAGACGGAAGTCAAAATCTGGGTGTGGTGGCATCATACTTAAGTGGAAGGAAAGTCACTCTGTACTGACTGACTGTAATGTAGCAGTTTTGTACATATTAAAAGGATATTGAGTTAAATTTAAAATCTCAATTAAAAAATTGAAAAATATGGGCTTAGTTATTAAAGGCATCAAAGTGGAAACTGTAAAACTACTGTTTCAGACATAGGGCTCAGAAATATTTTGAATTTTTTTTCTTATCCTACTTGTCTGCAGCAGTTATACCATATTCATGCAAAATGAGGAAAGGGATTTCTTGTCTGGGCCCAATTTTGAGTCATAATTGCAAAGATAAATTGTGCTGAAATATTAAGATATTTTTAAGAGTGCAAAATAGAAAGTAATTGCTTTCAATTATTTTTAAAATTCTATGCAAAGCTTCAAGCTATTTAGCTGAGATGTATCAACTTCATTTAAATAAGAACTATCTCTTAACATTCTTGTTTTAATTACACATTATTTTATGTAACAGCTAAACAATATAGATAAAATAACTACACTGAATCAAATGCTTTGGCATTATACTTATTTATTTTTCTATTTAAGTATCTTCTAACTTGTTATTTTTGGATGGACCTGTTGTGTACTGACACTGAGGAATACACGTCAGGTAATGTTCAGAACGATGTCAGGCAGGAGTAAGCGAATCTCCCTCCTCAAACACTTTGTGATAAGCACATTCAAAATCTTTTCTCCTGGCTTTTTGAAATATGGTATCATCCTTACCTATTGTTACGCTGCTGTGCAACAGCACACCAGAAGGAATGATTTCTCCTGCCTAACTGTAATGCGCTAACCCGCTGACCACTAACCTTTCCTCAGTTCCTCATCCTGCTCCCCCGTCCTCCACCCCTTACCCTCAACCTCCGGAACCACTGTTCTGTTCTTGACTTCGCTGCCAAATCTCAGTTCATGTACTTAGTTTCCCAATTACTGACATAGATATGATAAAAATAAATCGTGGCATATCATTGCAACGGAATGCTCTGTAGCTCATTAAAAATAACACAATGGATCTCGTACAATAGTAACAGATTATGTTAAAACCTATCGTCTTACAACATTTATCTTTGTGCATATTAACATTTTTCTAGAAGCAGATATAGAGATCTCTAATCAGAACTCCTGATTTGGGTGGGGAAAATTCATTTTTAACTGTGTACTCGTGGGTGATGTTTGCGTTTTCGTTTAGGTTGGTGATTTACTTCTGTAATTTGACACAGGAATCTGGTTTTCAGAAGGGCAGTTGATTTTCCCGAGACGTTGCTTTCTTCAGGTTATCCCTCAGGGTGGGAGGTTTAAAACAGAGACCTAAAGCAGCTTGTGCACAGAGGAAAGACATGCCTGCGTGGCTTATCTTGTCCTCCCGCCGCTCTCTGGCTTCTGGCCAGTTTTGACAATGTCAGGAAGGAGACAACTGCTGCAGCATGAAACTCGCACCTTCAGAGCCGTAGCAGCAGGTGCTGCCGGGCTCCGCTCACGTGCAGGATCTCAGATTATCCCAGTCTGAGTCACTCGGCAAATTTCTATACCAACCCAGGACCCAAGAAGTGGATTTAACAAACGTGTGCGAGGTGATTGGCTCAAGACCCAAGTCTAATCATGGTGCCAGAGGAAATAAAAGGAGAGAGAGAAAAAAGGGTAACCTTACCCCCACGGGAGAGGCAGAGCAGGCGCTGCGCTCACACCAGCACACATCCATATTCACACGTACATACACACGCACACGACACGCACCATTCATGAGATGCATTTAGGTATTGTTGGGATTGATGTTGGATTTATTTAAATATGTTAACCAGAAGCTACTGATTTCATTTGATATTTTTATTTATGGGGTGTGGTTAAGATGTACTGTGAGTGCTTAAATTTGAAAAAGTGCCGCAGTAGAAGGCACATGGCTGTGAACCCTCCTCAGCCCATGCCTCGGATTGCGCACGCCTCCTCTGCTGTTCTTCCCAACCTCAGGAAGTCTCCGTGGTGACTGTCTTTGGAAGGTCTGATTAAAAGTATGGTGAAAGTTGCTGCCAAGTGCCACCTGCTGAAACATCAAGGTGGGTCCTCACTGCCTAATTCACTGGGCCTGGCATCACAGGACTTCTGGCTCAAAGTCAAAATGACCACGAAAGGTGAACAGTTTGAATCAACAGAAAACATGGAGGCAGCCATGACGGTACGATTAAAGTCAATGCTGTGTGGTGGTTATAGATTTCCTCAAACATAAAATGCTAAAAATGTTTCTTTTTTTGTAGGAGGACGTCTACTATTCTTTAAACTTCCAGTGATGGAGGCATAGAAGTGGGACTCGTAAAAATCACATCGGACCAATGTCTGGTAATTATTTTAAAGCTATCACGATAAAAGATGAGTACTCAGATAACTCGACAATCCAGTAGCAAGTGTACTGAGACCTATTCGGCTTTTCTGCCTTGTGTTTTTTTGCACCACACTTACATCTTCCACTATTTCTTTAAAACAAGAGGGTAAATGTTAAAATTAATCCTAGGCACACCTGAGCAAGCACACAAACTATGAACATGTGTGGAAGAACAGGACTTCTTGAATTTGGAATTGGTTTTTGCAAAGAACATATCCTGTAACCAATGCTCAATGATGGTACAATTAAATGTTATAATTAAGGTTTTTTTTTTTTTGGAAGAACAATACTGAGAAAATACTGCCAGCCTTCCAAGGACAAGGAGAGTGATTTACTAGTAGAATGTGAAACTGAGTAAATGGAGGTGCTGAGACACTGAAGAGGGGTCAGTTATTACATTAGAAAATGTTTTTGTCTGTATGAAACATCGCGTCGTCAGGAACACAACAAACACATTTTGACACCGACTCTGGCTCAGCTCTAAGGGTTTTGGAATGAATTTGAATTGCCTTTTGTTTGCAACAAAGCAATTCATTAAGGGAAAATAAAACATCAGTCTGCTTCTTAGTTCAGCTTAGAACATACTTGGGCTCAAGACTTCCTAGTTAATTAGCTGCTTAGTTTGTGTTGGCCTAAAGATAAAGCAGCCCTGTTGGACCATGTTCTAATAAATGGTCGGCCTTGGGACTGCCCAGCCCCGCTGTTCCCTGAAAGTAGGGTTAGTCTTTAGAAATTATTTTGAGAAAAAAAATTAAATAGCGGGATGTGGTGGCATACATCTGTACTACCAGCACTCTGGGAGGCTGAGACAGGAGATCATAAGTTCATGCTCAGCTTGAGCAACATCATGGCTTGTTGAGATTATATTTCAAAATAAAACTTTGAAGGAAGGGCTGAGATGTAGCTCAGAGTAATGGTTCTGAGTTCAATCCTCGTGTCTTACTTACATTGTCATTGCTGTGACTAAATACCTGGCATCCACCGCTTCAGACAGGAAATATTTACCATACAGTTTCAGAAGGTCATAGTCTGTTCACAGGTGGGTGGATAGAAATGGTAAAATCACATGACGGGCCAGAGCCTGAAACAGAGGTCCTCACAGCATGGCAGAACAGAGCCAAGTCAGGGAGGAAGAGTGTAGTTATCCTTTCAGGTGCTTGCCCTAGTGATCCATCCCTTCCAGCCAGTCCCCACCTCCCAAGAAGACACAGTATCCGTAGGTACCTGAGGCTTTTGGGGGCACTCCAGATCCAAATGTCAGCACCCTAGTACTAAAAACATCCAACAAAACGAATTTTGATCTCTCGTTATTAAATATCTGATGCACCTTGAGATCTTTAGGTTTAGTGAAGTCAATCAGACCCAGAAAGCTAAGCATCATATGGCTTCTCTAATCTGAGAAAACCAAAGTGCAAATAAGTAACAGAAACAAATGAGAGAGATTTGTGGAAAGGGAGAGATGTGGGAAGGAGTTGGAGGGCTGGTAGTGGGAGAGGAGGTGAGTGTGAACTTGAGGTGATATGTGTGTGCACCAATTTAACATAACTCTCAAGTTTAACATAACTATTGTATATTACAAGTACATACTAGTGAAAGTAATGACTCTTAGGAAAAAGTTTAAAAAAATTCCAACTCTCAGTAGGAGGTTGGCTTCAAAATGGTGATGCAGTGAGTTGGCAGTGGGGCGGGAGTGCTTGGTTCAGGTAACAGGCTGTACAGGGTGCTGGTGGCCGTGCCGTGCTCTGAGGGCTTGCCTGAGCTTGTTAGAGCTGGACAGGTCCCACTGAAGTGAGTCTCACCAGAGACCTTCTCCCAGCTGATGTCTCCTGTAGTGAACCCAAAGTTGCCAAGGCTGAGGCTCAGGGGTGAGTGAGGCTCCTGTGGCCTCCAGCCTGGTGGTGGTAAGGGAAGGTGGCCAAGGGGGACCCATCAGGATGGAGGAGTATATGGGGGGAATAAGGAGTGAAGGAGAGTGCCCATAGATGCAGCTTCAAGTAGGATTGATTAGGGGATCCAGCCGATGGAAGCCTTGGGCAAGGCTTCTCTCAGAAGTCATGTTAAGCGAACGAACCAGGAGCAGAAAGACACATACTGTATGACTTTACTTACATGTAAAATCTAAAATAGTGGAACTCACAGAAGCAGAGAGTCAAATGGTGGTTACCAGCCATTGGGGGCTGGGGTTGAAGAAATGTTGGTCATAATGTGAAAAATAATGTCTTCCTGGATAGGAAGGCAAGGTTGCAGAAGTTTATTGTACAACCCAGTGACCGCAGCTAATGGCAATACATTGTGAACTTGAAAATTGTCAACAGAGGGATTTTTTTTTTTGATATTGGGGATTGACATCAGAGCCTTCACATTAAGCTACTCTCCAGACTTTTTATTTATTGGTTAAATTTTGTGACAGAGTTTCAATAAGTTGCCCAGCCTGGACTTGACCTTGCAATCCTCCTGCATCAGCCTCCTGGAGTTCTAGGATTAAGGGTGTACATGGACCACCATGCCTGGCCAAGAGATTTGTTACTGTGCGTGGGAACGTTAGCTAATGATCACATGCCTGAAAATTTCCCAAGGGGTAGATTTTAAGTGTTTTCAATCCACATACACAAAATACGGGAGGCAGGAAATAGCATCAGCTTGATTTAGCTACTACACAGTGTGTACCTCTGTGCAAAGACCATATTGCACACAATAAATGGATACAATTTTGTCAAATAAAAATAAATGACTAGAAAAACAAAAGTTTGTGGTGTAAATAAAGAAGACAACCAGAGGCCATCTGAAACTATGGTCACACCATTAACCCAGGACAAAATGAGAGGTTCAAGGTTTCCTGACATTGGTACACAAAGATGTTGGATAGAAAGGTCAAGGCCACGTAGGACACTTGCTGCGATGCTCTTGACCCTCAGTGTACTGTTCCTACCAGGGCCACCACCAGGTTGATTGAAGCCAAGGCAAGCCAACAGCAGAGGAACCAAAAGCATCAAGATTTTTACAAAAGCTGAATGACTAAAAGAAGGGTGAAAGGGTAAACACATGCAGCCAGAGGCAAATCATTTGGAAAATATTGTAGCATTGTAAAAGGCACTAAAGCTTTTCCTTGGATACTATGACAACATTATTTAGTAAAAGATGTCTAACCATAAGAAGAAGTATCGGTTCTCTCCTCTGGACTTCAATATATTTGGTCTTTGAAGCCAGAAGTAAGTTAGCATCTGCTGATAGTTATTTAAATGAGTATCTCATATGTCGCTAGTTCTGTGTAACTGACTTAGTCATTTATACATTGAAATGAAAACATTCTGTGGAAAAATAACTTAGATTATGATCTCTTCTCTATTAAAAGTTTAAAATGGGGTCTGTTGAGGGTAACAGAAGAATGTAGAAGTTAGATTTCTCCTGATTGGAAAAGTGTGCCTTGACTTGAAGACGATGAATTGCTCACACCCTTTGTCACTATGGTCTTATACCTGAGCCACTTTGGACTTTGTCAAAGTGAAACAACCAATGAGTACTTCTCCTTTCTTCACTTTTCTATTTCAGCCTTTGAAATGCTGATAATTATCAGCATGCTGCCCTTTGAAGCTAATTTTATAGTGTTGTCTTGGGTTGACTATGTAGAATGCCAACCTACTAAACCACATTTTCTCTAACTAGCAGCAATACCATTTTTTAAAGAGATGACTGTGGAGGAGCATTGAGGAGATTTATAGCTTGCAATAGAGATGTCAAATATTGTGATATCTTGGAATCAGTTCATTTCTTACTTGTCCTAAGTAGAAGTATGAGGTGATAACATTTCTTTCAGATGATTTGCTGTTTATATAGTATAATAGTTGATTTGGGTTGTCAACATGATTGGATTAGAGAGTGCCCAGAAAGTTGGTACGATGTACTTCGGGGTGTGTTTGTGAGAGTGTTTCCAGAGAAGGCTGGAAGCTGCAGCTCAACAGGTGAGGGAGGACCACCTGCCCTGCACGCGGGCAGCACCGGTCAACAGTCCGGGACCTGGGATGAGGTGAAAGTGTAGTGGAGGTAGCTGTGGTACTCGCACTTGGCCCGTCATGAGCTAGAACATTTGCTGGCTTATGCTGTCACCTGTGGACATATCACACTATGTTCTTGAGCCTTTGAGTATTGACTTGCCCGAGCACCAGGCTAGGGGACTTCTATGTCCTGCATCTGAAACTGGGGCAGCACGTTAGCCTCTCTTGTCCTGAGGGTTACAGCTAAGCCAGCCTGCCGGCAACTGTTTTGCTACTCTTCAGTCTGACCCTATACAAATCATCTAATATATGCTATTGTTCTGTTCCTTTGGGAAATGGATTATGTAATATGAGTAATATATAATTATATGCATGTTTATATTCACCCCTTTTTACTATAGTCTTTACCTCATGAGATAGTATGTCTTATATTGTTTTGACCACATAAGTTCAAGGCAAAAGTTAAAACTCCAAATTTCTTTTCAGGCATTCTTAAAGAAGAACAGGTAAGTCATACTTTAAAACAATTGTGGCATCATAGTCATAAGTAAAACAGGCAAATTACATCAAACGAGAATGTGCTGCAATTAGAAGAGTCAAAGGCTTTTCTTTCAATTCTGTGGTGTAACTGGATTTTGTTGCTATATTAAATATAGGTTTAATAAATGCATAATCCAATTTTTTTCTCAGTCAGTAGTCAGTTAATAGTTTACTAATACCTCTCCCATCTCTGCTAATGAATTTTAAATTACAAAATTTTTCCAATAGCTTTAATTTTACAGTGAATCTGAAGGTGGAGGGGTAAGCATTTTCCTAGCAAGTGCAAGGCCCTGGGTTTGATTCACACTATATAAGCTGGGCCCAGTGGCACACACTCAGGAGGCTGAGGCAGGAGAATTACTTAGTGAGTTCAGGACCAGCCTGAGCTACAGAGTGAGATCCTTTCTCAAAAATAAGTAAACAAATAAAATGAACCTAGAATTGACACAAATATGGTGTTTTTAAAAATAAGCAAATAAATATGCGACCCAAATGATACCTCTTTTGAGATCTGGTATTTAAATATTTAAATTCTTCCCATAGGAATTTTACTAGAATATTTATTTAATTTGTTGAACAAAAATATTTTTTTCTTACAGTACTGGAAATTAACCAGAAATACAGACAGGGCTTTCAATCTGAGGTATACTCCCAGATCTTTTTTATTCTTTAAGACAGGGTCTCATTAAGTTCTACGTTTCTAGGCTGGGCTTGAACTTGGAATCTTCCTGCCTCAGCCTCACAAAGTGCTGAGATTACAGAACTGTGCCACGAGGCATGGCTTGTTCAAATTTTTGAGCACTTACTGTTGAGAACTTACTGTACTAATTAAGAATACAAAAAGAAAAAGTTATGTTTTGGTTAACCTTACATTTAATGGGGGGAGGTAGAAATTTGATTCAGTACCGTTGATTTATGTTATTTGCGGATCCCACATTTGCAAGTCTACTTGGTTGGCTTCGTGCTCTTTTGCAGACATGCGTAGAGTGGCAAAGCCCTTCAGTTGCCCAGTGTGATCTTCTCAGCTAAGGGTGAACACGGCAATGACCCGACTTCTTGGTTGAGCTCTCCTACTGCCAGCAGCTCCCATTTTATGGTCTTTCTAGTACCATGCTTTAATTTTTTTTTCCTATCAGTACTGGTCAGAATAAGTTGTAGTAACTCAAGTGTCAATCAGAAGTGGAGTTGACAGAAGCAAAGATTACTTTGAGGCACGGATGCCCAAGGGAATTGAAGACAACAACTGCGAGTGTTCTCGGTGCCCAAAACTGGAACAGTTATAACAGAAAAATCAAGCAATCAATGAATCAGTGAATTGAAGAATTGAACAACTGATTGTACCAAATGCCCCTAACCTGCTCACTTTAAAATGGCTAATTTTATGTTTTATAAATCTAAACAACAAAACAAGAAAAGAAAAAAGAGGCAATTAATAAGCAGATTAGAAGCAGACTCACAAAGAATGAAGTATTAGTAAAGTTAAAAGAGTAGCGTGGCCTTACTTCAAGTTCTTCCACACTGGCTTCTATTTTCTTTAGTTTCTAGAAAAAGAAATTACGACAGAAAATAAAGGATTTCCACAGGATGAATTGAGAGGACAGAGCCTTGATAGTTAGAGATGTGACCTGTGTCATGCGTATTCACCAGCAAGTGGAGCTTGGGTCTGCTGGTGAATAAAAGACCCACATTTATTGAATTCCAAAAAAAAAAGAATATTAAAAAGCTGATGGGAAGCTTTTTGTTGCACATGAATTAGTTTTAAAAATGTGAACTGGTGGGGAGATGCTCAGTGTCAGTATCTTTAGGTATGTTTGTGGTTTAGTTAAATTCTCAAGTCAAGGTGCCAGATTTAGCAAAACAAGAATAAAACAAGCCCATGAGATACCTGTCCAACTAAATTATTTTCAGATAAAGAGATTTAAAAAATTTTAAATTTAATTATCACCCAGTTACCCCAAGGGTACCTATTTGTGTTGGAAAATTATTTATTCTTCATTTAAAATTCGGATTTTGTTTGGCAGTGCTACACTCAAGCCTCTTAATCTGCTGCCTGGAGAGTGGACTCTCTGCTGCCAGTACTTTTAAAGCTATCCATATTTCCTGTATGACTTTCAATTAAAAGCTTCTGCTTTTCATACAGGTTCTTACCTTTTGTTTATTTAAAGAAAAATATTCCAGCCTTTTGCTGATGTGTGGAGGTGTTATTATTGTGCAGATGAATTTGACTTTTTAACTTTAGATTTCTACTGATACTAGTATTTTTAACACAAGTGTTTTTTTTCTACACTGACCCTCAGTTTATAGACGTTCCTCCCGATTTCTAGATGCATTTGATGTTATCTCTTGCTGAGAATTTTGCCACTCGTGGTGGTAATTGTTTTCTTCTTAGATTATTTTTGCACGTGATTTAGAGTTTGGGCTACTCGATTCTTTCATGACAGTTATCACTTAGCCACTTATTTTTAAACTTCATAAATTTGTCTCAGGTAAGAGACAGAGACAAATATACATCTTCAACCCCGCTTTCCACCCCCAATTTTTTTTTTTAACCAGAGTCAAACTAAGAAGTTCTAGTGGATGACACAGAACAGATAATCTTAAGTAAACCCTTTCTGAGAACTCAAGGTGAGAGAATGATTTCCAACTCATTTTATGAGGGAGCATAATTTTGATAAAAAATCAAAGAACAGAAAAAAATAATTTGGAAAATTTATTTCATTTTCTCACAAACATTAAGAAACTAAATTTATCTTTTATGAGAGTATATTAATACTTTAAACATCTTGAGGAAATTGGACTTAATACAGGAATTAAGAATTTTATTAGGAAGTCGGTCAATATAGTCAAAAGACACAAATGCTTATCCATGAGATAGAAGCATGTGATAAAATTTCTCATGATGATTCAAAGTGAAAGTTCATAGAAAACTGGACATAACAGAAATAGGCACAAGCTATGTTCCTAGCAAATATCAAGACTACACTTCATGTGTATCATTAAATTCACTCCAATTGATGGCAACAACCAGGAGAGGATGCTCATTTTTTCTTGCTTCTAATCAAATTTTATTTGAAATCTTAAGCTTCTCAGTTGGAAAGAATAATAATGTGATTATTTTCTTAAAAATGCAAATACAGGTCTCATGATTTACAGATAAAAAGATGGTTTGCTTGGGAAATCCAAGAGAATCTACAAAGTATGAAGATGATTTAAGAGAACTCAATATAATTACAGATTGCACAGTAGACAAAAATACTTAACTGTGATTTTATACATCAGCAAGATAGAACCGAAAGCATAATGTTTAAAAGGCAGAAAGTATGGATATCTATGCAAAACTTTGAAAAATTTTGCTCTTAGAGCAATAATTATAGACTATTGAAGAATATGTTCAAAGATTTCAATATAAGGAAGCCAATAGTTTTGAGTTAAAAGTCAAAGAAACAAATTGTCCTTACCTCCTAACTCATCTTAGGCTTTAATAAAGTCACACTTCTAATCTCAAAAGAGTTTTGGTGGTCTTATAAGGGAAATTGAAGAAGCAGATTCAGAAATTCTCATGTATCAGTGGAGGTCAAGAATAACCATAAAAAATTTAAGAGATACACATGGCAGGGATTCCCCTTGGCAAGTATGAAGACTAGTGATGAAACTGTAGAAATATAAAAAGTGACAACCTGGTGCAGTTTGTAATGCAACCCATCGCTGAGAATGAGATTTATCTTATGGAGACGTTTTGTAAATTCTTGAGGGGGAATACAAATTCATGGAGGACACCTGGCCTGTTCAAGGTGTTGGAACAATTGAGTCAAGAACACTAAATCTCTGCCTCACAGTGTATTGACATTTATTTCAGGCATATAAAAGGTGTGAGGTGAAAAAACCACATTTAAAATTACTGCTAGCAAAATATTAGAGAAAAAGTGGTATTAGCATATGGGAATTTTTCTTCAATAAGATGCAAAAGGCATAAACCAAATATTAAAGGGATTGATGAATTTGCTTACATCAAACTTAACAAATCTGCATTTCAGAAGATAATAAAGCAAGTGTATTAGTTTGGGTTCCTTTCAAAAGACAGAATTTACAGATCTTATCACAAAAAGGTCTATTAAGAAGGCTTATAAGTCCAATGATAGAGGTGGTCCAAGATGGCTGCTCCGCCGAGTAGTAGATCTCCCTTCCAGGACTGCAGAACAGCCGGTGAGGTGAGAATCTGCTGTAGATCTCAGGTGAAGATCAGTGCCTGAAGATCGGCGACTGAAGGGCAGCAACAGACAGACGGGCACAAGTTAAGACTGGAGCGAATCTGTGTTGACGATCTGCAGTGTCTGTAGACAATCACGAAGGCGAGAGCTTTCCCAGAGGAAGACCTGTAACAATCGTCCCTCTTCCTCCCTTTTGTACCGTTGGAGTTCCAGTTGGCCCTCCCACGTCTGGGTGTGCGTTCTTCTCTCATTGGCCGCCCACAAATGACCCACACGGTAATCCAGACCAGTTCTTGATCTCCAGTCTAGGTGTGGTTGACAAATGCTAATCCTAATGGAGGTGTGGGTCCTAATTCCATCAAATTGACATAATCCCATCAACAGACACAATCCACTCCTTGTCAACTTGACAGTCAGACACACCTCCTTGAACTATACTTCATTCCCAGGTATAATAGCCAAGGTAGTGATTACACCTAACATAACACAACTGCACTGTGTACAAATGGAAACGCCATGAGTTCTTCCCCACAATAGAGAACAAAGTTCCTCTTTGTAGAATACCTATTTCCTTGACATTCAATTGCTTAACATTGGAGTGTAACTTAACAAATTCCATAACGATATATATATATATATATATATATATATATATATATATATATATGCACACACACATGTGCAAGCATGATAAAGTAGATTAAAGCATGATAAAGTAGATTACAGTCCTCGTTTCAGCAACTGGTCACATGGTCATAGCTGGTATTTATGACTACCTTCTACTACTACCCGTTCGGTATTTCCTTGACCCTCAGCAAGTACCTCAGCAGGTCTTGGTTCTTTCCCTGGCGAAGTGACCCATACCTTCATTCCTGAGGGTTCTGAGCCATTTGTTATCTTCTCTAGATTGGGTTGTGTCAATTTCCCACTGACTTTAATGACAGGACATGGTAAGACTAGGAGGCGCCCTAAAGGATCTCCTGCAGTCCAAACATAACCCTCCTTGCCTCCATTATGGAGTATCAATCCAACTTCCCCTTGATAGTCTGGATCAATCACCACTGCTAACACTGTAACTCCCTTTTTGGCTTGCTGGTTCTGTGGTACAAGGAGGCCAAAATGACCAGGGGGAAGTCTCAGCTTCTGGTTTAGTGGAATTGTTGCTGTGCCTCCTGCTACAAGCCTTCCCCCTCTGGACCTGAGACATCTAGACCAGCAGAGCATGAGGTTGCAGAGACAGCAAGCAGAAATTTTGTTAATGGGTTACTGGGGTTGATAGAGAGTGGTACCATTCCTGTCTCTACCCCTTGATTCTTGGACCCGTGAATCCTGGTTATGGGAGAAACAGTACCATATATGGGTCACTGATTCAGAGCATACACAGCTTTCTGAAGAACCTTGCCCCAGCCCTGCAAGGAATTACCACCTAGCTGATGCCGTAATTGTGTCTTCAGAAGGCCATTACATCGTACTATCAGTCCAGCTGCTTCTGGATGATATGATGGGGAACATGGTAAGACCAGTGAATTCCATGGGCTTGAGTCCACTGCTGCACTTCTTTAGCCATAAAATGTGTTCCCTGATCAGATGCAATGCTGTGTGGGATACCATGGTGATGGATGGGGCATTCTGTAAGTCCGCGGATGGTAGTTTTGGCAGAAGCATTACATGTAGGAAAGGCAAATCCTTAGCCTGAGTAAGTATCCCAGTAAGGACAAAACAGTGTCCTTTCCATGGTGGAAGTGGCCCAATATAATCAACTTGCCACCAGGTTGCAGGCTGGTCACCCCAAGGAATGGTGCCATATTGGGGACCCAGTTTTGGTCCCTGCAGCAGAGCAGGAGCTGTAGCCAGGTCAGCCTTGGTGAGGGGAGGTCCATGCTGTTGGGCCCATCCGTAACCTCCATCTCTGCCACGATGGCCCCTCCGTTCATGGCCCACTGGGCAATAATAACAGGGGTAGCAGAGGAAGGAGGTTGACTGCTCTCGACAGAACGAGTCATCATGTCCACTTGATCGTTAAAGTCATCTTCTGCTGACACTTTTTGGTGAGCATTTACGTGGGACACAAATATCTTTACATCTTGTGACCAAGTGGAGAGTTCTATCCACATACCTCATCCCCAAATATCTTTCTCACCAATCTTCCAGTTGCATTCCTTCCATGTCCCAGACCAGCCAGCCAGGCCATCTGCTGCAGCCCACGAATCAGTATATATTCGCACATCTGACCATTTCTTCTTCCAAGCAAAATGCACGACCATTTGTGCTGCTCTAAGTTCTGCCCATTGTGAAGGTTTTCCTTCACCACTGTTCTTCAGGGATGCCCCAGAGAGGGGCTGCAGTGCAGCAGCTGCCCACTGCGGTGTGGTGCCTGCATAACGTGCAGAACCATCTGCAAACCAGGCCCTGCTCTTCTCTCCCTCTGTCAGCTGACCATAGGGTGCACCCCATGAAGCCATAGGTGCATGCTGGGGAACAGAGGGCAATACAGCAGGAGTAGGCACTGCCGGTATATGAGCCATTTCTTCGTGCAATTTACTCGTGCCTTCTGGACCTGCTTGGGCCCAGTCATGTATATACCACTTCCATTTAATGGTGGACTGTTGCTACACACATCCAACTTTATGACTTGAAGGGTCAAACAGCACCCAGTTCATTATGGGCAGCTCAGGTCTCATGGTAACCTGGTGTCCCATGGTCAAACGTTCTGTTTCCACTAAGGCCCAGTAGCAGGCCAGAAGCTGTTTCTCAAAGGGAGAGTAGTTATCTGCAGATGATGGCAGGGCCTTGCTCCAAAATCCCAAGGGTTTCCGCTGAGATTCACCTTTGGGAGCCTGCCAGAGGCTCCAAACAGCATTCCTGTCTGCCACTGTCACCTCAAGCACCATGGGGGTCTGCTGGGTTGTATGGCCCAAGTGGCAGAGCAGCCTGAACAGTAGCCTGGACCTGCTGCAGAGCCTTCTAGTGATCCGGGCCCCACTCAAAAGTAGCAGCTTTTCACGTTGCTAGGTAAATTGGTCGGAGTGACACCTCCAAGTGAGGGATAGGCTGCCTCCAAAATCCAAATAGGCCTACTAGGCATTGTGCCTCTTTTTTGAATGTAGGAGGGACCAGATGTTATAATTTGTCCTTCACCGTAGAAGGAATATCTCTGCATGCCCCATACCACTGTACTCCTAAGAATTTTACTGAGGTTGAGGACCCTTGAATTTTGGTGGGATTTATTTCCCAGCCTCTGACATGCAAATGATTCACCAACAAGTCTAGAGTGGTTGCCACCTCTTGCTTATTGGGCCTAATTAGCATAATATTGTCAATATAGTGGACCACTGTTATACCCTGTGGAAGGGTGGGACGATGCAGATCCCTTTGGACTATGTTGTGAGACAGGGCTGAAGAGTTGATATATCCTTGAAGCACACTAAAAGTACACTGTTGACCTTGCCAGCTAAAAGTGAATTGCTTCTGATGGTCTTTATGGGTGTATATGGAGAAGAATGCATTAGCCAAATCACTAGCTGCCTACCAGGTTCCAGGAGATGTGTTAATCTGTTCGAGAAAGGAGACCACATCTGGTACAGCAGCTACAATTGGCGTCACCACCTGTTTAAGTTTATGATAATCCACTGTCATTCTCCAAGATCCATTTTCTGCACTGGCCATTAGGGGAGTTGAATGGGGATGTGGTGGGAACTACCACCCCTGCATCCTTCAAGTCCTTGATGGATGGTGCCACTAATCTCTGCAATCCCTCCAGGGATATGATATTGTTTCTGGTTTACTATTTTTCTGGGTAAAGGCAATTCCAGTGGCTTCCATTTGGCTTTTCCTGCCACAATGGCCCTCACACCACAGGTTAGGGAACCAATGTGGGCATTCTGCCAGGTACTAAGGATATCCCAATTATACATTTCTGGAACTGGAGAAATGACTACGAGATGAACTCGGGGACCTGTAGGGCCCATGGTCAGTCGGACCTTAGCTAATACTCTGTTGATCACTTGGCCTCCATAGGCTCCTACTCTAACTGGAGGTCCACTATGATGTCTTGGATCCCCTGGAATTAGAGTTAACTTAGAATCCGTGTCTAGTAGTCCCCAAAATGTCTGATCATTTCCCCTTCCCCAATGCACAGTTACTCTGGTGAAGGGCCGCAGGTCCCTTTGGGGAAGATTAGGAGAAACATTGACATAATTCTTTGATAGTGCATCAGGGTCCTTCCTCAAGGGATCCCGGCCTCCCCTTCATTCAAGGGATCTGTAACTGGATCTGTAACCCGGCTCAAGTCTGGAAATTGAGGGAACATGCTTCTCTGTTGCTACCATTTGAGGCAGCTGTTTGCTCGGTTGCCCTAGAATTCTTTTGTCTATATAAATTTAACAGAAATCTAGTAGGTTTTCTATCTATTTCATTTCTTGGTACACCATGACTGTGAGCCAATGCCACAGGTCCACATGTGTCAGCCTATTCTGGTCACTACTTTGCCTCTGCTGTGCGTTATAAGTACGTCCACCCTGCCTTTGGTGGTTAACTGCTGCTACTTGGCCCCTGCCACCCCTGGATGCAGTGAAGCCCAGGCCACTTAGTTGTTGTAGCTGTGTGGCTGCCATTCCCACTGTAAGGTCTGGTGTACAGAGAACAGCGAAAACGGGGCACTTCAAAGGTGCTGGTGCTCCCCTCACCAAATGGTTTTTTAAAGACATAGTAAGGGGCACCTGGCCTGGACCTTCCCAATCTGAATGAGTTGAATTCATCTGGCAGATCCACTCCAGTATTCCTTCCCCCCCTAAGCCTTTATATACCCTCCTCAACAGTGGACCAAGGAACATCAGGCATTTCCAGCTCACTCACAGCAGGCCATCTCTTAACCGTATTTCTGCCAACCAGCCAAATAAACTATTAGTACCTTTTTTAACTTCACGAGCTATAACATTAAGTCCCGAATCCCTGCTCAGTGGGCCCACGTCAAGAAATTCAGACTGACCCAGATGTATATTCCTTCCCCCATGGTCCCACACCCTTAGAATCCACTCCCATGCTTGTTCCAAGACCTCTGCTTTTAAGACTTGGAAAATTCAAGAAGTTCCTTGGAGGCGTATCGCACCTCCTCATGGGTGGCACTGTGGACCTCGCCCTTAGGGGCTTTCTTAAACTTAACCCTGCTTATTGGCCTAGAAGAAAAGATAGGTGGGTCCTCAGACAGGTCCTGAAGGGCACCAGCATTGTGCTGCCTGGTCATCCTATCAGGGAGCTTCCTGACTCTCTCCATGGGCAACACAGGATTAGTTTCCTAATTAGGAGATGGGGAAGCCTCTGCTGCTGAAGGTGGGGCTGCTGCGGGTGGGGGAATTTCTTCTCCTGGCAAAATAACTTCTTCAGGATCTATGAATTCCTCCCTCTCTCCCTGCTCTTCCCACACATTTCCATTCCAATTGGTGGGGTCCTACTCTTTCCCAATCAGCGCCCTCACTTTGAATTCAGACACCCTTCTAGGCTGTGAATTGACCTGGCGCTGTAGTTCAGCCAACCTGATTATGAGCACTTGGGCTTGATTTTCGGCAACCTCAGCCCTATTGCTGAAGGAGAGATTTTTCTCCAGAACATGCTTAGATGCTTTCAAGGAGTCTATGCTTGTTCTTGTCAGAAGTCTGCATCTCTGAGCTCCTTGTTCTCCTTCATCAGTTTGTCCAAAGATGCAAAGAGTAGCTGACCAGCAGCAGCATACTTGCTACTTTTCCAGAAATTCTCAAATATATTATGTATAGAATCACCAAATGCATCACTCCTCACAAGTGGGGAGTCAGGATAATCAAAAGGACCTATTTCCTGTATCATTTCAAACAGTTCACACCATGGGCCATCGGTTTTCCCTTCATTATTAGAAGGAGGAGCCGCAGCAACTTTAGGTTGTGTAAAACTAGGTAACCAACCCTAGGGCATTGTTGAAATTCTGTCTCTTGAGAGCCACACCTGGCACCAAAATTCTGTATTAGTTTGGGTTCCTTTCAAAAGACAGAATTTACAGATCTTATCACAAAAAGGCCTATTAGGAAGGCTTACAAGTTCAAGGATAGAGATGGTCCAAGATGGCTGCTCAGCCCTGAAGTAGAACTCCCCTCCCGGACTGCAGAACAGCCAATGAGGTGAGAATCTGCTGTAGATCTCAGGTGAAGATTGGCGCCTGAAGATCAGCGACTGAAGGGCAGCAACAGACAGACAGGCACAAGCTGAGACTGGAGCGAATCTGTGCTGATGATCTGTGGCATCCGTACACAATCTAGAAGGTGAGAGCTTTCCCAGGGGAAGAGCTGTAACAATTGTCCCTCTTCCTCCCTTTTGTACCGTTGGAGTTCCACTTGGCCCTCCCACATCTGGGTGGGTGCTCTTCTCATTGGCCAGCCCACAAATGACAAACTGTAGTGCCAACAAGTTCTTAAGCCTTAGTCTAGGGTGGTTGGCAAATCCTAATCCTGATGGAGGTGTGGGTCCTAATTCCATCAAGTTGACATAATTCTGTCAACGGACACACCAAGTAATATCTTGAGAATTGTATATTTCCAACAAAGGGTTAGTATCTAGTATGTGCAAACCCCACCCCACCACATGAACAAGATAAAGATGTTAGATCAACGGACGAGTGGATCAAGAAAACACACATTTCATAGATGAATAAGCCCAAATTGAGAGTATGAATCTGAACTGCATCATTGTTATGAAAATACAAATTAAAATATGAATGCGTAAGCATCAGAATGGAGGAGGCCTCTGATTACCTAGCCTGTGTGTGGCCCTATGTTCAGTCTCCAGCACCCCTAAAATATAAAGCTGTCCAAAATAAATACAACTCCCTGCAAGCAAACCCTGAAACATTAAATTGTGCTAAAGGCATGGATGAAGAGAGACTCAAACACCTAACCTGAAGGCAGGAATATAAAAAGGCAATTTAGCGGTTTCCATGGCATCTCTCTGTATCAGTTAAAACTTAGTGCATTTTGGAAAGTAATGTTTTTAAGATTTTTAAAGATTTCCCCCCATTTTATTGATACGTATAAGTGTAATACATAAAGTTTACATTGATCTTGAGTATTTTGTTGAGTCAGGCCAAGTGGTGTGGGCCTTTATTTTTTGTGGGTGTGTCCATGCCACCATGCCCAGCCTATGGGGAATGGAACCCAGACCTCTGCACTTGTCAGGCAAGTGCTCTTTTTATTTCAATTTAAATGTTTTATTATATTTTCCATATATATGGTTATACATATGTGATGCATAATGGTTGCAATGAGTATGAGTATTTTGTGTATGTATATATCACATCAACATTATAATCCTTTCCCCTCATTAGGCGAGCACTCTTAATTGCTGGTCTACACCTCCAGTCCCTTTGGAGAATAATTATATTTTCAAAAGGCTCAAGCATTTGACCCAAATTTCACTTGTAGGTATGTGTGTATCAGAAAATACATGGCAGACTATTTCAGTGAAGTATTTTAAGAGGGAAAAAGTGGCATCAAAATACATTTTCATCAGTTGAACAGCATTGAGGTGAAACAGTATTCTCATATAGGAGAACACCATTAGTTATTTTGCTGATCGGACAGCGCTCTTCCTACCCACATCAATGCTCAGAAAGAACAGAGTAGCGAGAGCATAGGCTGAGGACGAGCAGGTAAGGCTGCTGGTGCCATCACAGCCCGCGGAGTGGAACAAGATATTGCTAAACACTTAGCATAGCGCAGTTGTAAAAATATGCTCAGGAGTAATAAATTTAGGTTAGAAATTTTGTCTGGAAAAGGGAAGAGGAATGCAGTACAGGAGTGATATACAGTAGACAACTATGTCTGATTTGTGGTATTATTTATGTATTTATTGATACAGAGTCCAGTTCTGTAGTCCAGGCCAATCCTGAACTCACTGAGGAGCCCAGGCTATCTTCAAACACACAGCAATCCTCCCGCTTAAGCTTCCTGAGTGCTGGGATTACTGGGGTGCATCACCATGCTAGGTTTATGTGGGGCTAGGGAGTTGAACCCAGGGCCTTGTGCTTTTCCTCAGCCCCTTAGTATTAAAACCAACCAACCAGCCAACCAATCTATCTCAAAGTCAAACAGCAAATTATTACAGTAGACAGAGCTGATACTGACTGTGTTATTCCAGAGTTTCCCATCTGGTTGAAACATTTTGTAATACAAAGTGAAAAATGAAAAGATTTTGTCGTAAGGAAAAACTTGGGAGAACACTTTAAAATATTTGATGTGTCACACTAGTGGTCACTCTAAAAATGCTTAATCTTTCTTCTTCACTCCCTTCCCCCCACTGGGTATTTGTTTTTGGCATTCCTTCCTAATAAAGGAAAACTGGCTGACAGGAATTTTCATTATGTTTTAAAAATACAAGGCAAGTCCTGTCACAGCAAGTTAGTAAACTCATAAAAATGCTGTAATGTTTAGAGGGTAAAATAAATACTTTGAGTTTTCTTATTTTTAATTGATATGAAGGAAAATCTATATGAAATCATTGTGTACTGCTTTGCTACAATGTAACCATAGTAACAATGTGTTGATTGGTTTCAGCGTGTGGATAAGTAAGAGGATGAAAAGCTTTCACTGGTGGTTTCCATGGCACCTCTCTTTATCACTTACAATAGTGACCGCTCACCCCTGTCACTGGCCCCTTTTCTGATTTCTGTGGAGCCCACACTTTCTCATTGTTGTCTGATGACCTGCCCCTTGGGGACGCCAGGGGGAGCTGCCTCCCGCAGGCATCCGGGCCCCTGTCCTTGGCCTTTCTCTGGAGGCTCAGGGGGTGACGAGTCCCTTCTGTAACTTGAGCATCTGCCCAGCAGTTCTGCTATTTTCATGACCTTTTCTCCCAGCACATTTACTTTCTCGGAGGCTATGTTCTTATCTGTGAAATGGAAGCAACAGTGATTTCCAGTGTTGTTATGAGTACTGAAGGGGATTGAGACCTACATAAATATTACATTTTACAGCAAAGGCTCATATGTCTTTAATATGCTATACTTTACAGCCCAAATCTTTAAGTCTAGAAGGGTTTGGCTACCTTAGAAGGGTCTGTTGATATAACTTTCGCCTCTAAAATAATAGCAGAAAACACTTGCAAAAATTTTCAGTCATCCAATTAAAAAAAAAGGAAAGAAAATTGAGGGCCTCACAGCGAGAACCCAAGGCAAGACATTTAAAAGCTTGTAGAGAGTGGCTCGTTGGATAGTCATTTTGCATTTTCTTCGCTAGACTTTTTTCCTCCATAAGGTGATATTTTCCTCTCCCGAACTAATCAGGATAATATTTGAGTTATGGAAATACATATTTAAAAGTGGGTAAAATGATGTACGATCTTATGTTCAGATTAGTCAATTGATACAGCTCTTTGAACAGCAGGACATAAAAACACTTTAGGATTGTATTACGAGGCATTACAGATGCCTTTTTTGGACTAGCTGCTCATTTCATAAATAGATTTATTTGATAGCTTTTCTCATTTAATAAAAAGATGAATTGGAAAAATAGGAGCAGATCGTGACAGCTAAAAATAAATGAACCTCGACAACCTGAGAGCAGCAGTTGCCAGTGGACTGCTGAAGAGTGTGGGAGAACTTTGGCATGCAAGATTTAAGTATGAAGGAGAAATAAAATTTTTGACATTTAAGTTTAGAACAGGCTGCCTAGAAGGGGATTTTGGAATAAAATAACTTTTTTAATTTCTCCGAAAATGATGTTCTAACAAAATCTGTAGTCAATGATGTTTTACTTAATACTTTTACGTGTTGTTTCTCTATGTCTATCTTCCTATCTTTCGTTTCAAAAGCAAAATAATATTTTATTCAGGAGGACTTCAGTGAAGAGTGTGGCTATTTCTGTTTTGATTCTGTGTTATTTGTAAACAGTGAATAGTTTCATTCTTAGGGTAGCTTGGTTGTAGCTCATACTTCTGAAAAAACAATAATATTTTAAGGAAAGTGGCTCTTTCCTTTCTTGGTGAGACAAGGTCTCATTTTATGGTCCTGAACTCATTATGGAGCCCAGGCTAGTCTTGGACTCACAGCAATTCTCCTGTCTAAACTTCTTGAGTGCTGGAATTACAGGCGTAAACCACCACACCCAGCATATGTGGTACTGGGGAATTGAACTCAGGTACGTAGCGTTTGCCTAAGTGCTTGCTAGGCAAGTGCGTTAAAGGCTGAGCCATTCCTCCAGCCCATCTAGCTTTGAGCAAGTTACTTAACTTCTCTAAGCTACAGATGCTTCATCTATCAAAAGAAGATAATAGTTCAAAAATGTCCCGATAAAATGAAACAATGTATCTGACAGTGTGTTAAAAGCTGTCACTTGTATAAACTATGCAAAATAAGATACTTGCATATGCATTTCAAACATTATCATTTCCTCACTGGAACATTCTGGCAGTATGAATTAGAGGATCCAGGCAGTTGAGCTTTGGTTTTTATTCATATATTTGGCATTGTGTAGACATGTGCAAGCAGCCATAAGCCAGTTTAGCACGAGTCTGGTTAAACTTTTAGTGAAGACCTTTTAAGAAGTTGATCTACCTTTTTTTGTACTGTAGCTAGAGACAAAAGCATGGAAAGGGGAAACTCGGAGACACATTAACTGTTCACTATAGGAAGGGAACATAGGCTCACCTGTTTGGAAGTCCTTCTATAGGTAAACCTTTCACCATCCACGGTGTTCCCTGTCACAGACAGGATGAAAACTGGTGCTTATAAATGCAAAGGAGAGGAGCAAAATTCTAGTACGTTTGTGAAATAGCAAGTAGTTTTGCTACCACGGTGTGAGGTCAGAATTGGATCAGTAGGAGTTCAGAAAGCAGAAGTGAGACAGAGGTCAGTCCAGGTGAGCTGGTGTGTAAGACACCGGCTGTGCGAGTCAGAACAACAGTTCGGGACTCACTGTAAATCAGCACACACGTGCACAAAATTCTCGAGCTTAATGTAACCATTGTGTGTCACATACACTTGCTGATGACAAGTGAGAGTAAATACCCCAAGTGGAATAGTGAAAAAAACAATTCATGAAAGGCTTAATATAGGCAGATTGATCATTCTTGTGTTTTTAATTCTTGTAGTTAAAAAAATATAAGTCTGGAATAGGATAAGGGAAGAATTAAGGACGTAATAACTGACGAGGAAAGTAGGGGACTCTGACACGATGGGGTTGTGGCGTGAACTAGCGGCAGCAGAGGGAGGCAATGGCCACCAGTGGAGATGAGGCAGGTCTTGATGTCCTCACAATGCAGGTGAGCAAAGTGAAGGTCAGAGAAGTAATTAGCCCAAGGTCACACAGCTGGAAAGAGGAAAAATCAAGACTAAACGTTAGTCTATATTAACTCTGATGTCAGGACCAGTCTCCAAGTTGTATCCGTTGGCTAGAGCTATGTCCACCTGGAGAAACGAGGCTACTTTCTTGCTCACCTAACACCCCCCTTCATGACCCTGTACTCAAACACAGCACTTTTTTTTCTTTACCTAATTTAAAACTTTTTTTGTATTGATATATAATGATTGTACATGTTTATTGGGCAGAGTGTGCTATTTGAACACACCTGTGCAATGTGTATGAGCAATTCATGATGATGATCTTCATCTCAAATGCTGATCATTCTGCTGTACCACAACATTCCAAATCCTCTCTGTAGCTACTTTGAAATATTCAATTAATTGTCATCAGCTGCAATGATTCCACAGTGCTAGAGAATATGACAAGTTATTCCTCCCATACACCTGCACCCCATTACCCATCCTCTCTGCCTTTCTCCTACTCCACCCTTCCCAGCCTTTGACAAACACCTTTGACTCTGGTTGTCCCAAGGTCGACACATGTAGCTTGCAGGCATGTGCATGAGAAGCACTGGTCTTGTGGGCAGTATTTGTCTTGCTGTGCACGGCCTATTGTATCGCCTTCCAGTTCCATCTGGATTGTCACACAGGATAGAATTCCCTGTAGTGCTCCGAATTTTCTTTATTCTCGTGTTGGTAGTGGGTATCTAGATTCTGTTTCTTGGCTGTGGTGCAGAGCACGTGAGTGTCAAGTGTCTCTTTGACGGGCTGATCTTATGTCCGTTGGGTGTGTATCCACTAGGGGGATTGCCTGGGCATGTGATGACTCTCTTCTTGCTAGATGGTTCTTCGCTTTGTTCATTATTTCTTTTGCTGTACAGAAGTTTTTCAGTTGGATGCGATCCCACTTGTCAATTTTCAATTTTGTTTCTTACAATCTCGCGATCACATACAAAAAAAATCTTTGCCAATGTCCTGAAGATTTTGTCTATTTTTTTGTTTGTTTTGGAAGTGATATAGTTTCAGTCTTGCATTTGATCTATTTTCAGATGTTGGTTTTTTTGTATCTATATATGGTGAAAAACAGAAATCTAGTTTAATCCTCCTGTGTGTGTAGATATTGTTTTTCTAGCACTCTCTTGAAGAAATTGTCCTTCCTCTGATGTATGTTACTAATATCTTTGCTGAAAATTAGCGATGGTAAATACGTGCAATTAATTCTGAGTTGTCTCTTCTGGTCCACTGGTCTATGTGCCTGTTTTCATGTCAATGTCATGCTGCTTACCGTATTATAGCTTCATAATATGTTTTGAGATTAGGTTTTGTGATGCCTTCAGTTTTGTCCTTGTTGGTCAGGATTACTTAGGCTATTCATGGTCTTTTGTGGTTCTAAACAGATCATGGACATTTCTTCTTATTTCTGTAAAGAATATTACTGAAATTTTGGTAAGGATGATATGAAATCTGTAGATCGCTGAGTAGTATAGAATTTTTGATATTTTTTTCAATCCATGAATATGGGTTGCATTTCTGTTTTTTAATGTTTATTTCAATTTATTTACTAGAGTTTTATTGTTTTCATTTTAAGTTTCTTTCATCTCCTTGGTTAAATTTAGCCCTATTTTTTTCTGGTAGTTATTATATATGAGATTAAAAATTATTTTCAGCTAGTTTAGTATTGGTGTATAGAAATGTTATTAACTTTAATATGTTTATTGTGTATCTACAACTTCACTAAATTTATCAGTTGTAATTCACTTTTTTGGTAAAATATTTAGACTCTTCTATGTGTAAGGTTGTGTCATCTGCAGAAGGTCGTTTTGACCTTGTCTTTTTCTGTTTGGATGTCTGTTATTTTTTTCCTCTTGTGTTGTTCTGGCTAGGATTTCTGTGACCATGTTATAGTGAAAGTGGGCATCCTTGAAAAAAAACACTGTGTGGCACTTTGTGACAGGACTTTTCCCTGAAATCAGAGCTCTGATATTTGACATTAGCAATTTCATTTTCTTTTGACAAAACTGCTAGAAGAGTACATTTTACCTTCTTTTTGAAAATTATATTACTAATGATCAAATAGTGTCTTAAAGGAAATTTGGTTCCCACTATGGGAAAAGAAAATATTCTTCCAAAAAAATTCTAATATAATGTGCCTTTACTTTGAACAGGTTAGCTGATCCCAAGAATTTAACTTTCTTGGTTTCTGTCTCTCTGTCTTTTTTGTTTTTTATTTACAGTGAGCTGGGAAACAATCTGCAACTATTTACATAGGTAGAAAAAGTAAATACAGATTTTAAAAAAACAAAGCTTTGATTACTGCTTAGAAATTTAAAAATTTTCTATAAATCAAGTTTAGAATATCTTTTGTCTAACAAAATGTAAGATAGAGATATTATAAATTTCCCTGGTTTTTGCTCAAACAATAATTTATAAATAAGAAAATTAAGCTAGGTAGATTTTTGTGTAGAAATCTTTAACTTAACCAAAGGAAGCTTTGCTAATAGAACTTTAATGGGAAAATCAAAATAAAACACAACTGGTTTTGAAAATTGTATAGTTCAGGAGTTTACTAGGCTCTCTTGATATTGACAAACTTGGAAAAAGAATTTCAGAATCTTGATTTTGTTGTGGTTGTTACTGTTGCATTGCAGTGCTCAGGGTGAAATTCAGAGCTGTGCCCTTACCGGGCAAGTGCTCTACTTCTGAGCTTCACTCCAGAATCCTGATTTTTCTGTCAGCACAGAATTAACCCAGTGGGCTACTTTAATTTAAAATTACTCTAAGTAGACTTCTTGTCCATAGAATAAACAAAGTCATGCTCTGATCAGTGCCCCTAACTGTAAGTACCTGTAGTTCAGCTGCTTTGAACAATGGAGTAAAATTATATTGAGATATTGTTAAAAAGTAAATTAAAGGTTACAAGTTCATTCGTTTAAGTCAAATTAAGGTAAATGTTGTATTGGGTTTCTTCACAGAAAAGGTAACAAGAATGTACATGCACACATATGACCGTATGTGTGCGGGGGGCAGGGGTGGGGGAGATTTGCTTTAAGCAACTGGCTCATGAGATTATGGAAGTCTGTTAATTCCCAAATTCGATGGGGTGGTCTGCCAGGCTTCTAGAAAGACTTGCAGTTTGAATTCAAAACCAATGTGTTGGCAGCATTTTTTCTTGGGTACAGGCAGTCAGTTGTTTTCTGTTAAGACTTTCAGCTGACTGAATCCACATTAAAGAAGGTAACCTGCTTCGTCAAAGTGTACTAACTTTACTAACTTAAATGTAAATTGGAGCCCAAAAACACCTTCATAGAAATACTAAGTTCTAACTAAGCCAATTTGACACATAACATTAACCATCACGTTCTCTCAGTATCTTATGAGCCTCAAATGGTTTAATATGTTAAAGCGATACATAACATTCTTTAAACATGTGGTACTGAGAGAAAAGACTCTTTCTTATACTTTGTTGAAGAAATACTTTCCCAGTTCAAATGACAGACACTTTGATCATGAAAAACAGCCAATCAAATGTAGATAATTGTTTCCCACTGAAATCTCATAAGTACTCATCCAAACGGAAACTTTGTGAGGAGGAATACATTTCTGTGCATATACCAAGGTAAATACACTGGAATCTTTTTTTCCCCTTTTATATGGCTTTTCCTGGCACTTCTAGACATATAATTCTTTGCAGTAGCTAGGAAAAGCTTCGTTCTCTCAATCTGATCAGGAAAAGTGGCTTGTTTCCTTTTTAAAAAGAGAAGTTTGTTTTCTGCCTTCTGTCGTTCACTACTGCTGAGAAATCAGTATAAAATAAAGGCCCATCTCATAAAACCTCATGCAGCAGCGTCGTTACATTATTTACACCTGCTTCATATGGAGAAGTTCATTATAGCCTGAAAAGTGAAGAGAGACGTGCGGCTCCCCAGTGGATTTGGCCTTCCACCAAATAAATCATTCATGAATGTGCAAGATTATAGCGTTGCCTTCTTCCTCTCTGCTCTGTGGCGTTGTAGGACTGTGCCCAGCGTCTGTTGTTCATATCCCGATGTCACGACTAAGGCTCAGAATTCAGGCATTAGCAGCGCCCTGCTTTGACAGTAATGATGTTTCCCTACCTTTATTAGTTGTAAATTATTTCAAAGCTTACTTTTTAAAGGTTATAATTTATAAGGAATAATACACCTGATTCTTTTATTGATAAATTGCTTTTCCCAAACAGCTTTTCTGACTTCTCATTTGTTTCAAAACAGTTTAAAATTATTGTGTTTTCCAAAATCATGGACACCCTTAGTAAAACTCCTACTAAATTTCTGAACTGTCTTATTCCCACAACAGGACCTGAAGTGCTTCCTTTCTCCGCGAGTCATGTGGGACTTTATCCCACGGCTCACATGGGAGTGCATTCTATGTGTAGATAAGTTTTGCTACTTGTAGTATCAAAAAACTGTCTTGTAGTATCAAAAAAGCTTGTCTTTTTTTCTGTGTGCTTTCTCAGTCCTGTTAGTAAAATGGATCTTACAAAGGTGACCGCTTGCACTGAGGTTGTACCCAGCCCTAGGGATTGCTGGTGTATGTCAGCCTGCTGGACTTGAGGGCAGAGAGTTCTGCAGTTCATACCAGCCCTGAACAAATTGGAAAAACGAGGCTGAGGTGCGGTGAGTGTCCTTCTCGGTGGGTACCCACACCTGCATCTCACGGTGCTGTGCATCGCCCTTTCCTCTGGAAATGTTAAAGCTATGAATAACAATAGCTAAAATGTGGAAGACACCAAAATACCCATCAACAGACCAGTGTATACACAAATTGTGGTGTTCGTACACAATAGAACACTACTTGTCTATGAAGGCAGGTAGTTTCGAGGCTTTTGTAGGTAAATGGATGCAACTTGAGACCATCAGGCTCAGTGAAATGAGTCAGATACAGAAGGTTAAATATTGAATGATTTCTCTAATATGAGAAATCCAGAATACAGTCATTTTATATAACTAAATGAGGGGATAGTTTGGGAGGGTCAAAAAAGAGAGAGGAAGTGTTTGTAATTTTGACACGATATATATGTGCACAAAATACTCAAGTTCAATGTAAACAATATGTGTTGTGTATATATGTATCAGTAAAATGGGAAGACCCTTCTATGTCTCAGAAGCTAATTTGTATTTAGAAGGATCTTATGTTAACACCTCCATTATACAATGTGTGAATAATGTATGGATATATGGCGAATGTTCAAAGAAAATTATCACAATAAAAGACACTTTGAGCTTAATCCCCTTAAAAGTACCCCCCAGCCCCCACCACACACATACCTCAAACACTCTTATCTCGAATGCCATTTCCTGAAGCAATTCTGAAAGTCTTTTTCTCATGAGTATTTTTAGCTGCACTGTTATGGCTGTCTCAATGTTCAGAATTGATCCAAACATCTACCTTTTATGGTGGTTTGACTTTGGGGAAGAACCGGATCCAATGAAGGCGGGAGATGAGGACGAGGACACTCGCTGATGGTTTTGGGAGCCTGTCTTTCCGATGAAAACTGTGATCACCACAGTTTTTTTAAAAAATCATACCTCATAAAGACACAAAAGAGGACTTTCAGAACTGTGCCAGAAGTGGCAAGAACAAGGGGCTGTGGTTGAAATGAGTGGGATCGATGCCAAAGTGTCTTTTACTCTGATAAATTTAATTTAAGCATTCATGACATTCACCATACCTTTTGGTCACAACTTATGGGTGGGGACCATGTGAAGATAGCAATATTTAGGAAAACGAGTTGTTGATGATCCAGTCTCCTGGCATAGATAACATGTGTAAACCGCACGATACTGGCAATTGGTACTGCATTAGATTGGGAGTCTTTAAAGAAGGTGTCACTGTGGAAATGACAGTTCTGGATTCCCAGAGAAAGCATTGCAGGTAATGAAGGCCCCTGTTTCTCCACTTTGGTTCCTCTCTCTGGGTGGTGTAGCCGTACCCCAGTTGTTTATAGTGTTGGCTGCTAATGACTTCCAGCAGTGAGCTGTGCCTTTCTCTGAAGAATTCCTACTAACCAATGGAAGCCCCCCCCCAGCTTACAATTCCTAGGCAGTTATTCCAGCTGCGGAGTAGCCCACGGCTGTGGTCTGTGTAGTCAGATGAAATCTTGGCCACTTCACCTACAGCTGTTCCTACTGTGAGGTCTCATTTCATTCCATGGTCCCTTGTGGGATCCAGCTGCAGCTGGTCTTCGGGTAAATCCGACATCTTTGCCTACTTCTTCCCTGTCCCTACTTTGCTTACAATGTGTCCTTTTAAGCTCCTTTTCAGAGTACAGTCTCAAAGTCACTTGTCCAGAATGCACTCTGGAGCACTGCTGGCAGAGTCCATAGCTTAAGAGCTTGGGTGTAAGTTTGGGCAGTTAGAAAACCTTGCAAACTAAAAGGGAAGAAGGGGATATTTTGGAAAGAATTTGATATTTTAAATGAAAAATACCGTTGAAGCACTCATCATGAACAACAATCAGAATTGTGAATTCATTTTTACTTTGAATTACATCAGGCAGTGAACCTAATCTATTGAAGGCTTAGTTCCTACATGTTTTTAAATCAACTATGTTAGTAGAAAAAGGAATTTATTAAATTCCCTGATTTGTTTGCCATTCCTCAAAGATGAATGCCGTGTGGACTTAGGGATAGAAATATATGGACAAGTTGTAGATTTCTCTAATTTATGTATATTCCATCTTTTAACTACAAATTGGTCTTCCAGAAAAAGCACATTGTCAAATTTTTGTCAGTAGCAATTTCTTGTCTCTTAGGTTTTTGTCCCCACTTTTATTGGTATATATATATATATGTGTGTGTGTGTGTGTGTGTGTGTACATATATATATACATATATACATATACATGTGTGTGTATATGTACATATACACACACACATATATACACACACACATGCAATATACACAATGGTTACACTGAGCTTGGTAGTTTTGTGCACATACATATCATGTCAGCTTCCCAATCCTTCCCCCACCCTTTTACCCTCCTGCATTCTTTCCCGCATCCCCCCTGACATTCTCTAATTAGTTATGCTAGGAACAAACTCCAGGATGGCTTCAGTATCTCTAGCCTACTGAGGGAGGTCAGGCCATTTGCAGGATCTAGACAGAACGACGAAGTGGCTTTATTGGGCATTCTTTTTAGAAACGTACTTCACAGGCAGAGGCCATCTGTCTTCAGTTTTCCATAACGCAGCTCCCTATGCCCACGTGCCTCGCTTGAGGTGGCTGGCTATGTGTGTCCCACAGGCACAGCATCCGTAAAAATGACACCCCTCTTGTTTTCGTTCTGTGTCTTTCATGACTTCACTGACACGTGACTTTATACTTGTCTCTGATTTTTGCCTCAGGACCTTTTCATAGGACCCCAGCAGTTGGAACCCAGGGGTTATGACTCTGGGCTCCTTCCACACCTCCCTCTTCCCCGTCTCCTCGCAGGAGCTCCTGCAGGGGGATGTCCCCCGTGGGCGTCTTTCAGGGTAGGAGCGTCAGAGATTGGTCTTGCAATCTCGTGCTTCCGGACAATGTCCATCCGCTATGTATCCCTTAAGATAGATGAAGACGCACAGAACACAAAAGACGCTACCAAAGAAATACACATCTTTCTGGCAAGATCCCACATAGATTGAACCTTTAAATTCTACCACTTTTGTTCCGGATACTACGAGACCGCAGGAGGATGAAATGGTGCTTCTTTCCTGAACCTCTCAGTTGACCTTACCCCAGTGACTTAGGTTCTCACTTGGAGCGTACTCACTTAAAAAATGCGCGCTGCCCATGTTGGAGTTACTAGAACTCAGGGAGCGGGGTCAAAATCCATTTTCTGTTCTGATGCATCTACTGATAGCTGTCTTTGACTTACATGCCTACCGTGTGACAGGAACAATGCCGTATGTTCCTAAATCCATGATATTATCCTTCTGGCTTGCAGAGGTAGCTATTATTGCCATTCTGAAAGTGAAGAAGTTGTGGCTTAGAGACATTAAGGGACAAATCTAGGTAAGAATCTATATATGTACTTTCCCAATCATTTATTTCCCCTGTTTTTGGTGGAATTTGAACTCAGGGCCTTGTGGATGCTAGGCAAGTACTCTGTTAAGAACCACACCCTGTCCTCCCCCAACCTCTTTTTATTGTTCTCCAGCTTTTCTCCTCAGTCTGACAGTAATCCATTTGCATAGCCACCTCTGTTAGTTTTTTCTCTTTTGCTATATCACAAAGGGTTGAAGGAAGACTCTGTGTGTTCCTGGCTTAAAACAGCACTCGTTTGTTATCTGAGCATCTATAGGCTGGGAGATTGGCTTCTTTCCTCAGTCTCAAAAAAGGCAACCATGAGATCAGATGGTCTTTGCAGCTTTCTTGGTGCCTTTTGTTAGATGAATTAATTTCTGTGTGTCCTACTTGCTGTAGGTTGGAGGGAGCCCTCACCTCCTGGACGCCTTCCACATGGCCCCTTTCACAGGTGTGCACACCAGAGCGTTGGCTTTTTGGAGGGCAGCAGGAGTCTCACCTCCTCCAGTGCTGCGATGGCGTCTCTCCTACCATCACCTAACCCAAGGAGTCACATTCTACTGCCTTTGCTCTGTAAGAAAGCGGTCACTGGTGGTATCCACATGCAAGGGGAGGGGATCCCACAGGTATGTGGATCATTGGTTGTCATCCGCAGGAATGTGATGTTTCCACCCTGTCCCCTTCACAGAATCCCCCCAAGCTGCTGTTGAAGGCTAGGGAAGCACGTCTCAGAGCCCAGCAGACAAAATTCTGGTGCAGCTATTATGTCCAGCAGGCATTTTCCTCCCCTGGACATGCAGAGTGGGGAGGTTGACATTTATCTAGTTTTCTAGACAGTTTGGCCACAGAATGCTTTGTTTCTCAGGATGAAGGCCTCTTTATAAAGCCAAAGTATGGCTAATTTTTTTTCTCCAAAAGAAAAATATAGAAAGAAGTCATCTGTTGCTAGGGAAACCACAACCTTTCCCTGTACTTATTTAGAAAAGAGACATATTCAAGACTCTTCACTGTGGGAACGGGATGGTGCATTATGTTGGTGAGAATAAACAAAGAAAAAAATCATTCTTCTAAAAAAATCCATTATCTCGTGTCTTGCTGAAAATATTTTATTTTCAGGGGTTCAGTTTGAAATTCACCCTTTTCTTCCTTCTACCATTTTCGTCTTGCTTGCGTGAGGAACTTTTTGGATCTGGGCAACATGTGAGAAGGTGAAAGGGGCCTGAGGCGAACTGGCAGAAACCCTTCCCGAGAGGGTGGGGCCAAGAAGCCAAGCACTCTTTCCCTTTCCTCCTCTTTCTCTCTCCACTACATCTTGGTGCTAAGTCAAGAAAGCTGTCAGACCCTTTTCAAAACACTCAGTATATCCTAAGACTCTTTGTTTTGTTGCTTAAATGACCACATTTTTGTACAGATGCTGTGATTCAATTCACGCGTTTGAAAAGGCAGTTCTATTTTCAGGTGTCTGAAATTCTAGCTAAAATGATCTGATCCAGTTTGACTCTAAATACCGCTTTCACAGACGTGTTAGTGCCACGACTCCTCTTTTGTTGCATAGTAAAATGCGTCTTCCACCGTCCTGGTGAGCAGATCCCCTGCTCAGGGCTCCAACATGCCCTGCCCCGATGCTCCATTTTTCAGAAAAGACCGGGGAATTGCAATTTAGATTCTCTTCACTTGTTTCACTTGTGAAAATGTGAGGTGAGACACGATAGAAGAGGAGATAATTAAACTAGACTTCTTTGACCTACAGAAATACGTTTTCTGATAATGGTGCATGGCAGGCACCTGATTCCTGGTTGGCCTTTGGGAAACTCGTGGATGGCATCACTTACACTCTAGAAAGAAAGAGAAAAGGCATCACAAATTTGAAGAGAGTATTATTTTCAAACAGTCTTTGTGTGGACTCTGTAGGCTACTCATTTTTGTGCTGTTCCTGAAAGAAAAATATCCCAAAGTGAACCACTTCTGTTCTTAAACAGGAAGTTGCGTGGTCTCCTTCAGGAAGGGGTGGGAAAGGGGACTTGACTCAGGATTCCAAGTCACCCCAAAGCTGTCTGCTGGGCTGGCAGATCATTGCCAGGGGTCAGGATCCAATGTGTAATATCAGTACGTAACTAGCCAAGGTCATAGTTGACATTCCTTCTGGTTGCCTCACATGCCTTTTTCATGTGTGTCTTTGCTCTGTGAGTTTAGCTCTCTGCTGATGAAATAATACTTGTAATTCATCATTGTGGTTTCTACATTAAGGTGTACACAGTCAAATTATTAGGCCAATTCTTTAAAAAGTCTCATGATAACAGCCAGAGTTAAAATTGATGTTCTACCGACAGTCATAAACCCCAGTACTAGTGAATATCAGTAGAAGTGTATTTTGAGGCCAACATACAGACATTAAAATGAAATATTTAAAACAACAATTTTAATTAGTACTTTGCCATAGTTCCTTTGTCATACTGAAGGAAGAATTATTTGGGCTACATTTCTAATTATCATTCAAGCTCAGAAGAATTTAAATTTACAGTTTTCTACAAGAAAAGTATAGTCATTTCAACTCTGAATCTGCCCAGGAGAAAGTGTCAAGTGAGTCCAGATGTGTGAGTTACTGGAAACTGGAAAATGGTACCCGCAGCAAAAGGGTGAGGGTTTGGTAAAGTAAATGTGCTCCTGTACTCCCTAGTTTCAATATTTTCCCTCACAACTGAAGACTCAAACATTTTGATTAGAAGCTCAGAGTGAAGATGATAACATTCTTCTAAGTTTTGGGCAGCAAAATGTGCTGCTAATAGTACCAGACAACTCAGTGACATTTGGTAGTAAAAGAAAAAAATGAAAACTACTCAATTTGACCTGGTTTTGTATTACTAAGGCATATTTTTTCTTTTAGCTCTTCATATGTGAACCTGATGGCTTACTTAAAAAATATCTACTGAAATTTTCTGCCTCATAGGTTTCTGTGATAGAAGGCATCAAGAAGGAAAATGAAATGGTCAAGAAGAACAAGAGTGATTGGAACATTCACTGGTGATTAGTCGGCTCTGCCGGGATGCAGCCAGATATAATGACATCTTGTGGTACATCAACCCACCAAACTCAGTTTCTGGTAGTTCGTCAATTCACTACTTTGGATCACTTCTTAGCCTATGTTACACTCAGAGAGTTCTAGTTTGAGACAATTCTAGGAAATAATTCAAGAAAAATACAGCAAGTATTTGAGAATAACATTATATTCAAATATCACATGAGGCTTGATGCTCGATCATTCACAAGTATTTCCCTTTTAAAAATGGTTGGAAATGAAAATAATCACCTGATAATTTGGAAATCCTTTAACTGCCCTGGATCAGAGATTAAGCTATAAGCCTGGTTTGCAGAATTAGGTACTGAAAGAGACATACGATTCATCAATCCTAGTCCTAAAAATTTAAACAAGTTCCTCTTATTTCTAAAAGTTAACATATGTCCTTTCTCTAACTCCTCTATACTGCTGCCTATGAAGTTACCTTGAAAATATTCTCTACAGAAATCAACAATTAAAATGGTCAAGTTTCCAGACCTGGCAGGTTAAAGAATATCTTAATTCTTTTCATTGGCCAGTAATTTTGTGGGATTTGTTCCTAACCAGTGGAGTAATACTACTGGAGACTCATTGTTCTTGCCTTATTTTGCCATGAAGATGAACAAATTTGTGTTATTTTTTCTTCAAATCCCACACTTACTTTGTATAGACACAAAGGCAGATGCAACTGTTTATAGCTGAAAGAGCCTTGCTAATCAACAAATGATAGATCTGGTACTCGAGAGGTGAAGTGATTTGCTTCAATTTATGAAGACAGATCATGTCCTCACTGAAACAAAAGAGAAAAAATGCCCTGGTTTCTAGCCCAGTGCATTTGTAAGGTGCCGTGCAGGCATCAGAATTTGTTTTAAATATGTCAGGTAGTTAGAAAATTATTATATTGTGATTTTCAGGACTCTGTGGATTTCCATAGAACATGTTTTCCAAATGATTCTGGAAGCCTAAGGTACCACCTGCTACTTTTAAATAAATGAAAAACATCTTTAATCTTTATTAAATTCTCCTTGCTTCCAATATAAGGCCTAAACAACAGTACACAAGCTGTCAGTATCTCTATTAGAAAAATCCCAGAAGCAACAGAAAGTAGGTTAAAAAATCATATTAGGGAAGTGATGAGCTCAGTGTGCCAAGGTTGAGGCTCTGCTTTCTCTAGTTAGATATAATTATGTATTTATTTTCATCATCTGATTTTCTTGCACATTTTCACACAGCTTTGTGACATCGAAGTATTATGAAACTGACTCTGAAGCCACCGGCAAGAATAAGCAGACATCTGTTTTTTTTTTTTTTTTCCTAAGGCGGTGTGGATGAACTGACATAAGAAATGCATTTGCTTAGAACTTAGTGTTTCTTGGGTGAATTATCTTCCTAATAATGCTAATGCCAGTGAGTTTCCTATGCACATGAAGGGGTACCCAAGCACATGTAAAAATTACAGGATAGCTCATGGTCAGTCAGTCAGTCAGAGCTAAGTGGGTCAGGCATTTCCCCAGAAATCACCAGCTCCTGCCTTTTTTTTCTTTGCTCTTGTTCTTTACTTTCTTTCCTTTTCTTTTTCTTTCTTTGTTCACTCTCCCTCCTCTCTCCCTCCCTTTCTGCTTTCTCTTTCTTCTCCCTTCTCTTCTCCTCTCTCTCTCTCTCTCTTTCTCTCTCTCTCTCTCTCAATTGAAACCAGGTCTTCACAGTGCACTATATTCTCACCAAACTTAAGCTCATATTCTAAAAAAGAATCAATTTTTGACAAAACATAGATTCAAAATTTCCTCCTCGGGCAAATGTGCCATACGGAGGATGGTTAGTGAGTAACGACGTTGGGTAGAGCCACTAAGTGCCTCACAAGAGTGGTTAACGATAAGAACAAAAGGAGTGGTTAACTTGTCCTTTATCTTCTCTTTCCATCGAAGAGTAGTTCTTTGAGAAGCTGCTTGTAAACTTTACTTATTTGACCCTGACATCTTTATGCCAATTTATTTTAGCTGCGAATTTCAGTTATCATCGAATTCAGACTTGCTATGTGCATGCCCATAAGTATGAATCTACACTTATTCTTTTAAAAATGACTCTGATTGCAGTAAAGTGCACAGTGATTGAACTAATGTGTGATCGAGGAAGAGTCCTTGCAAAACCAGTGATTTGGAAATCTTCAGGGCTCCAAACATTTGACTACAAAGCTGTTGGTGTTTGTGGTTTTTTTCCCATCACCTGATCGTATTTATGGTGCAATATTCTCGTGGGTTTCCTGAGACATATGCATAACTTTAGGGGGCACTTTGTAGTAACCGAATAAGTGTAGAAAATGTCTAGTAATCAAGACAGAGCAATCAGCATTTGTATCTCTTTAACCAACAAAAATTTTCAAGTGTTGGGAACGTCACACTCTTGTGGCCATTTCTAAAGATGTAACTACCCTATTGAGCTAAAGAGGAACTGAAAAATAATTCCTTTGCTCTCTTATTGGACTTCATTCCAACATGCCTTTTTTGGTGGAATAGCATTTCATTGTGGTAAACACAGCACATTTTCTTCATCTGGACATCCATCAGAGAGCATCTGAGTTGATTTCATAGTTTGGTTATTCTGAACAGTTTGCAATAAACATGACAATGCACATATCGTTTCAGTGTAGTGATTTCATCTCCTTTGGATATATACTCAGTGAAATAGCTGCATCATATATTAGTTCTGTTTTCATTTTTTGAGTGATCTCCATAGTAGATTTTCCAATGCACATTTTAATCAATGGTGTATGAATGTATTCTTGGCAGCTTTCGAGATTTTTTTTTTGTCATTTTGATGATGGCCATTTAAACTGGTTTGAGATAGTATCTCATATTGTTTTGATTTATGTATCTCTGATGATTAGTGAAACTGCATTTTTTTCATGGTCATTTGTATTTCTTCTTTTGAGAAGTCTTCACTTAGTTCTTTCCCAACTATTACATGGATTATTGTTTTTTCTGTTCAGCCTTTAGAGTTTTTCATGTATTCCAGCTACCAATCCCTTGTAGATTAATATCTTGGAAACATTTTCTCTCATTCTGTGGGTTGTCTTGTAATTGTTTTTTTTTTCCTTTGTGCACAAGCCTCTTAGTTTGCCATGATCCCATTTGTATAGTTTTACTTTTATCCCCTGTGCCTCAGGGATCTTATCCAACAAGTCACCATCTAGACCATTGCCTTGAAAGCTTCCCCCATGATTTCTGTAATGAGCACATAGTTTCAGGTTTAACACTTAGGTCTTTGAAACATTTTTAATTGATTTGAGGGGATGGTGACAGGGAAATTGCATATCCAATTTTGCCAGTATTATTTATTGGTGAGTTTGTCTTTTCTCCACTGAATATTCTGGTGCCTATATCAAGAATCAATTGGCTATATAAATGTAGATTAGCTTTTGGGTTCTCTGTTCTGTTGGCTTGTGTATCTGCTTTTAGGCCAGAGCCATGCCATCAGAGTTACTGTAAGTGTGTAGCACGTTCTGAAGGTAGGCATTGTGTTTCCTCCAGCATCAATTTTTGATCACTTGACTATTCTGGATCTTTTGTGGCTCTACATAAATTTTAGGATAATTTCTCCTATTCTTGTGAAGATGGCATTTTGATAGAAAGGCTCCAATCTATAGATCACTTTAGGTAGTACAGTCATTTTAATAGTAGTGATTCGAGATCACTTTTAATTTTTTCTGTCCTCTATAATTCCTTTCAGTTAAATTTGATATTTTTGTTGTATTTATGGTTACTTAAGTATAGAAAATAGAGGAGATTTTTAAAAATGAATAAATTTGGTAGGACGTAAATCACCTTTCAATTTGAAGCTGTCATTTGACTCAATGTAGTGCAAATGTAGTTCAGATCTTGAAACAGGATACTGACTTATCAACTGCATAACGATTCTTTTTACTTGCCTTTATGATCTGTTGGAGTGAGCAAACTTCTCCCATAAAGGGCAAGAGAACAAATACTTTTTAAGTTTGTAGTTCATGTGGTTTCTGCAACAACTCTTCCGCTCTGCAGTTATCTAGAATGCAGAAGTAGCCCAAACAGTTGATGGGGTTAGTAGATGAGCACAGAAGTGGTTGACTTAACTTCATTACAAAATCAGATGGCCACCGTGGGATTGGCCTTCAAGCCCTATTCACACAAACTGCATTATAGTAAACCACATGGGCTGTGGAAAAAAATCACTTTTTAATATATCTGAACTTTAAAAGTATTTTTTGTTGGACCCCCTGGGGAAGGATCTTATAGGTGAATAAAAATACAACTTATTTAAATTCAGGTGTTCTCTGTAGAAACATTAAGGTTAGTTGGTTGGAAATAGAAAGAAATTCTTCAATGATTTTCTTAGTTTAACCAATTATAAGGAAGTCTAAGAATAATTCTTACAGAGATTACAAAATAAATGTAACTGATTTGTCAATGTCAAGAGCTAGAAGTGATCAATTTAGATCGCTAAAGCCTGGGAGTCTACTAAATGGAATGAATTATCCAGCTCATTAATTTAGGAATTGGCTAATGTGAGAACTTCTCTAGTTATTGATATTGTCATTTGAATCTCAGCCAACAGAAAGAAAGCCTGACATTGGAATTGACCTCTTAGATCTTAAACCCCCCCCCCCCCCCAAATTATAATTCTTGTTTCTGAGACATCCTATATGTCATTGAATTTACTATTAAGAATTTGTAATTCTTGTAATACTGTAATCCTGAGGTTGACATCAGCAAGATGCCAGGATAGGAGTTTCCGGTACACCTACTCTCACGGAAATGTCAATTTCATCAACCATATGCTCACAAATATACCTTTAAAAAGCTAAAGAATACAGTTGAAAGATCACAGTGCTTGAATATAGCAAAAAGATAAGAAAAGCCACTTCAAAGAAGGCAGTAAAGAATCCAGATGTGGGATAAAGCCCTTCGATGTATAGCACAGAAATAAGACATTTAGAAGTGGGAAGGACATCGTCTGCACTAGCCCCCCCTGAGCCCAGACAAGAGAGTGGTAAGGCATATTCTCTGTACAGGGCAAGAAAAGTGGATTCAGCCCTCAGTTTTCACTCTGCGTCTATCTAACACTATGCCCACCTCAGTTCTCACGTGAGGCTGGGCCTGTGTCCCCAGATTTAGGTCCGCATCAGTGGCCTCAGGCTCTTCACTTACTCTCCCAACAAGCCAACTCCAGTTTCAGACCCAGGTTCCACAGTCTCAGAGCCTAAGTCCGCTCAGGCTTTGGCTGTCCCCGCACACGCAGGCTCATAATCTTCCCTAACACCAGAGAGCCTCCACAGCCCCAGGGTCCAGTTCTGAATCCTTGGACCCGGCTGTTAAACCCATCCCCACAGAACAGGGTCACAAATTTCATGTAAATCCCATTAGGTCTGCTTCTGAGGATCCCAGCTCCAGGCTGGTCTCCGTGGACCCAGAGTTCAGGTTTATAACTAAGAACCAAAGTTCTAGGCACAACTCCTCCCCTAGCCAGGCCCGATTCAAGCATGTGGTTCTTTAGTTAAAAAACATTAAGTATAGACCCCACCGGTTGGCCTGGGAGAGCTGACGATGGAGCTGATTGGTCAAGAGCTTTCCTCCTGAAATCCAATCTGAAAGGACCGGAAGAGGCAGGTGCCAACCTGTAATGTGCAGGCATCAGCACAAAGCCGAAACAAGGGCACCATGATGCCACCAGGTAAAGCAGGAACAGTGAGCCCTTTGAGATGGCCATCTATGATTGAGTAAAATAATCATTTTAAAGAGTTCTATGAGAAAACAGACACTTAAATGAGGTCATAAAAATAATAACAAAATATAAAGTTCGAAGAGATACAAATTATAAAAGGAGCCAAGCAGAAATTCTAGCGCTGGAGAACACAAGAGTTACATGGAAGGTGAGCCGCTACTGCACAACTCCTGTTAACACAGCTAGCATCGGGAGCACAAAGGATACTGTGGGGTGCAGGAATGGGGAAGCTTTGTACGGTAATTAGAGCAGACTTTAGTACAACCATCATGGAAAACCACACACAGATCCTTCAAGAATTATAAACAGAACTATTTGCTGTAGGATCCAACAATTCATCTTCTGGGAGTAAACTCAGAAATAAATAAATGAACAAGTCAAATTCTCAAAGAAATAGCCACACTGCCGAGGTCCTTGTGATATTTTTCGCAAGAGTCAAGTCGGAGATGCAGCCTAAACATCCATTGGTGGATGAACGAAAGAAAAGGTATGAATGAAATACAATTCAGCTTTGCAAAAGGATAGTCGGCCTCGCGGGTTAAGCCGGATGACTGTGCTAAGTGAAGTAAACGCGATGCAGAAAGATGAATGCTGCATGATCTTCTGTCTGCGGAAGGATCCACACACACCAGAATTGGGAGTAGAGAGGAGAAGGGGGCTGGCCAGTGGCTGGAGGTGGGAGAGGTTGGGGATGTGAGGTTTGGTCAAAAGCACAGAATTTCAAATATGCAGGATAAGTAAATTCTGGATATCTCGTGAACTGTATGGTGGCTGTAGTTCACATATTGTATAATGAAGCGTTAAAAATAGATCTTAAGTGTTCTTATGACATATATTTAAGTAAGATGATGATTCTGCTAATTAGCTTACTAGTGGCAATTCCTTCACAATGGGCATATACATCAAAAAGCCATGCTGTACACTACATGTGCACACACACACACATATATCATACATGCTTTAGTTTAAAATTATATATCAATAAAGCTGAAGCAGTTGGCTTTATGATGAAAGTGGCTAAATAAATGAACATTTACCAATGAAGTTTCTTGAGGAAAATTAGGAAGTTTGCCAGATTTTTAAAATGCAACGAAAATCAAATATGGCAAGTTTGATGTAATATACATCATATTTTTATAACTTTTATTTAATTTTAAGTTTCTAGAGGCAGAAGCTATGAGAATATTGGTTCTGGATACACTGTGTGCGTTTTTCTCTAACTTAAGTAGACTGACCAGGTGTGGAAGGTATTCTGCTCAGGAGCACAGTGGTGAGGTATGAGAGAAATGGCAGGAGCGCACAGCGCCTTATGGAAGGTTCTTATAAGCTTAACAGTGAGTGGAAATTTCATAGGAAGTTTTTGCTAAAGGTGACAAGAGAGCCTGATTTGGTCATTCAGTGCTTCTAGAAAGGACAAAGTGTGGTGGCCAACTTACAAGATGGCATCAATGTTTCTAGCCTTCTGGTGGTCACTTTTTAATTCCCTCCTACAGCAAAGGAATGCTGACTTACATGGCCTATGGCAAGTGGTAGGAATACCATGTGTGAATAATATGTGACTTGTTATATAGAAAATCTTTTGCTTCTTTCCAGGGTTGCTCATAAACTTTATTAAGACTGGTTTAGAGCAGCCCTCGAGCTTGGGCTAAGGAGGTCTCACTACTACAGTCCGATGATACATCTGGCTGGTGGAACTACTCACTTCCTGTTTCTCCTGAACTTTGGGTCTGTCGGCTCCTTCCCAGTGGTTTTTCCTAAACTTAGATGGTGTTCTCAAGACATGCACTGCTCAGAACTCTCATGAGGGCTCAAAGGGAGCCCTTGCATACGTTTACTCCTCTTTTGCTGTGACTCTCTTTTCTCCAGGTCTCTACACTTACAGTTCTAGGCCCCGGCCATACTGAATTTTGAACTGTCTCCACTACTTCCATAAACCACCAGGCTCTCCTTTGGGGTTCTTTCTTTGCATTGCAGCCCAGAAACACCCCACAGAGCAAGCTGGACATTCTTAGATTTCACCTTGTCTCTTTCTTTTAATACTTCCTGTTGTCTGATGGCCTGCACATGTTGTTTCAAATATTTTTTCCCAGCCTTATAGTTCTTTTTCAGGTAGGTGGAAATGAATCTAGAGCTTGTTCCTCTTTAACAGATAAAAATGATAGTTTTGGAGCAGAGAATTTGATGGGATATGGGAGAAGACTTTCTTGTAATACTATTTTATAACTAGGACAGAAAATAAGAGTAATTTTCCTTAAAGGGAAAACACATTTCCCTAAATATACTGATTTTTTGATTTTCATTTATGTAAACTATTAGAATGATTATAATTAATAATTTGGATCATTGAACAACTCTAATTTTCTGTTTTAGCATTTCCTAGTCATGTTTGTTACTTAAATGTCCTGTAATTTTTGTGTGTGGTTAATTTTAAGTATCTTGAATTTTAAGACTTTTAAGTCAAAATTTTAAGTCAAAAATATGTGAAATAATTGTGTTATTTTTAAAGAAACATTTCCTTTAGATATAATCATATTCCTTACATTATAAACCACTAAAGCTTGATTTATCTCTTAGTTGACGGTATTTTTTCTTACATTCTTTAAACAAGATGCCTGGATTACTTGTGTGAAACCTTATGTAATAATGAACTTCTCCAGGAAATAATGTCTTTGGGGGCACAAATCAAATTACATTTATTTTTATGTTCTAATTTGGATTACTTTCAAAGCTATTCTTCATATTCAAATAGGGATTCGAAGTGTTTCTCAGCTATTTTTGGAAACCCCCAAAGGCATATCTTGTTTGTGTCTATAGACGATTTTTTGTCAGTGAATTTTCTGCAGTTTGTCACACAGCACCTACCATTTTTGACAACCGCTGTGCATAAAGGCACTCTGCAAACATGGCTGATGGCACCTGCAGTGAAAATGACTCATCCATTACCAAGGATGGTGCCCTACAGCACGTAGAACAATTGTATGGTGTGTCACCAACTTCTAGCCTTTCCATCTTTAATCAAGGTGGCTCGTTCCAGTCTAAAGAAACTTGATGCATAAACACAAATTCTCATAATTATCCTTTTTCTTTCTTCCCAGACATTCTTAGCCTAATCAAAGTTCTGCCTTCTTCAGCCGCTAAAAACCTCCTCCATTGTATTAAACTACACAAATTATATACAGAAAGAAGATGGAAGCTATTTCCACAAACAAGCTAAATTGCCAGGAACTTTTTAAAAATACCACTTCCAGTATCTAATACAATACAGTGATTCTCTGTTTTTGAAAAACAACACATCTCAGTAAATGAGTCATTTCCTATCTCTAGCGAGATCTTGAAATTTGCATTTGCTCGTTTTCCTGAACAAACGATTTGTCGCTTAGGTGCTTTAGCCTGTCTCATCCTACAGCAGTCTCGTCCATGAAGTCTATTCTCATTTCCACTTCACAACCTGCCCACACCCCCACAGCTAGGAAGTAGAGGAGCTGGGTAAAAATGGTGTTAGGCTCGCCCTCACATGTTGCCTCTCCGAGTGGGCGTCAGCTTTGGCAAGGTTTTGTGTGTGTGGATTTTGGGTATTATTCTTTTTCTCCTTCAGAGCAGCACAGACACATCCATTCAAGTTCATTTCAGTGTACCTCATGCTACAATAAAGCCATGACTCATGCAAATGCTTTCTTGAGTATATTACTAATCCCGAATTAACTAATTCTTTTGTTTAAAATAATTCATGACATTTGTTCTAATTCTGGGTATTAGAACTAAAAGGATAAAGCAGGAAGAGTTGTGAGGGCATCTTTGGGCTTTGGTGATGGGCTTTGGTGACTTGGGTAGTGGTGGTCAGGGCCAACTATGGCTAGATAATCCAGAAAGTATACGCTTAGTAGAAAAATATTGCCTGTGGTTGTCATAAATCCTCAACTTATCTATGTCTCTGTAATTATAACTGAATAGGCTCTTTTGATGTAATAGCTTCTGCCATCAAATGGGAGGGGCTGTTGCAAGGGAGAGTGGGACCACTCCCATTTGAGTAGAGGTCTACAGGGTGCAGTGTGCACATTCTGGACATTTGTGGTGGCGAGATGGTCAGAAAAGACAAAGGTGAATTTCCTTTCACATCAATTCATTAAATAGCCACCAACTGGTAACGATTAGGTTATTTTATACATCCAAAAATCTGATTATTTTATAAGAAAACTGTACTACAGTGGCTCAGACAGGACTTCTGTAGAGTTTTTTTTTTTTTTTTTGTAATGAGCAATTACCAGCTGCAGAATAACCTTTTGTGTCAGAGGATAGTGTGAGGAAGTGACATTTTTCCTGTCTGTCTCGAGTGTGGATCAGGGCCATCCTCACCATGTGTGACCAAGTTAAATGCCAGCACTGTGGGGGATCTCACACACTGCTGAGCTTTCTTGCTCTGTAAGTCTTTTAACAGGGTGACTTTTAAAAAAAGATGTAGCACTTAATTCCTACTTGGTCTATAATTTATTGAGCATATTTAGATGCAGCACTGAATACATACATTCTAGTCTTTTTGATTTTTACTTTTGAACAGTTTCCAAATACATATTACTACATGTATGGTTATTAGCTATCTTCAGTTCAAGATGCATAATACTACATGTGTAGTTATTACTCTATTTTTATGATTGTAAAAAGTTAATTAAGGGGTTTTTATGATAAACTGGATCACCAGCTGTCTTTAATTCATGGTGGGTTTTGTACACTTTACATCATAAATACATAACCAATGTGAAATATAGCAAAGCCAGGTATATGAGTAAACAGTAGGTATATGCCATCCGTGGCAAACATGAAGTTGCACCACACAGACCCCTATAATGATAAGAAAGTAGCTGGCAGCCTCCTACTGCCATCCCTTTCACATAGGCCTCAGCTTTTGGGCCAAGGTCATGGTAATATTTCAGTTGAATCCAGACAATGACTGACCAAACTAGACCACAAAACAAAGGCCTGGCTATTACTGCCCAAAGGTGATTTCCTCAAAGGCGAATTCATCTTTCCTTCTGTGCTCCTCTGTGGGTGGTGGAGACCACAACAGAGCTACATCGTTGCCTCACTCCCCTCCTGCCATGTCCTGCTTCTCTCTTGCATCTCTGGGTCCTTCCAACCCATTACCTCCTTCTTTCTGCATCTCCGTGTCTCAGCATCTGCTTCTGAACACAGACCCTGCTGTCGGGGCCTAAGATTTTTTCATTCTGGTCTCCAGTTTCCACTAAGAATATAGAAATGGGTAGAAAAGGTAATATAATTTGCACCTAGAGGGTCTATTATTCTGATGCTTTTGCCCTGGACCTGCTGGTTCTGGGAATGGAGTGCAACCTGTTTCTCTTAATATATCTATGTCCTTCTTGAACTAAACTGTGGGGCAAAATGAGGGTGGGGCCTTGTGGGCTATTAAGCTCAAATTTAAACATTATCTTGTCCTTTTCATTAAAATAGAAAAATCCAGCCTGTGTTTCCAGCTTGATAAAATAGCCTGCTGTTAATTGGTCATTTTCATAAAAGGAAGTGACTTATAATCATAGAAACTTCAGCTGCTAAAGTGTGTTGCTTCAGTAGCTCTTCTCCATGTGTGCTGTAATGAAGTCTCTTCCTCTCAGTGTGCGGAGAGATTCATTTGGGCCATTTAAAACCAATTCTATGAACCTTTAAACATGCAAAAGGCTATTAGTACCCCATCCCACAGCTTCTAATCTTTACACTCGGGCTGAAATGGTTTTTATTAAGCTAATTGGCTCATATATGAAATTTGTAATTACCAAGTGGAGGTAGAATGGGGGAGAGAGATAAAATATTACTTTTGTAAAATACAAGAGAGTTATTTACAGCATCGATTGACTCACTGTTGAGAAACAGAAGAATGTAATGGTAAGAGTTGGATCAAAAACATTTCGTCCTGGACCATTTTTATTCTCTAGTTTTCTAAGCTGCTCCCATAACAGATGTGAAGAAAACTGGATCTGAAGTGACTGTGCCCACTCTTTATGCAAGGACAAAATGATGTGATCGAAGCTCTGACTTCACGAGGCTGCTGTGGTCACCCAGTGGGCGGAGGTGCCTGAAAACACCTTGTACAGCCAATAGGGTTGATATTAGATTAAAGCATTCTTATTTTTTTTCCTGTATTATTACATTGGGTAAGCAAAAAGGGATTTATCTGGGGAAATAGATACTGGCATAAAAAATGAGGCAAACATGCCACTATCAAGAAGACATCATCTCTGTTAAAAAATTAGCTCACTATGGGTACAGAGTACACTGGTTTAGGCATACTTGAACTTTCTGCAGAGGCGTGGGCAGACACTCATCTTTGTTCCGTATTCGTTTGGCCGGTGACCATGCGTATCTGAATTTGGAATGTCAATATAGATGATCATGTGGTCCATGTATGTCCCAATATATTTCCATCTATTTAGAACTTTCTGATTTTATATAATGTCCTCTTGCTCACATATTCAGATGCAGGCAAATAACACTCTTCCTTCATCTTTTCTCCTCCTCCATCCATTTCTTTTTCTCTTCCTTTCTTTGTTTTGTTTTTTAAATGTGTGTATTCTTTTGTGGCTGAGATTTGGCCTAGAACCTTGTGTGTGCTAAGCATGTGCCCTAGCACACGGACATACCCTGTATTTCCCTCTTCCTTTTTGGCTGAGAAGTACTCCTTGAGTTAGGTCACGTGGGGCGCCATCTGCAAGTTACACAGTGAGAAAACCGTTTCATGGTGAACTCGAATCTGATTTGGTTTCATCTTGCAGGGCAACATTTTCCTGTCATGATTCCTCTTCGGCTCCTTTGTCTTACAGAGCATTCTCTTGAAGAATGTAATATAATTTCATTATGGAAGAATGGCAAGCTATTTTCTAGGATGCATATTTACCAATAGAAATATAACATACAGGGTTTCCAATAGAAGAATCATCAGAATGATCGTGCATGTCACTACGTCAAAACAATTTATTTCAGTTCAGCCAACTAATATATTTTGCAGTTACTATGCCAAAATTTTGAACCTGCTAACATTCTCTTGTAGTTAGGCAACAGAGGGAAATAAATATATAGAAGATACAGTCCTTACCTCCCTGCTAATATCTTTAATTTTCCTGGTTTAAAATAGAAGGTTAATATGCCTTCTTTATTAACATCTCAAACATTTAACAAGATTGACATACAATGAAAAATAAAGATCTTCTCTCACCTTTCAAAATTCCATGAATATTCTTTAGAAGTCGCTGTGCATATCTGTTGCAGTCAGTTCAGACTGTTATCTCAGTTGCCTCTGGCTCTGCAACACAGTACCAGGTACAGGGTGGCTTAAGCAATAGCCGTGCATTTCTTAGCATTCTGAAAGCTGGAAGGTCCAGCATCAAGGTGCTGAACGATTTGCTTCCTGGTAAGCCTCACTTCCTGAACCTGGAGATGGCTGCTTTTTGCACGGGGGCAAAGAGCACAGTCTGTCTCTTTTTAGGAAGGTACTAATCCTGCTCAGAGGGCCCCACCCTCTCATCTAATGCTAATTGCCTCCCAAAGATACCAACTGTAAATGCCATTTTCATGGGACCTGGGGCTTCAATATATGAATTCGAGGGGAGACGTAGTTCATTCCACAGTCCAGCTTAAATGCATGTCTATGTTTATGCATATTTACATGCACATGTATGTATAAATATATATACACACGTTATTAATAATTTGAACCGTGCAGAAGCCATTAAGTGTGGTTTTTCAATGTGATTTTGAGTAATTTTAAATCAAAGTAGTTTTTATTGTGCACTAACAGCATAAAGAGACATTTGAAAAACTGTAATGAAAAAATAATCTTACTCATTCAGTTTTATAAATTTTGTTTCCCATGGGTACCCGTTTTCATTGTTATAATTGCAGAAGTCCTTTTAAATCTCACGTTTAAGAGTTGACGCTGATGCAAATGTCTCCTTTATGAGGATGTGATCCGAATAGTCAGCCACGTCTTAATTGTAAAGGTGTCTATTCTTATTCTTTTTATCAGTAGCTGCTTTTCCTTAAAACTGAGAAATTGGTTATACAGTTCACTGTTTACTGGGAAAATAGTCTTAAAATCCATATGACCACAAGAGTTCCATTGCGGATTAATACTGCTACATCACTTAGAATGATTTCATGGATTAACTATACCCCATTTGTCTCACATGGAAAGTGGGTCTAGATAACACACATACATCTCTCTTCAAGTGTTATGAGGGCCAAGGCTCATGATGTACATTAAGCTGTTTGATTCCTCAGCTTATGGTTCATTCCATAAAGGGATACATATTTTTATTATTGATATTGACAAATGTGTATTTAAAATATGCATCACATTTCAAATATTAGCAATATAATTGGATGCCTGTTAAATTATCAAAATCAACCAAAAGATATTCCAATAATTCTTGCCAAATGAATCCAATAAATTAAAAATTTTCTTTTCTGGTAACATTAAAAATAAATTCTAAAATTTGAATATGCCAGTATGGGTCACTCAACTTTCTTCCCCATCATTCAGAGGCTTCTATTGATTTAGCTGATTGCTGGTAGCGATTTTCTGAATATGTACAGAAGGTCGCAAATGAACAACCTATATAAAATACCTACCACTCATGAGAAACAGCTATTTGATGCAGTAGACCACAAAGAATTTACTGTACTTAATCAATACTCTAACATCCTGGGCCTGTGTCTTTGCTGATGGTGCAAAGGAAGCATTTATGTCTAAAATGTTAGTATTATAGGGAGATAGATGACTTAACTTCAAAATTCTCCTGAACAAGTCACGAAGAACAGCATTAGCTGACCCTTAGAATAAGGATGACTTTGCCATACAGAGTGCTAAGAATGACCCTTATTCCCTGTTTTTCAGTGACATTTCTGACCCACATGTAAAAGGCACAGGCAAGAAAATGAATCAAATGTGAACGGAATTCCCAATGTAGAGGAATATACAAGAAATATATTTGTGCCTGTGCATGTGCACACATACAAATACATGGATGCAGCTTGACTGTTGCTTTGCAAGAAAGAGAACAGAGAAACCTTTGGTGTATGATTTTGCCTGGTTTAGGAGTGACTGAAAATGAGAAGCAAATTATATTGTTTAAAATAAAGACCGTTTCCCCATCCTGGATACTTCTAATGGTCCTGAAAGATCCCCGTTTTTTTCATTGAGGAGAGACTTTGAGTAGGCTGGATTTATGCATAATCATTTCATGGGCGAGCAAAATTTTATGTTCCTCTGTAGCCATCCAAGAGAGACTGGGATTTCTTCCAGGAGCTTCCTAGGCTTCATCAATTTTTAAGTCCATCTCAACTACACAGATCATGGTTACTTCAGAAGAATTCTTGTACTATAAGGGCAAATAAAAATACTATTGACTATGGAGGCACGAGATTCTGTTCCAAGAATTCTAGGGGGTGTTCTCTGAAATTCTGGAGAATAGTGTCGGTCTGCACACACTCAGGGGTGGGATGCTTGATCTTGAAAGATTTATATAAAATATATTTAAGTATATTTGAGTATTTTTATCCTTCTGGTGTTGAAATAACAAATAAGACTCAATATTATTTGTAGTTTAGAGTAGATCAGAAGTGGACATTGAGATTAGAACCAGATATTTCATAATACATAAACTCTAGAATTTTGTCTAGAGAACTTGGGAAAAAAGATATTTGTGTGGACATTTCAGATTCTCTTTTGAGGTTTGGAAAATGCCTCCCCAAATGCCTTCTAATTGTTTCTGATCTATCTTTCACTAGAAGAGAGATTTCTCTTGTTTACTGGTGACCTTTCACACATTTTAAAAACACCATTGTGCTTTTCTTAGCCTTTTCTTGCTCATAAACAGCTTCTAAAACCCAGCTGAGAAAAAATTCCTCATTTTTTCTGTTTGTGTGAACCTTTTAAAGTCTTAGTTTTCCTATCTGTAAAATACCTACAAACCAACTGACTTTGCATATCTCTGAGGATTAAATGATAATGCAGGCTCCCAGCATATGCTGGTACTATTTTTATTTTGTTAGGTTATTTCTGTATGACTTAAATCTTTAGATCCAGATAACTTTGATTTGAATTCACTTTTGATAGTTTTGGAAAATGTTTACTTTTTAGGTGTATATATGTGTGCATGTGTGTGCACATTTGTATTGCTTTTCAGCCTCTGGCATTCTGTCTCCGTCAAAGTCTTGGCTGTTGTTCTCTGTGTGGAAGGTGTTCCTTGTTTCTCCTGGAGTCGTGCAAACACCAAACTCATTGGAAAACAGCAGGGATGTTCCTCAAAATACTGAACATAGAACTGCCTCATGATTGAGTAATGTCACTACTGGATACACATCCAAAGGCATTAAAATCAGAATATGAAAGATAAATCAGCACTTTCCTTTTATTGCTGCATTATTCATGAGAGTCAAGCTATGGAATCAACCTAGTGATTGGGTGAAGCTCATTGGGTGGCTGGCTGAAGGAAACGTCAGTACGTACGTAATGGAATACTGTGAAACTGTGAGTATAATGAGGTCCTGTCCTTGGTGGTAACGCGGGTAGAATGGTGGGATATTGTATTAAGGGAAATAAGCCAGGCAGAGAGGGAGAAAAACAGGCAGTATCTCACTCATGTGTAGAATCTAAGGAAGGTGACTTCATAGAGAGTGATAGCAGTGGCGACCAGAGGCTGGAAAAGGTACAAAATGCAGTGATAGGTAGAGATCGGTCTGTGAGCACATACTTGTATTTATTGTAAACAGGAGGAATAAGTTCTAGTGTTTCATGGCACAGTAGAGTGACTGTGGTTTACAGCAGTGCACTGAATACTTCAAGGGCTAGAGGAATAGCACAGAGGTTAGAGCCTTTGCTTAGCAAGAAAAGGGAGTGGATTTGATTCCTTTGTACTATACGAGTTAGGCATGGTGGCACACGCCTGTAATTTCAACACCCAGGAGGCCGAGGCAGGAGGATTGCTTGAGTTTGAGGCCAGCCTGGGCTACACAGTGAGTTCAGAACCAGCCTGGACTACAGAGTGCGACCCTGTCTCAAATACATGTATAATTTCAAAATAACTAGAGAGGATCTGGACTGTTTGAACCACAAAGGAAAGATAAATGTATGAGGTGAGGAACCTGCTAAACACTCTGATTCCATCATTATATGATATATACTTTTATTTAAACATCACACTGTATCCCATAACGATGTGCAATTATGTATCAACTACCAACTTAGTCAACCTCTTCAATCATAGGACACACACACACAGAGTTATATCCAATTGGTGGACCTCTAGCTTCTTTCGTAGACTTGGAATATTGAAAACAGGCTTTATGTCAATAGCACATGAAGACTTAAAGTTGAATAGATGACATTCTTGTTTTAAAAGATGTTCTTACATTCAGTTTTGTGTCTTTTTGCCACATCTCGCCCCCCCCCCCCCTTTATTTTGCTTTCAGGAACAGAACTACTGAAGTGCTTCTGAGATGTTTTCCTCATTGAAATGATCAAGTTAATAAGGTTCAATTGGTTAGACTGTAAGAACACTAGTGACAAGTATTATAAAGGTGATTGGACCTCATTAATAAGTTCCTTCTGGTAGGACAAATGTCATTCCTTTGTAAAAGTTCAATTATGAAACAATGGGATCCTACAGAGAGCTTTCCACATTGCCAATTTAAGGAGGCAATGTAGCTATTTATGGAAGGTCTTTAAACAAGAGCAGCTTTTATTACTTTGGAATCACTTGCAGATGTTATTTCATAACTTCTTTGCAGTTACCATTAAGATCAAAACTAAGGTACGTTCCTTGTTATGGCCATTTGTTTAATGATTTGTTGAGAAACTTTATTCCTTTTTTTTTTTTTTTTTAGCCATTTCAGGATTATTTTTGAAAGTCCAAATCTCTGCAAAGGTGAAAAATGTGTAAAATCTTTGTCTGTGTAAATGTCTCAGTAGTCAACTTGTGGAGGTCAAAGTCTACCTTCACCCTGGTAGAGACGAGAGGGCGGGACAGAAGGACAGGCATCCTAGCATTTGGCACAATATCTGGCACATGGTAAAGTTTCAAACAATGTTGGTTGATTGAATGGATGGGTAGAAGAATAAGTGAACAGTTGTTTTTAGGATATGCTTTAGGAAAAATGGTAAAAAGTAGCCTTAAATTCATTTTTAGGTAAGGAATGTTAGCTTTACATCTGTTGAGGTGTCCACCTTTCAAAAACTAGAACTACAGTTTTAATATCTGTAATATCGAGGTATATTTGGTATATCAGTTCATTCTCCTATTTCTGTTGTTTCCTTTTCTCCGGGGTCTTTGTTGATGTTAGTCTCCCTTTGTCTGTCAAAAGTTCCTGTAAACATTTTCTGCAATGCTGGTTCAGTGGCTGCAAATTTCTCTAGGGTTTCTTTTTCATGGAAAGTTTTAACTTCTCCCTCTAATTTAAAAGAAAATTTTGTTGGATATAGCGGTCTGTGTTGGCACTTATGTTCTCTCAGTGCTTGGATGATGTTACTTCATAATCTCCTGGCTTTTAGGGTTTTGGTTGAGTAATCTGCAGTTATCCTGATGGACTTGTCTTTTTAATTCACCTGCTAATTTTCCCTTACAGCTTTTAATATTCTCTATTTGTGTTGGGTCTCTAGGATTTTAATTATGACCTGTCATGGGGATGTTCTTTTGTGGTTGAGGTCGTTTGGAGTTCTATATGCCTTAAATAGTTCAATGGTCATTTCTTTCCTTAGATTTGGGAAATTTTCTTCCATAATTTCATTGAACAATTCCTTTAAGTGTTTGGTTCTGTTCTCAGTTTGCTCCTGTACTCCCATAATTCTGAGGTTGTTTCCCTTTGAGTCATCTATCAGCTGTTGTAGCCAGTCTCCTTTCTGTTTTTTGTTTGTTTTATGGTCTTCACTGATTGTATGTTTCATTTTATCAACTTTATCTTCAAGCTCTTATAATATCTCCTCACAGTGTTTGAGTTGGTCACTTATTTTTTTACTGTGAGTTTTTCACTTCTTAAAGTTCACTTTTCATAGTTTCATATCTCAGCTGAATTGTTCCCTGATTTCTTGAATTGTCTATTTGTTTCTTTTTTAAATTCCTCAAAATTCTTGTCAATAATTTTTTCTACTCCTTATATGTCTGATTTGAGCTGTCTGTATAATTTTTTGTTTATGTCCTGTGTGAGCTTCTGGGCCCAGAAATTATCATCTTTATTGGATTTGCTATTATTTGGATCTGCTATTTCAAGATCCCTGGTATGCATCGGCTTCTGGAATGTTGGACCTTTTTGTTTGTGATTTAATACCTCGTTTGCCCGGGGTTCTGTTACAGTGAGTTAAAGCTCAGGTATTACTGATGGACTCTGTCTATTCCAGAGATATGTTTGTTGGATTTGCCTTAAGAATTATTTGGATTTTGTTCCGGTTTTAGAATTTATAATTGTTTTCAACTTGTTTAGCTATTAATATTTAAGGTATTCTCAATGTCCAGACTTTTGCTGAGACCTTAATTTTCTCCACTCTTTTGTTCAGAAGAAACAGAATACAGAAATATATATGGTCTGCAGCCAGAACATTTGTTAGCATATCTTGGGTATGGAGGTCTTTAGCAATATTCACATTCAAACTTTGAATAAAGGTTTTCATTTACAATGCTATTCAATATTAACAATTCACTGGTAGATCCCAGTAGCTAAAGTAACACTATTACCTCTGTAGCCACAAGATTAATAGGTGCAATATATCCTTACTATAGATCTAACTTAACCTATTTTTGACTAATTAAAGTATACTATTGATATCAGTGATATAACCCAGATAAAAAGAGAGCTTTAGATATACAATGGGATGTAGAGGAGTATTCCTATGATACGATTCCTATGAGTGATCTATTGGTGCTCCTTTCCCTGTCATAGAGCAACAGATAGAGAAGAGTACTCAAAACTAGATTCAGATGAGTCAGGGAGAAATGTGAGTGGAAGGGAAGGGATGTCTCCTCTACACCTGTAGAAATATTTGTAATACTATGCTTAGGTAGTTAATCAAGATGGGGAGAGATTCAGAAACCATCAAATAAAGAGACAGAAGGAGGCAGAAAGAAAGAGGAGGAAGGGGGACACACACAAGAAAGTAACAAAGAATATAAAAAGTAGAGAAGAAAAAAAAATTGAGCAAACTTGGTCAATTTTAGGAAGAGTAAAAGCCTAACCCAAAGAAAGATAAATGCAAGAACAGAACAGCAACAACTACAACAATATCACCCAAACCTAATGGAACCCAAGTCAAAGCACAGAATATATATAAAAAAGTTACCCTCCTGTATTATTTGAATATAAACATCTTAAAGTGCTGGGTCTCACAGTCTGGTGAGTTCTACTCAGCTACTGATCCTGGGGTTTCCTTTTGGTCCTTGTGTTATTTCCGGCTAGTCCTGGTGGCCTTTAGGTGGATAAGTGAGCCCAGTAGGATTTCAGGCTGAGATCCAGCATAGCACCAGATAAACCTGGGCCTGGTGCTGCCTCTGGATGGGTCTGGCATAGTGCTGGATAGACCTAGGCCTGAAATGAATTCCGGATGGGTCCTTGGAGGCACATAAGCTACCTGGGCTTGGGAAGTGCCCAATGTGACTCAGGATGAATCTAGGCCTCTAATGGCTTTCAGGTGGGTCTGTGGAGGCGCATAAGCTGTTGGGGGTCCTTGGAAAGGCTCTGGGAGAGTTTGGTGTAACTCGGGACACACAAGCTACTGGGGCCTTGCAAGGGCCCCACGTGAGTCCGGCAGCACAGCAGGGATGCCCCTAGGCCTTGGGTGGCTTCCTGCCACATCTGCAGTGGTACCCAAGCTGCTAGGACCTTGGAAGTTCCCCAGGAGAGTTCAGTGAAGCACTAGACTCACCTAGGCCTTGGATGGCTTCCTGGTGGGTCTGCGTTGGCACACAAGCTTGACACTGCCCATACCGTGTTTAGTTGTCATTTGTAAAGTCTAACTATTTATGACTTGGCATAAAAATTAAAAGCCACGAAGAAAAGCAAAAATAAATAGAGCAGTTAAGGCCTAATTGTGATCTTAATGAAACAAATGCAACTGCAGGAATAGCCATCATTTCATTGTGTTCTTTGAAAGTGAATCAAAATCCTTTGTAACCAATGAGTGTCTTAGGAAACACGACTGAAAATATAGTAATTTGTCATACTGTGCATCTTTAGTTTTATTTTTTTAACAGATCACAAAATTTGACTTAGAACTCATGAGGTGGGACTATGGACTGGGAGATTAAAAAAATCTGACTTATGTTTATTTGTCTGCAAATATACAGGGTCATCAGTACTAACCTGTGCAGGAAATGACAGCGGAGGCCAGATGTACCACCACTGTCTCATGCACATGTTGGCCACTTGGGCTTGTTCTTTCACATATTCTGTCTGCAGACAGGTGACGCACATGTGGCAGAGGTCAGAAAATGGCTGTATGGTGGAGTAATAGCCAAAATCAGACAGGCGGGTGGGAGTGTGGCTCTCAGAAGCTTTGCTGACCTTCTGGAAACTACTGTCCCTGTAAGCTGAGGAGGGTGAGCAGTCAGGGTCTGCATAGAGATAAACCTGACCAGGAGCCAGAGAGCTCAGACCAGAAGGTGGCAGGTGCAGAGGAGTAGATGTTCAAATGGAAGAAAATTTACAAAATCATCTAAGAAAGGCTAGTTTGTAAATGGCAGTGACATTCTGTGTGTGACCTTGTATTTTCTAGAGGCAAATACACCCTCGTTTTTAACCTTTTAATGTTCTTAGTAAACATTCTCTTAATAGCTGTACAAAATAGTGTTATGGTTTTACATCACCCCTCTTTTTAAGACAGCAATTATTTTATTGCACTAGCATTAAGTATAATTAGAAGATGTCATAAGGCAGAATTGACACATTATTCTATTTTTATTTGTTTGAACTATTAAAATCGTGAAGTCAATGCTTTGCACCCTTTTTCTCTTAATGATATAGTTTTATTAGAGTTGATTCATTTTATAAAATATTGAGCTATAACATAAACATGGTGCTTTTGTGTGCACACAATTTAGATCCCACTCCTCCTCCCAACACCTGTGTTCTGCCTACCCTCATTCCCTTCCCCTTGTCTGATAGGTCCCCCTTCTGCTGTCATGTTGTGTTTTATAACTCACATCTCCCCCCCCCCATTTTATTGATATGTATACGTGCAAAATTTAAGGTTTACAATGGAGTTGAGCCTTTTATGCACATATGTATCTTGTCAAGGTGATGAGGGCTTTCCCACTCTCCTTTTGTCCCTTCCCTCCCTCCCTCCTCCTGTACCCGCCACAACCCCC